>WNWK01002700.1:50000-122500 GCA_009830355.1 Cherax destructor
CGGAGTAGCCTGTCAATATTTGTTTGAGAACATAAAGTATACTTTCACAGTATGTATTTTTTTCGGAAACACGCACACATGTGTAAGTACTCACATACACACACACACAGTCACACATACACACCACAATCACACACACACACACAAACACACACACACACACACATACATACACACACGCACACATACACACACACACACATACACACACACACACACTGACATGTATAGTATGCAAAGTATGCAAAGGAATGAGCTTATCAACGACAGCCTGCACGGTTTCAGGGACGGGAAATCCTGTGTCACAAACCTACTGGAGTTCTATGACAGGGTGAAAGCAGTAATACGAGAGAAAGAGAAAGAGAGAGAGGGGTGGATAGATTGCGTTTTCTTGGACTGTAGAAAGGTGTTTGACACAGTTCCACACAAGAGATTAGTACAAAAGCTGGAAGGCCAGGCAGGGATAACAGGGAAGCCACTGCAACGGATTAGGGAATACCTGTCAGGAAGACAACAGCGAGTCATGGTACGTGGCGAGGTGTCTGAGTGGGCGCCTGTGACAAGCGGGATTCCACAGGGGTCAGTCCTGGGACCAGTGCTGTTTCTGATATTTATGAACGACATGACGGAAGGAATAGACTCAGAAGTGTCCCTGTTTGCAGATGATGTGAAGTTGATGAGAAGAATTCAGTCGGACGAGGAACAGGCACCACTGCAATGGGAGCTTGACAGGCTGCAGGCCTGGTCCGGCAACTGGCTCCTGGAGTTCAACCCCACCAAATGCAAAGTTATGAAGATTGGGGAAGAGCAAAGTAGTCCGCAGACGGAGTACAGTCTAGGGGGCCAGAGACTACAAACCTCACTCAAGGAAAAGGATCTTAGGGTGAGTATAAAGCTGGGAACATCTCCTGAGGCGCACATAAACCAAATAACTGCTGCAGCATAAGGGTGCCTAGCAAACCTAAGAACACCCTTCCGACATCTCAATAAGGAATCGTTCATGACCCTGTGCACCGTGTACGTTAGGCCCATACTGGAGTATGCAGCACCAGTTTGGAACCCACACCTAGCCAAGCACATAAAAAGACTAGAGAAAGTGCAAAGGTTTTCAACAAGACTAGTCCAAGAGCTAAGGGGAATGTACTACGAGGACAGGTTAAGGGAAATCGACCTGAGTACACTGGAGGACATGAGAGATAGGGGAATATGATAACGACATATAAAATACTGAGAGATAAATTGACAAGGTGGACAGAGACAGGAATGTTCCAGTGATGGGACACATCAACAAGGGGTCACAGTTGGAAGTTGAAGACTCAGATGAATCACAGAGATGTTAGGAAGTATTCAGTCAGGGAGTGACTGTAGTGATGTAGTGGAGGCAGAATCCATACATAGCTTTAAGAAGAGGTATGATAAAGCTCATGGAGCAGGAAGAGTGACCTAGTAGCGGTCAGTGAAGAGCTGGTTCCAAGAGCTGTAACTCGACTCTTGCAACCACAACTAGGTGAGTACACACACACACACATACACACACAATGGAATACTTCAAGTAAGCTTGCTCTTAGATCCTGCAATACACGAAGCTGAGAATGCATAATAACAACTTAAAATATCCTGATAGACCAAAATATAAAAATCTCATCATTCCTAAATTCCACAAAAAAGTAACCAACTTTCAGGAGTTGTAAGTCTACGTTAATATTCAAGGAGGAATCAGAGTTCAGTCAGTTTGGGATTTGGGGGAGGGAAAATCCCATCATTCCTATTGAAGCCCCAGCAGCAAGACAATCGGCGATAGGAAAAGGAAAATAACATTATTACAAGTGAACCCACAGAATCCAGACCCTCGCCGATGGAGGAAGGAAATGCCATCATTTCTTGTGAAGACGAAGCAATCATCGTCACCATACTGGTTTTTTTTTTTTTGGGCGGCATTTAAGAACGGCCCAGTTCATGGTAGAAAAACTCGTGGCACAAAGCCTCAACATTTAACTATGGGCGGAGATTTATCTACTCACTCTATACATCCATAAAACTTTACACTATTAATTCTATACTCAGATAAAGCTTTATTCTACTTATTCTAAGCTGCTCTACTAATTCTATTCACTCATTCTCTCTTAATTCAATGCACCCATAGAACTCTACTCAGTTTATTCAACGGAACGCTGTTCTTTACTCAATTAATGCATTCGTAAAGTTCTGCTGAGACCATCACCTCGTCTATTAACAATAATAAAAATAATAATAATAATCTTTATATCTACAAGTGCATCATACAACTTATACAGACCTAGATGACATCAGTAGCATACTATACTGAAAGCTCCTACTTATGTAGTGCATTTCGGGAAACTTTTGTCCCCAGGATGCGACCCATACCAGTCGGCTAACACCCAGATATCTATTTCGGCTAGGTGAACAGTGCCAACAGGTGTCTTAAGGAAATACGCCCAATGATTTCTCCCTTACCGGGGATCAAACAGCGGACAATACCTGACATCCTTCGTGTCCATTTCGTGGCCCTGAGCTGATATTTGAGTTTTCTAGGACTCACGAGTGGTGAACCATCCCATCGTATCTAATCCTAAAGCAAAACACCTGCGACACGAATGTTAACACTAATTCCCAGCATTCAGAAACCCCAGCCACCCCATCCCAATAAATAAGATTTCTCTTTTCCACCCAAAACCCTCCTCTTTAAAAAAAAAAGTAGCAATGAATTCCTAGCACTTTAAATCCCAGTGCTCTAGTTCCAAGCACTCAAATCTGGGCACTCAGCACCCAAGTGCAGAAGGGCTGAAAGAGAACTACTACTCAGGGCCTTCAGCTACGACTCCGTGTGGGTAGTTTGTGCAGCGGGAGGAGGTCGTTTGGACGAAGTGGGAGAGGGAAGGCTGAAAGTGCATGGGGAAGGGAAGAGATAGCTGAGAGTGAGACGAGAAAGAGGGAGGGGAAGTGTTGGGAATAGTGGTGGTGGGGATGGTGGTAAAGGTGAGTGGTGGAGGTGTTTTGTGTTAGAGGGGGTGGAGGTGGTGGCTAGTAGTGGTACTGATGGTAGCTGTGTTGGTGGAAGTGGTAGTTGGTAATGATGGTATTGGAAGTTAGTAGTCGCAATTGGCGGTGACGTTAACTGTGGGAGAAATGTGGGCATTTGTTATTGGTTTTGATGAAGGCATTATTTGTGTAGTGCAGGTCAATACTGTAGCTCATGACAGAGGTTAGAGATAATGATTTTGGTTAGTTATTATGTTGTTTAGTGATTGTAGTTGTGACTGGCTGAAGCCGGTTGTTAGTGGTGTTAGATGTTCCTGCGGTAGTTGCGGTTGAGGTTGTTTTTGTGTTAGTACAAACAATTCACACGAAGAATTTTTACTATTCCACCAACATTGCTTTCTATATATCATTACAATGACAAACAAAACATATTTATAGTTAATCCAAGACACAATCAGTATGTTTTGTTTGTTTAAATCATTACAATTTGATAAGAACCGTATTAATGCATACATTTCGGGCGTAATATATTTCCTAAATCTATTAAAATCAACAATGATAAAAACAGGTATTGATCTTACCTTTTGTTACTATCGTAGGAGTAAAAGTTTCTGTGTGTGTGTACTCACCTATTTGTGGTTGCAGGGATCGAGAAATAGCTCCTGGCCCCGCCTCTTCACTGATAGCTACTGGGTTCTCTCTCTCCCTGCTCCATGAGCTTTATCATACCTCGTCTTAAAACTATGTATGGTTCCTACCACAATTACTCTCTCACTTGGTTCAAAAGTTCCTACACACTCGCTTAACATCTCCCAAAATCTCTCTCTTCCCTGTACATTCCTCTCTTCTCAAGGTGCATACTCACTTATTATGACCCACTTTTCGCATCCGACCCTTATTTTAATCCACATAATTCTTGAATTTAAAAATTTATATTCCCTCTTCTCTCTCCATAACTGATCCTTCAACATTATTGCTACCCCTTTCTTAGATCTAACTCTCTCAGATACTCCTGACTTAATCCCATTTATTTCTTCCCACTGAAACTCACCTACCCCACTCAGCTTTGTTTCGCTTAGAGCTAGGACATCCAGCTTCTTTTCATTCAAAACATTAGGAATAATCTCTTTCTTATCATCTGCACTACATCCACGCACATTCAACCACCCCAGTTTTATCAAGTTTGTCTTCTTCTCTTTTTTAGTATTTTCTACAGGAGAAGGGGTTACTAGCCCATTGCTCCCGGCATTTTAGTAGCCTAATACGACACACATGGCTTATGGAGGAAAGATTATTTTCCACTTCCTCATGGAGAATAGGGGAAATAAAGAAGAACAAGAACTATTAAGAAAAATAAGAAAAACCTATATGTGGGAATGTATGTACTTACCTAGTTGTGGTTGCAGGGGTCTAGTCATAGCTCCTGGCCCCGCCTCTTCACTGGCCGCTACTGGGTCACTCTCCCTGCGCCATGAGCTTTATCATACCTCTTCTTAAACCTGCATGTGCAAGCCTGTGTAGTGTGACGTAAGTGTAAGTAGAAGTAGAAAGATATACCTGTTATCCAGCATGTTTATGAGACAGAAACACACATACACACACACACACACACACACACACAGGATAATAAACACCAGACAGCACGGATTCCGGGAAGGCAAATCCTGTGTAACAAACCTCCTAGAGTTCTATGATAAAGTAACAGAGGTAAGGCAAGAGAGAGAAGGGTGGGCTGATTGCATTTTCCTGGACTGCAGGAAGGCCTTCGACACAGTTCCTCACATGAGATTAGTAAAGAAGTTGGAAGAACAAGCATGTATAACAGGAAGGGCACTGGAATGGATCAGGGAATACCTCACAGGGAGGCAACAACGGGTCATGGTGCGTGATGAGGTATCACAGTGGGCGCCTGTGACGAGCGGCGTACCGCAGGGGTCAGTCCTAGGACCAGTGTTATTCTTGGTATATGTAAATGACATGACGAATGGGATAGACTCAGAAGTGTCTCTGTTTGCAGATGATGTGAAATTAATAAGGAGAATCACATCGGAAGAGGACCAAGCAGGACTTCAAACAGACCTGGACAAGCTTGACATCTGGTCTATCAACTGGCTTCTCGAATTCAATCCCACCAAATGCAAAGTCATGAAGATCGGAGAAGGGCAAAGAAGACCGCTGACACAGTGCAGGCTAGGCGGGCAAAGGCTACAAACCTCGGCAAAGGAGAAAGACCTTGGGGTGAGTATAACGCCAAGCACGTCTCCAGAGGCACACATCAACCAGATAACTGCGGCAGCATATGGGCGACTGGCAAACCTAAGATTAGCGTTCCGTTACCTTAACAAGGAATCGTTCAAGACACTGTACACCGTGTACGTCAGGCCCATACTAGAATATGCAGCACCATTCTGGAACCCACACCTGGTCAAGCACGTAAAGAAACTAGAGAAAGTGCAAAGGTTTGCGACAAGGTTAGTTCAACAACTCAGGGGTCTGTCCTATGAAGAAAGGTTGAGGGAAATAGGACTAACAACACTGGAGGAAAGAAGGGTCAGAGGAGACATGATAACGACATACAAAATACTGCGGGGAATCGACAAGGTAGACAGTGACAGGATGTTCCAGAGAGGGAACACAGAAACAAGGGGACAGAAACAAGGGGACACAACTGGAAGCTGAAGACTCAGATGAGTCAAAGGGATGTTAGGAAGCATTTCTTCAGCCACAGAGTAGTCAGGAAGTGGAATAGTCTAGAGAAAGATATAGTGGAGGCAGGAACCATACATAGTTTTAAGACGAGGTATGATAAAGCTCATGGAGCAGGGAGAGCAGAGACCCAGTAGCGGACAGCGAAGAGGCGGGGCCAGGAGCTGAGTCTCGACCCCTGCAACCACAAAATAGGTGAGTACAATTAGGTGAGTACACACACATATATATATATATATATATATATATATATATATATATATATATATATATATATATATGTGTGTGTGTGTGTGTGTGTGTGTGTGTGTGTGTGTGTGTGTGTGTGTGTGTGTGTGTGTGTGTGTGTGTATGTGTACTCACCTAATTGTGGTTGCAGGGTCGAGACTCAGCTTCTGGCCCCGCCTCTTCGCTGACTACTCTATGGCTGAAGAAATGCTTCCTAACATCCCTTTGACTCATCTGAGTCTTGAGCTTCCAATTGTGCCCTCTTGTTTCTGTGTTCCCTCTCTGGAACATCCTGTCACTATCTACCTTGTCGATTTCCCGCAGTATTTTGCATGTCGTTATCAAGTCTCCTCTAATCTTTCTGTCCTCCAGTGTTGTTAGTCCAATTTCCCTCAACCTTTCTTCATAGGACAGTCCCCTGAGTTGTGGAACTAACCTTCGCAAACCTCTGCACTTTCTCTAATTTCTTGATGTGCTTGACCAGGTGTGGGTTCCAGACTGGTGCTGCATACTCTAGTATGGGCCTGACGTACACGGTGTACAATGTCTTGAACGATTCCTTGTTAAGGTAACGGAACGCTAATCTTAGGTTTGCCAGTCGCCCATATGCTGCCGCAGTTATCTGGTTTATGTGTGCTTCCGGAGACGTGCTTGGCGTTATACTCACGCCAAGGTCTTTCTCCTTTGCCGAGGTTTGTAGCCTTTGTCCACTTAGCCTGTACTCTGTCAGCGGTCTTCTTTGCCCTTCACCGATCTTCATGACTGCATTTGGTGGGATTAAATTCGAGAAGCCAGTTGCTAGACCAGATGTCAAGCTTGTCCAGGTGTCTTTGAAGTCCTGCTTGGTCCTCATCCATATATATATATATGAGAGTAGTAAGGGAGAAAAAGTTAGCATATGAGAGGTTTTTACAAAGTAGAAGTGATGCAAGGAGGGAAGAGTATATGGAGAGAAAAAGAGAGGTTAAAAGAGTGGTGAAGCAATGTAAAAAGAGAGCAGATGAGAGAGTGGGTGAGATGTTATCAGCAAATTTTGTTGAAAATAAGAAAAAGTTTTGGAATGAGATTAATAAGTTGAGGAAGCCTAGAGAACAAATGGATTTGACAGTTAAAAATAGGAGAGGAGAGTTATTAAATGGAGAGTTAGAGGTATCGGGAAGATGGAGAGAATATTTTGAGGATTTGTTAAATGTTGATGAAGACAGGGAAGCTGTGATTTCGTGTGTAGGGCAAGGAGGAATAACATCTTGTAGGAGTGTGGAAGAGCCAGTTGTGGGTGTAGGGGAAGTTCGTGAGGCAGTGGGTAGAATGAAAGGGGTAAGGCAGCTGGGATTGATGGGATAAAGATAGAAATGTTAAAAGCAGGTGGGGATATAATTTTGGAGTGGTTGGTGCTATTATTTAATAAATGTATGGAAGAGGGTAAGGTACCTAGGGATTGGCAGAGAGCGTGTATTGTTCCTTTGTATAAAGGCAAAGGGGACAAAGAGAGTGCAAAAATTATAGGGGAATAAGTCTGTTGAGTGTACCTGGTAAAGTGTATGGTAGAGTTATTATTGAAAGAATTAAGAGTAAAACAGAAAGCAGGATAGCAGATGAACAAGGGGCTTTAGGAAAGGTAGGGGTGTGTAGACCAAGTGTTTACAGTGAAACATATAGGTGAACAGTATTTGGATAAGGGTAAAGATGTTTTGTGGCATTTATGGATTTGGAAAAGGCGTATGATAGGGTAGATAGGGGGCAATGTGGCAGATGTTGCAGGTGTATGGAATAGGAGGAAGGTTACTGAAAGCAGTGAAGAGTTTTTATGAGGATAGTGAGGCTCAGGTTAGAGTGTGTAGGAGGGAAGGGGACTATTTCCCAGTAAAAGTGGGCCTTAGACAAGGATGTGTGATGTCACCGTGGTTGTTCAATATATTTATAGATGGGGTTGTAAGAGAAGTGAATGCGAGGGTCTTGGCAAGAGGTGTTGGGCTAAAAGATAAAGAAGCAAATACAAAGTGGGAGTTGTCACAGTTGCTTTTGCTGATGACACTGTGCTTTGGGAGATTCTGAAGAGAAGCTGCAGAGGTTGGTGGATGAATTTGGTAGGGTGTGTAAAAGAAGAAAATTGAAAGTGAATATAGGAAAGAGTAAGGTGATGAGGATAACAAAAAGAATAGGTGACGAAAGATTGGATATCAGATTGGAGGAGAGAGTATGGAGGAGGTGAATGTATTCAGATATTTGGGAGTGGACATGTCGGCGGATGGGTCTATGAAGGATGAGGTGAATCATAGAATTGATGAGGGAAAAGGGTGAGTGGAGCACTTCGGAGTCTGTGGAGACAAAGAACCTTGTCCATGGAAGTAAAGAGGGAATGTATGAGAGTATAGTTATACCAACGCTCTTATATGGGTGTGAAGCATGGGTGATGAATGTTGCAACGAGGAGAAGGCTGGAGGCAGTGGAGATGTCATGTCTGAGGTCAATGTGTGGTGTGAATATAATGCAGAGAATTCGGAGTTTGGAAATTAGGAGGAGGTGCGGGATTACCAAAACGATTGTTCAGAGAGCTGAGGAGGGTTGTTGAGGTGGTTTGGACATGTAGAGAGAATGGAACAAGACAGAGTGACTTCGAGAGTGTATAAATCTGTAGTGGAGGGAAGGCGGGGTAGGGGTCGGCCTAGGAAAGGTTGGAGGGAGGGGTAAAGGAAGTTTTGTGTGCGAGGGGCTTGGACTTCCAGCAAGCATGTGTGAGCGTATTTGATAGGAGTGAATGGAGGCATATGGTTTTAATACTTGACGTGCTGTTGGAGTGTGAGCAAAGTAACATTTATGAAGGGATTCAGGAAACCGGCAGGCCGGACTTGAGTTCTGGAGATGGGAAGTACAGTGCCGGCACTCTGAAGGAGGGGTGTTAATGTTGCAGTTTTATAACTGTAGTGTAAAGCACCCTTCTGGCAAGACAGTGATGGAGTGAATGATGATGAAAGTTTTTCTTTTTCGGGCCACCCTGCCTTGGTGGGAATCGGCCGATGTGTTAATAAAAAAAAAAAAAAAAAAAATAATAAAAAATATATATATATATATATATATATATATATATATATATATATATATATATATATATATATATATATATATATATATATATATATATATATATATATATTTGATGTTCTTTTCACTCATCCCCATTTCTCGAATTTGCATATTCAGGCAGGGAACGACTGAATCTCGGATTATCTCTCCTCATATTAGGCAAGTTCCTTAAGGTCATAAATTTTCAAAATATATTGCACGTCTTCATTTTAGATGCGTTGCATGGCAACACACAAATACTCTGAAAACATTAAATGATTTAAATTAATCTAAAGGAAATGAAGACAGTAATAGCAGATAATCTTTTTAACGCACTCTTTCACAAGTATCTTTATCAAGTATACTGGAATAAGAAAATTCGCTGCCTTATAAGCAAACGAACACCCTGTGGTCGGCTTCAGAAAATATATGTCACATGTGAGGGCATGAAAATGTGGGAGCAGGTATAAGTGAAGAAAGGTGCTGGTTAGAGTAAAGGGTGAGGCTACGGTGACAGGTTTATTATGTTAATTCATTGAATCATGGACAATGTGGTCAATACGACCAAGCAACATGCACATTCCACCGTTTTGCTCAATGGTATCTGTGAGGTGAATGACTCCTGCTTCCAAAATTCTGCGTCTCTGATCATGTCGTTTTGGTAGTGCAACTGTGGTGTTGTTCTCCAGGAAATGCTGTGGAAATGAAGATTGACTCACGAGATCGTAATAACACGATGGTAAATGAACTACGGTAAGCACTAGCCTGAAGTTTTACGACTCACTCGCCATGGGTTGAAACCCCACCCGCACCGTGGTTTTAAAATGAAGATTGCCATGGATTACGCATGCGTTGTTGGTTTAATCCCTCCTGCAGGAATCCTTATGTACCTGAAGGCGTGCTTGAAGGTTTCGGCCGTCTCCCCAACATAGAATTTATCGCATCTAGCTCCTTAATGACCTAACCTAAATTAAAGAAAACGAGTTTAGCAATTAAGAAATTGATACCGTGTACCACATACAAAAGGTAATAAAAATGAAGGCAACAGAACATAGATAGGTTGCTGATTGAATTATACGAAACACACATATTTTCAGATTTACTCATTTTCCTGATGATATGGTAATAAAAGTTGATTAACCAGAAAAGTTCAGGAGTAACTTTATTATCTTACGATTCTCACATAAAAAAAACTCACAAAACCTTCAGGAACGTCAATATTTAACATATCTATATCGTATCTGGAGAAAACGCAGTTACACATATTGAGAAATACACAAAGATCATACTTGCTCATACCCCGGAAATCAGAAGTCTGCGAGGCCTCCTTTGGCTCTCATGCTGTAGAAGAAACACTTTCTGTACACTTTTCAAGTGATATATATATATATATATATATATATATATATATATATATATATATATATATATATATATACACACACACAGAGCTTCCATATACCAAAAGTTTTAAAGGGATGAAGATACTTAAAAGAAATAAACGCCAAAAATATAAAATAGTCACCAATTCAATTAAATTCACTCTCAGTGACAGTATGCGCGGCTTTGATAATTTATGTGTGGGTCGATTATCTCGTGCGTTGGCGTGCAGGGGCGCACCTTGGAGGAAACGCTGGTTATGTGCGTTACGGTAAAATATTGTGCGATATTTTGCTGTTTACACTATACCCCTCATTAAATAACTGCTTTATTTAATATACAAAAATCAAAGTACATATAAATAATACTTTAACTATGTTTTTAATATTGGCAATGAAACTACTAAAAAAATTTTTATACATATTTTCAAAGGTTTATATATTGTGCCTAAAAAGCCTAACTTGCCGAATAGGCCAAACTCCCTTATAAATTAAACTTATCCAAAAAATTCCTTTACAGAGTGATAGATAATATATTTTTTTTATCCTGAACAATGATATAGAGATTTTTTATTTTTGGATTCATCTCTCAGATCTTACAAGAACCAGTTCCTCAAAATATTCCCGCCATCTTCCCAATACCTTCAACTCCCCTATTCTGTTTTTAACTGTCAAATCCATTCATTGGAAGAAAGAAAATGTATATACTGAGTAACAGTATAGCCTCATTGTTTTGTACCGGTAATGATAATCTTGATAAAAGCGTTTAGTATTTCCTTTTTTTTTGCCATATTAGCCCGGCTGATTTTCATGTACACAGAGTTAAATTTTGGTTTCGTCTGACCCAAAATCCCATCCAACATGATGTAAAACTTTCAGACTCTTTGAAGATAAATGAAACCAACTTTTTTTGCTCCATGTACATGAGTGGTTTTCTTCCTTGGAACTAAGACTTGGAAAGCAGATTCATTCAGGTTGAGAAACAAGTCATGATGCTGTGACTGGAGTAGTTCACATCTGACCCATAATTTGGAAAGGAACCTTTAAACGGTGCTTCGGTCCGTCCTGGTCTCTATGATCGAGTCACGAACCAACTTAACCTCCAATATTTTTATTGCTCATTATAAAACTGGACCCTAAGTTTTTACAAAAAACAGAGCATTGCCAGACAAATGCCACCCTCTTCTTAATAACTTCGTTTTATGCCACTCACACAGGAGCTGTGACTCGACCCCTGCAACCACAACTAGGTGAGTACACACATACACACACCATACATAGCATTAAGACGAGGTATGATAAAGCTCATGAAGCAGGGAGAAAGATCACCTAGTAGCGGTAAGTGAAGAGGTGGGGCCAGGAGCTAAGTATCGACCCCAGCAACCACAATTAGCTGAGTACACACATGTTAAACAAAGATATAAGATAATGTGCCTTAACCAAAAGTTACTTAATGTAAAGTAAAGAAACGTGACCTGACCTGACATTACCTTACCTCACATGGTCTAACGTAATCTACAGTTACAAATAACAATTTTTTTTTGTAATATTTCGACTGCGATTCGAGCACATTGGTTAAGGGCGGACCGAAACGTCGCTTAAATTTTCCTCTCAAAATCGTGGGTTAGATGTAAATCGAAAAGTAGTTCCCGAGACTTGGTTTAGGTAGATGCCGGTAGCTTTACGTTCGCCGGTCTTGACAGGATGAAAGACCGCATTAATTAACCACCAAGTCTTAAAGGCAAAAAGACAACGTTTTGCTCTGCGAAGGGATTTATCAAATCAAGATTTGAGAAAGCCCTAAGCAGAGCGATATGTAGTCCCAAGAGAATCATGGTCTGCAGCCAGCGTTCCTGTTGATCTCCAGACCTAGCACAGGGGATGAGCCCAGCCTCCCACACCACTCTCCTGACAGCAGACTCTGGTAAAAGCTTCCTGCCACCTCTTACCAGAATGACCCCCCCCCTCCCCACCACCTTGGAACTTCTTGATAATGCACTCTACAGAATACAATAAAAAAATTAATTCTATTAATAAAATTATACATTCTTGGGGAAGCGTATAACCCATAAGGGCCATATAGGGCCTGGAAAAAATGAAGTGGAAGGAGACGGGTTTAATACTTAACATAATATAATAATAATAATAATTCTACCTTTCGTGACTCCCAACGTCCATTTCCAAACATTCTTATTCCAAGGTTGAGTTGGAATAGATCAAGTTACATAAACTTGTAAACCACAAGTAAATAAACTGAAGTTTTGCAGTTTTAAACTGCCCAATTTCAGTTTTTAATATATATTTTTTAATATATAAGGTTAGGGTAGGTAAGATTGGTTAGGAAGCAAGCTATGTCTTTCCAGACGCAGATCATATGACGACCTGCTATTGGATCTTCTGGTCACCCACCGAGACCTTCCGCTGGCTTACCAGTCCACCCCATTAATGAAATAAGATTATTTTTTTTGCATTTCAAGCAACATTCCCATGATTTTATAATCTTTATTTTATATTATTGTGTATTATACATCTGTTATAACAACAGCCATTATGTATAATATTTATATTATTAGTTAAAGGGGGCCTTCAATGTTTTTCTGAGTATTTAATTAATTTAAAATATAGAGGTTTAGTATATTTATATTACCATTCGTACTTCAAATTTCAAAAATTTTGTGACGTGCCATCTTAAAAAAAATGAAAAGGAAACTGTGAGTGAAAAAAAAAATAAGTAAAAATCAATGGCCCCTTGACAACACTGGATGTCTTGGTCATTGAAGAGGATATAATCGCAACATAGAAAATACTCAGAAATATGTTAGACAAGGCGAACCAACACTGCTTCACATAAGAGGGACCAGGGAGAAGGACCAAGGTGGAAATTGGACGCTCAGATGACATAGATGGTAAAACAAAAATTCACAATTATGTATAATGAACTACAAATTAATGTAGTAAATATCGCAACTACAAATAAGTAAATACACACACACACACACACACACACACATGATAAAGCTCATGGAGCAGGGAGAGCAGAGACCCAGTAGCGGACAGCGAAGAGGCGGGGCCAGGAGCTGAGTCTCGACCCCTGCAACCACAATTAGGTGAGTACACAGGTGGACAGAGACAAGATGGTCCAGATTATAAATTTCGTGGTGGCTACCCAGCACTCTTATGGGTGAGGGAGAGATGGATTGAAAGAAAAGGTTAAACGAGGGAGTGAGACAGACAGACGGACAGACAGACAAAGAATGGAGAGGAAAATGAAGGGGATAAGGTTACAAGGATAGAAAAAGAAACAGGGGAAAAGGATATAGATGGAGAAAGAGGGCAAAGTTAGAGGGAGTTTTGGAAGGAGAGATGGAATGGGAGTTGGATGGAGAGGGAGAGAGAAGAGTTGTAAAGAGATAAAGAGTGTCTGAGTGAGAGCACAAGGGAGGGAAGAACTGCCAGGAGAGTGAATAATGAAGAGAGGGGAAAAGAGTGGGGTCACAGAGGGGAAAATGAGTGAGTTTGGGAGATGGGACAGAATGGGAGATAGGAGAGAGAGGGGTGTGATGTGAAATTGAGATGGGGGTTGGATAGGTGAGGGGATGAAGGGTTAAATCGGGAAGAGGGAGAGAGGGAAGAAAGGGGACGAACAGAGTGTCTGTAGGAGGGATGGAAAAGGAAGGAAAGGAGGATATACAGAACAAGATTACTTAATGCCAATTGACTGAAAAGAAAAATAGCAGAGAGAGAGAGAGAAAATAATAATGATGAAATATGACGGTAGATCCTAGGAGACTGACAGAGAAAGGTTTGAGATAAAGGAATGATAGAGAAGAGAAAATGACATTAAGACTCCAGCTTGTTCATAATTAACCACTCCACTTGTTTGTTATAAACAACTCCAGCTTGTTCATAATTAACCACTCCACTTGTTATAAACAACTCCAGCTTGTTCATAATTAACCACTCCACTTGTTATAAACAACTCCAGCTTGTTCATAATTAACCACTCCACTTGTTATAAACAACTCCAGTGGAATCAAAACAATGCAGCTAAATGAAGATTATATAAGTGTACCTTCCTCACTCATTCCATCTATAACTCAAGAATCCTGACAATAATTATTATTTTGGTTTTCAAGGGGGAGCACAAAACACGTAGGAGTCATACAGCTCCTAGGGAATGGAAGGTAATCAGGTTTGATCCAAGGGGAAATGAGAGATGCTCTATTTCAACAAAATGCCCTTCGCCGGAGGGTGTAGGTCACTTCTACACTAATGCCATTAATATTTAACTGAAAAAAAGGGGATTAAATTCCTAGTGTATATCCACTGAGTTGCGTATACATTCTCAGTATTATACACAAACACGCGCAAGCTCATGGAGCATGAAGAGTGACCTAGTACTGACCTGTGAAGGGCAGGGTCAGGAGCTGACTCGACCCCTGCAACCACATCTAGGTGAGTACACACACACACACACACACACACACACACACACAGTTGTACGTTCTTGGTGCATAAGCACTAAGTGATATACATAATCTGTGTATGTACTCTGTGAGATACACATTCTTTGAACATATGCACTAAAAGATATTAACTAAAATATACCCTTTTCGAGGTATACTTCCTGAAAAATATAAATTCTTGGTAAATATACTCTGAGATATATACGTACCTTCTCGGTGTATATGCCAAATGAAGATAGACAACGAATTTGTGGATGAACTGTGATATGTGATAGCCCACGCCATCTATGGTTGTCCATTGCAACTTCTCTCAAGTAAGGTTGTAAGGGTTATTAACGGCTAATAGACCTGCCAGAGGTTGAGGCAGTAGTAGCATATTCCCCGTTACCTGTTAACGGACGAGTTTACAACAGAGATTCCTGGGTGAGTTTGTCTATAATTCCAGGTACCAAGAAGTGTTTATCTATAATAAGTCTAGATACTTGGGTGTCTGTGTATCAATAGAGGTACCTTGACTGAGCTTGTCTAAAAGCCCAGATACCTGGGTGTGTTAGTCCGCAAGTACATGTATGCATGTTGTCCCTTTGAACTATAGGTAATAAAGTTGCCTGTTTATTTACGTGGTAAACAGTAAAAAGTTCCTACATTTAAATGAAAGTATGATGAGTGGCATGAATCTCTCGTAATACGCTGAGAGGTGAGCATCTCTCTCTGTGTATACGCACTGAGAGGTGAGCATCTCTCTCTGTGTATACGCACTGAGAGGTGAGTAATGCTTCAGTGAGAGGTGCATATCTCAAAGAGTATAAGCTAAGAATACTTGTCACTCATTGTTTTAGGGATTAAAATTATTCTTTATGTTAAGGTAGAGGTGCCGCCTCAGTAGCTCACTTGCAACCACTTGGTTTTAAAAACAACATACCGTGTCGTGGTTTCTTTGCCTCAATTTATATTCCCTAAATAATGGCAATAAGAACATTGTTTGAACTAGAATATTCACTCTTCATTCGCGCATGAGTCAAAGTAGGCCCTCGATTATATGGCCTATTTGAGAGAGAGAGAGAGAGAGAGAGAGAGAGAGAGAGAGAGAGAGAGAGAGAGAGAGAGAGAGAGAGAGAGAGAGGAGAGAGAGAAAGAGAAAGGGGGCAAGGAGAGGTAATGAGAAAGGGAACCAGACTAAACAGATAATCATACAATAAAAAACAGAAAGACAGAGCCAGAGGGGAGCGAGAGAGAGATAGAGAAAAAAAGAGAGAGATGGTAATGCCGTTGAAGTAGTAAGTATGAATGGGAGAGTGTTGGTAACAGGGGAAGAAGTTGTTATCCTTGGGGTTAAATTTGACTCCATATTGAGCATGAAGAACCACGTTGTAAATCTTGCAAACAAGGCAGCGAGGAAGCTTACAGCACTTCGCCGTATCTCGCAACTGCTTGACAGTAGGGGTTGCAAGATTCTGTATGAGGCACAAGTACGCTCACACCTTGAGTATGCTCCACTTTCTAGGTTTGCCTGCCCCCCTCTCATCTGCGACTGCTTGACAGAGTAGAGAACAAAGCAAGACACACACACAAACACACACACACACACACACACCGCAGTATTTTGTATGTCGTTATCATGTCTCCTCTGACCCTTCTTTCCTCCAGTGTTGTTAGTCCTATTTCCCTCAACCTTTCTTCATAGGACAGTCCCCTGAGTTGTGGAACTAACCTTGTCGCAAACCTTTGCACTTTCTCTAGTTTCTTTACGTGCTTGACCAAGTGTGGGTTCCAGACTGGTGCTGCATAGTCTAGTATGGGCCTGACGTACACGGTGTACAGTGTCTTGAACGATTCCTTGTTAAGGTAACGGAACGCTAATCTTAGGTTTGCCAGTCGCCCATATGCTGCCGCAGTTATCTGGTTGATGTGTGCCTCCGGCAAACACACACGTATGTGCGCTTATCTGACACAGAAATTGCATTTTTGGGAGCTCTATAACTATCACGAACCCCACCCCATTGAAATTTCCACATTCACATCACGTGACGTAAAATATTTACTTTGGCATGTGTATGTGGGGTGCAGTTAATATCGTGGCGTCGAGGAAAGCGCCTATTGGAAAGTGGTGCCAGTTGATTCTCCACTGCAAAATGTTTATGAAATGTGCAATATATTATTCCTTCTGCAATTCTCACTACGCTAGAGCGAGCTTCAATAGCACTGAGCAAGTGTGTGAAGGAATGGAAAACGGGAACGCTCGGCTGACAATGGGTATCTAATGCAAATGTTTTTAATGATAGTGGTAGAGTCTTTCCAACTGACGCGACCATCGCAACGGCGTGTAATTCATGTGCAAACTCTGCCAGAGAGAGAATTGTCAGAATTTTTTTTTGACATATTTCGTATTTCATCGTGGTTATGAAACGTACTGAACACCTGTCTATATTTAAAGGTAATCGACGTATAGACTAAGGAAACACGTCAAGAGATTTTGTCTGAAACATTTCGAGTTCCATCTGAGGTCCTCTTCATATACACCGAGAGGTGTCTTTCGGTGTATATACACAGACTTTACTTTAATTCTTATATCAGACTGTAGTGAACAGGTTACCTGCAGCCTTAACGACCCTCATGAATTAGATAGACATTAAACCCAATTAATTAACAAATCAAGTGAGAGAATACAGAATATATACATCGAGAGGTGTATAGCTCTCAGTTTATATGCAGAGAGAGAGATTTCTTCAATGCCTACATTAGGGATTAAATGATTCTTAACTGGTGGTGAACAGGTGATATGCTCCCTTAATGACCCTCGTGTAGTCGATAGACTTTAATCTCCATTACCCCTCAAGGGAGGTTCATAATGCTGGTAAGGGGGCTCTTGATCTAGGGAATTGAATCTGTTCCCTGAATTGAGCCTGAATGCCTTCAACCCTTCCCCCTCACAAGCGCTGTAAAATCCCTACAGGCTTAGCGCTCCCCATGATAATAATAATAATAATAATAATAATAATAATAATAATAATAATAATAATAATAATAATAATAATAATAATAATAATTAAGCCCTATTATCAACCAACCAACCAACGGAAACACTGAACATGTCCTGAAGAAATGGTGGTCAGATAGCAAAAGTAAGCATGTGACTTTCATCAAAAGTTTTATTCAAGTCGGATGTTATTAGTAGTCCTTGTGGCTCAACTGATAAGTGTCTTTAGCTCACACACCGAGGCACAAGGGATCGATCCCGGCACGAATGAAACATTGGGCATGTTTCCTAACGCCTGCTGCCCCTGTTCACCTAGCTGTAAGTAGGTACCTGGGTGTTAGTCGACTGTTGTGGGTCACATCCTGGAGAAGAATAAAGGACCGCAATGAAAATAACACAGACAGTCCCCGATGATACAGGGACTGTATTGTGTTATCCTAGGTGGCTAACTCTTCGCTTTAAAAATCCGAACAAAATCTTTTCTTTATCGTATCTTATTCGTTAGCTCTTTTAGATTTAACTGTCAGTATTTAGCTGCAGTGTGTGTCAACCGTTAACGAGAACACTGGCAGGAATGTCTGGTCAGGTTTTGATTTCGTGTTACCTGGAGAGAAATCCAGGGGTCAACGCCCCTGCGCCCCTGCGGCCCCTGCGGCCATCAGTTTTTTTGTTCCCATCATGGAAGGTTATCTGCTGCTTTGGAGAGGTTTTGTTATAAGGAATTTGAACTACCTTTCCCTTATGTGGAACAAACCTGAATTCCTCGTTCCCCATTAGTTGTGTGACCATTATTATTATAATAATATATATTTTTTATTATTTTTATTAACACATTGACCGTTTCCCACCAAGGCAGGGTGGCCCGACAAAGAGAAACTTTCATCATCATTCACTCCATCACTGTCTTGCCAGAGGCGTGCTTACACTACAGCTACAAAAGTGCAACATTAACACCCCTCCTTCAGAGTGCCGGCACTGTACTTCCCATCTCCAGGACTCAAGTCCGGCCTGCCGGTTTCCCTGAATCCCTTCATAAATGTTACATTGCCTTCACTCCAACAGCACGTCACGTCCTAAAAACCATTCGTCTCCATTCGCTCCTATCTAACACGCTCACGCACGCTTGCTGGAAGTCCAAGCCCCTCGCACACAAAACCTCCTTTACCTTCTCCCTCCAACCTTTTCTAGGCCGACCCCTACCCCGCCTTCCCTCCACTACAGATTTATACACTCTCGAAGTCATTCTATTTTGTTCTATCCTCTCTATATGTCCAAACCATCTCAATAACCCCTCCTCAGCTCTCTGGATAATAATTTTGGCAATCCAACATAATAATAATGGATGTTTAATTACGAATGATATTACTTAGCAAATGTTGCCAGGCCTAATTATGCCATAGCGGTCTAATCAGAATTTCCCTCTGTCATCGTGAGTAACGAGGATGTTATCTGAGTGGCTTTGGAGGAGTTAATTGACATTGGTGGCTAGTTCATTTTTAAAATGCCTTGCCCTTGCTGTTTCCCAATTAATTCCAATATACCCGTTTTAAACATTCCTGCTCAGTATTGTTTTACACATTTTCTTCTGCGTATTTTGCACTCGCTGCAATAACTGACAACCATTCCATTGTGTTGTGTTAAACAGAAGGCTGTGCTTATTCTTGTCTTCCCTCAGTTCTTGGGTAGGACTGAAGCTCTTGGTATCCTCACACATATTTGTGTCAGGTATTTCTTAATCCCCAGTTCTGACCTTCGTTAAGTTCAGTGTCCCTTTAATTCTTTAACATTTATCTCTCCTCTATTCCACGAGTAGGTGAGAACAGAAAGATAACATATCTGTCTCGCACTTAGCGGACGGATGTTCGCTTGTGCTGAATGACCTACGCTGCTTTAATGCATCACGTGAATGATAATAATACTTGAAATCTTACGATTTATCATCGCTGCTCATTCCACCTCGCTCGTCCTTGATGACACGGTAGTTGCTGGCTCCCGCCCGAGGATTTCTCCGCTAGTAGCTAAATGTCTGATGAACCCTGAGTGAATATTAGGTTGAGAGTGTCTGCTTCATCTCGGTTTACTACTAATTCGTTACCATTTTCTCTAAGGAAGATCTGCAATATGAGATCCCTTAACTTTGTTGGTGTTTCCTTCCTACTGTAGGGCAAGTATATTTGTTGGGTTACCAAGTCTGAACCTTGGTGTTCAAAATCAGACATTGTTTTGCTTCCTCTCAGCGAACGAAAACACATTATCATCTCTATGATCTCCTCATTGTCGCTGTCAAAATCCCATTTCGGGGTCCTTTCATTTGATACATTGTTTTCGTTTCACCATACATTATAATATCCAATAAATAATTCACATATCTCGGGAAATTATCACCACTCAAATCTTTTCATCTATGCTGATTTACGAGAAGTGCCGTTTCCTTCTTCTTATCTATGTGATGATATGTGATGGCCTCGTGGGTGTGTTGCATGCTTTATTATTACAACTGTTTAATTATTTGTGATTGCTATTAAAATCAGATTGTTAACAGTCATAATTTTCTTTAGCTCATTTGGTAGCTTCGTCAATGTTATAAACTATTATGTATACCAACCACACACAACAGAACTGAAACTCATAAAACAGGGTTAATCTACTTGCAACATTAAGTTGATAATTTTGTGTTGCAAATAGTTAATTGATAGTTTCGTTGTTGTTGTCGTCATTGAGTAGATCCGAGTTAGACATTCACTTTAGAATATGTGTTGTTGACTTACTTTTTCTTCACTTCGAGTCCAGCTGGTGCTTTCTTGATGGAGAAGAATGTTTTCACTTTCAGTCTTTTCATTTTGTCAATGAATTTTGCTGTTATCTTTCTCCAAACGTTATTTTCCTGAAGGTCAGGATAGCTTCCTCTAGCTCGTCTGGGATGAAGTCTGAAAGTTATTCTGTGTGTCAGTGTACTCACCTAGTTGTGGTTGCAGGGGTCGACTCACAGTCCTGGCCCCGCCTTTTCACTGGTCGCTTCTAGGTCACCCTTCCTTCTTCTTAAAGCTATGTATGGATCCTGACTCCACTACATCACTTCCCAGACTATTCCACTTTCTGACAACTCTGTGACTAAAGAAATACTTCCTAATATTTTTGTGATTCATCTGAGTCTTCAACTTCCAATTGTGACCCCTTGTTGCTGTGTCCCATCTCTGGAACATCCTGTTTCTATCCACCTTGTCAATTCCTCTCAGTATTTTATATGTCAGTATCATATCCCCCTTATCTCTCTTGTCCTCCAGTGTCGTCAGGTGTGTGTGTGTGTGTGTATAGAAAGCGAGAGAGAGAGAGAGAGAGAGAGAGAGAGAGAGAGAGAGAGAGAGAGAGAGAGAGAGAGAGAGAGAGAGAGAGAGAGAGAGAGAATGAGAGAGAATAAGAGAGAGGGAGAAAGAGAGCCTCTTAATTATGATTACCTGTATTTGCGTTCCATTACCTTCATTAAAAGTCTCATCATCCCACTTACATTTGAGAGTGCACTCCCTCCCACTCAGCCTCTTTCTTTTACACTAACACTCGAGGCAGCAACAGGATTAAGGCTGATGGTTCCTTCCCACGTAATTTGGCGCGCTAAGAGACCTTTTCTTTTCTCGACTATTATAAAGGTATGCCTGTAGCACATTACTGCAATGGAAAATTATCTTATATATGTGTTTGTCAAATTTATGTATACATATGTTTTATGTTAAATCTTTATGAATAACTAAAGTGTAATTAACTCTTGTTAATTCTCAGTAATAACCCTCGTGTAGACAGAAACTCAGGAGATATCTGCTGAAGAGGATCCCAGAAGAACATGAATTTATAGGGAAGGTCACACCTCTCACTGTGCGGGGAAGAACAGGTCAAGGAGGGAGTGAGATTACAGGTGTTGAATAGAAGCTTACAATTTGGGTAGGAAGTTCCTTTGTGCCGGCGTTCTGTATTAGGTTGGACGCTCGTATGAGTAACTTTAAGTTATATAAATATTCTGGAAGAGGGAACAGGGTGATATGCTTTATTAATTAACACTTGCGGGCCATTAAGTAGGAGAGGCTCGATTCTCCGTTCAATAATCGCCAAACAAGCTACGAAAACAATCTATTTTGTGTAGAGAAGCACACTGCATCGTCTAAAATCACTAATTCATATCCATGCCACGCCTGACCTATAACCCTGTAATGTCTAACCCAAAACCTGGTCATTCCATTCCATAACCTAATCATGCTTGCTTCATAATCCAGTCACATCTAATTCGTAATCCTGGCTTGTTTACTCCATAACCCTGCCATGTTTATTCCATAACCCTGCTATTATTACTTCCATAACCCTGTCGTATCTAATCCATAACTCAGCCTCTTATGGTCTATGCACGAGACAAAGCAATAAAAATGAAAATTCAGAGTGAGGGGTGTTTACGGAACATGACCTGAGCTTTATCAACATTAAATTTTACAGATGTGTTCATAAATTGGCTCATGGTGTGCCTGCCACTTGACTTAGAAGATGGGGATCCACTGCGAAGCTTGTCTGTAGTTTGGGATAGGAATTGTTAGGTACATTGGAAACATATATAACAGAAAAACTTTACAGTCTGCTTCTTATGTCTAGAAAGATAAGGTAAGGATAGATAGGCAAGAGAGAGAGAATTTCTCACCCTTCACTTAGTATATTTTTTTCCCGTTTGTAAATATTGGAGTAGCATTTCATGGCTTATGGTCGTTTGGTTCAGTTACTTCTTTTAATTGTTTA
Organism: Cherax destructor; assembly: GCA_009830355.1. Lineage (NCBI taxonomy): Eukaryota > Metazoa > Arthropoda > Malacostraca > Decapoda > Parastacidae > Cherax > Cherax destructor. The sequence goes on from WNWK01002700.1 coordinate 72,590, forward strand.
ATAAATAATTACCATTAGGTAATCTACAATTTGTTTATTTATTCTAAAAGATTCTTTTAGTTCGTGTGGTTCAGATGATTTATTATCCTAATTGTCTTTAATCATATTAACTCGGCAGAAAGATTCCCTGGGTTAGAAGTCATATTTTTTTTCTGCTTTTTGCTACCGTGGTTGTCAGTTTCAGTTTTCATTAAATCTTCTGCCTTTTAATCACCGATATATAATTAGGAATTCCTTAGAATTATTATTTCGTATATACGTTTACGACTTACATTATTTTTCCAAATTTTCTCTAATACTAAATAGTTTATGATCCTCAGTGTTTCCCGGCACTTGAAAGAAAATGAGTTGATTTTTTTCCCTATGTGCTTTGTGCAAAGCTGTCACGTCTTGGCTGATTTAGTTTTTTCCTTGTCACATTTCCTTCTGTATTGTTTGCATATCCCTTTGACTGCGTTAATATTGTCTGTTACTCATGTTTGTTACTAAGTTTGGACTGGGTCTATTGGATTTTTTTTGGGGGAGGGGGTATTCTTGAGGCTGATATCTGGGTTTGCTGGTAGCTTTGATCCTGGGTATATTGCAAAAAAATTACCTCCTAATGTGCTGGTAGGTTAAACCTCGGTTTGCTAGCAAGTTTTGACCTAGGTTTGCTTGCTAGTAAGTTTTAACCTGAGTTTGCTAGTGGTGACTTGGGTTTGACGGCATGTTTGGGACTTGTTTACTTGGAAAATTTGTACTTGGTTTAGCTATTGCGAGGGAAAAGGTACAAATACCTATGTATTTCTGTAAATAATTCAAGGAGTGTTGGGTGGGTCATTGCAGACATCAAACTTCGAGTGTTATGGAGCTGGTGAGACAGAAACATGTCTTTCCTGGCTTTACACTGTTGTATTACTTTATGACCAAACTTTGTCTCTCTTCACTTCACCCACCACGTCTTCACCCTCCACGTCTTCACCCTCCACGTCTTCACCCTCCACGTCTTCACCCTCCACGTCTTCACCCTCCACGTCTTCACCCTCCACGTTTTTTTTTTTTGGGGGGAGGGGGTTGAATATGCTTGGTATAATGATATTGTATCTGGTTGCTACCTGCCATTATATTCTTAAACTGAGGTACACTCAACCAATGTTGAAATTGCAGTGTGTCCTGGTGATCACTTGAATTTTCTTAGCCCACAGGTCTGTTATGCATCACACAGACACGCAGGTAAATCACAATGAGAAATTTTCATTATTACTATACAAATAGTAGAAGCTACTAATGTCTGGTGATACAGCTCGTCTTTAATATCTATCAGTGAGATCCAGTTCTGAGTGGTAATCACACTTGGATTAGTTGGTGTTTGGGACCTGACTCCATCTTCCGAAAGCCAGCATAAGTTGGAAATTTGACATCTGTTCAGGAAACAGTGTTTGGTCTTCACTCTTACTATCAGTCATGGGCAAGAACCAGCTAGCACCTCTCCCAGAATGATATAATCAAAGTAGGTGCTAAGCCCGAAAGGATCATAAGGCGCTGCGAACCCCTCTCCAACTTTGGGCATTCTTTCTTCACTGTAAGAGCAGAAGAAACTTTGGAACTCACTCGGGAACATCGACTAGCTCAATAGTCTCACCACAAGATCTTGGATCACAGTTGCATTTATTGCACCAATCATTTTTATATCTTGTCTCTTTATCATGTTTATTCTTTACTAAGGGTTAAATAGCATTCTGATTTTCACCCTTTTTTCTAATCTAAAAATCTAATATTTTATGAACGTATCTCCTTATCTGATTATTCTTTTTTATTCTTTTATTTTGCTAGAGAAAGCAGTCTCCATAACTACTCGAATCAGTTGCTGTCGAATCACCACGTCTGTGACCCTTAGACTGGTACAGGGTCTGAGGTTGCCAAATGACTGTTGGTTAAAGCAGCCGGCGAAGTGTGGGTTTATATCAGCGGGTGTAGGCTGCAGTGCCACCTACATGCCAGTAGGAGTGATGGTTTATGTTTTCAGTGCTGTCGGTACTGTGCGGGGTTCGAGTTTCAGCTCCTACCCTTGCCTTTTAACTTGTCGTTTGTTGGATTTACTCCATCCTAGTCTCGTAGGCCGTCTGTGTGAGTTGTATGTGCTTATGTTTGTGTTTGTATATTTGTGTGTGTGTGTGAGAGAGAGGAAGAGAGAGAGAGAGAGAAGAGAGAGAGAGAGAGAGAGAGAGGAGAGAGAGAGAGAGGAGAGAGAGAGAGAGAGAGAGAGAGAGAGAGAAGAGAGGAGAGAGAGAGAGAGAGAGAGAGAGAGAGAGAGAGAGAGAGAGAGAGAGAGAGAGAGAGAGAGAGAGAGAGAGAGAGAGAGAGAGAGAGAGAGAGAGAGAGAGAGAGAATTACTAATAGTTCCAGCAGTATCTCTGGTCGACATAGGAATGATAATCATCAAACTAGTCTACACAGGAAGCCTGGTCTACTGAGTTCCTGCTTCTATGAATTTTATACGTGTGTTTCCAACTGGCTATCTGTTCTCTCCAGGCTTTATATTCCACAACCAGCTAGTATGAAATATTAGACTTTATAAAGCCTGCTGTGCTGGCGAAACTTTGCCTCTAAATGTCTAGTCACTGCTTTTGAGGCTTTACCATCTACTACTCTCAACTTCCTTGGATCAAACTTGATTACTACCCATTCCCAGGAGGTGTTTGGCCCTTCCTGTTTTGGCATATTCTATGAATAATAATAATAATAATAATAATAATAATAATAATAATAATAATAATAATAATAATAATAATAATAATAATAAAAATAATAATAATAATAATAATAATAATAATAATAAATAATAATAACAATAATAATAAAAATAATAATAATAATAATAATAACAATAATAATAATAAAAAAATATTAATATCTCCCACCATTCTCATTTTCATTTTCCTTCACCCAAGATGACATGACTTACATTCAACAAACCACGAATGATGCACAAACTTAAACATTTGGAAGGATAATTTGCATACGTTGTTGTTATGGTTGTTTCTGGAGGAAATATACAAAAAAAAAACTCTCAAGAATTATTTCAGGCTTTGCCTTGTTTGCCCTCCATCTTAAAGCATTTTAATCAAACCACGGTACAGGTGGGGTTAGAACTCCAGGACCAGTGGCGTACGCACTGGCCTGGTCGTTTTACGGCTTATTTGCCATGGGTTCTAACTCTACCCCTACCCTGGTTTGTTTTTAATCGTGTAATTACAAATTCGTGAGTCGTTAAAGCCTTTTCTTACATCCGGTTTGATAAAGTTATTCACTATACTTTTATCGCGCCGCTATTTTATGGAGAGAGAGAGAGAGAGAGAGAGAGAGAGAGAGAGAGAGAGAGAGAGAGAGAGAGAGAGAGAGAGAGAGCGAACCGATTAAAAATTCTCGAGGTGGTGTATAGGAGGGTCGTGTAAGCTGGCGTGAAGGACACTTGGTCGTGTCACCGCCGCCCACCTGTGAGGGAGTTGTTAAAGCAGGTCGACCCAACACACACACTTGTACCTGGGGCAAGGTGAGAGGTGTGAGGCGGGGAGGTGCGTAGGGGACACCGGCGGTGAGGAAATGTTGGAGGCTGTGTAGGGCAATTGGAGGCTGTGAGGGGGATGTGGAAGACTATGAGAAGGGGAAGGGGGAATTGTACATTATGAGGGACGGGGATGGGGGGAGTTGGAGAGCATGATGGGTTGTTGGAGAGTGTGAGAAGCCAATACAGATCGAAAAGAGATTATTTGCTGAGAACAAAATTCTACAACTTGCGAAATCTCCTGGACCTCAAGACTATGAAAACCAGCTGTGCGCTAGAAACATGTGCTACTATGTTATTATTATTATTATTATTATTATTATTATTATTATTATTATTATTATTATTATTATTATTATTATTAATTGTAGCCTTGACAATTTATTTTATTAGATTTGGGAATGTGACGCTTCAGTAAAGAGTATCGGTGTTAATACTCGTTAAAAATCTGTGTTCTGTTGTCTTGAATACTTTGCTCACATTTCTTTCAGAGTTTATTACTGTGTTATGTGAAAATTAAAATAAAGCGGTTGTTAGTATGTGTAGTAAATTAGAAACTAACTTGAGTGAAAGATAACTAAGGATGTGCAAGATAGCCCTAATGAGAAGTAGTGGTGTGGGGGAGATGCAAGACAGACCTAATTAGAAGTTGGGGTGTGAGAGAGAAGTGTGTGATAGGCCTACTGAAAAGTAGGGATGCAAGACTCAAGAAGATCTAGTAAGTACAGAGAAACCTTAAGAAAGTAGGGGTGTAAAATAGACCTAATGAGAAGTAGGGGCAATGGGATGGTGTAAAATAGACCTAATGAGAAGTAGGGGTGCCGAGTTCGTATGCAATAGGCCAAATGAGAACTTTGGATGCCATAAGTGCAAGCCAAAACACGGTATCAACATCAGAGGGGCTAGACTGTTCAACCTTCTTCAAGCAACCCTAAGCTGCACAGGTTCCCGCGCTCTGTACCTGATTATACAGATTTTGATTGATGTGAGAGCTTCAAAAAGATGTTGAAACTGATGGGGGGCTCTGAGGCTCGTGAGGAATGGTGGTGTGATAACCTATTTTTTATCCCCTCACAGTCTCACCTTCTATTCTCTCTCTCTCTCTCTCTCTCTCTCTCTCTCTCTCTCTCTCTCTCTCTCTCTCTCTCTCTCTCTCTCTCTCTCTCTCTCTCTCTCTGCTTCCCTACATAAAGATACTCTCCAGCACTGAACAACCTTATGACGTCAGAGTGATGGATGTGTTTTAAAGTGGATATTCCTGTTTTTATTTTTGCCCGTCGCGGTGGTGGTATTGGTTGGTGGTAGTGGTGGTGGCAGTTGTAGTGGTTGGTGGTGGTGGTAGTTGCAGTGGTTGGTGGTGGTGGTGGTGGTTGTGGTAATGGTGGTGGTAGTGGTAGTGGGAATGGTGCTGAAGATGGTGTTAGTATTGGTTCTGGTTATGGTGTTGGTCGTGTTCATGTTACCGGTGATGGTGTCGGTGGTGACGGTGCTAGTGATGAAGTTGGTTTTAATGGCAGTGGTGGGACGGTGTCTGTGGAATTTATTTAGTAAATATCTTTGAGGCTAAAGATTAAGTATTTCCTGGTGGTGGAGCGTTTAATCCCTTGATATCATATAAAATATCTTTAAAAGGGGCATCAGAGTTATGTTTAAAGTGAGACCACTGCTACCTGTTAATAATGCTCACCAGAGTCGAGTCTGCGTAAATAAAGCGTAGGGGCGGCTCGAACCGGGGTCCAAGCAGGTCGCAACCCCCATACCTCTACACATACACCAGGATGAATCATGGTTCACCAGGTGACACTACACCCGCACCTCGATGAACCAGAGTTCACTAGGAAATACTCTGTACAGATACACCTGATCCATGATATCACAAATGTTACCTTAAATCACACTTTACACAATACCAACACTCGGGAAGAAATCTCCAAAAGTTAGTATATAAGCGCCAGCCTTCTTGCCTGTGCTCCAGAGTCTTCACGACTACGGTTCTCTTCACACCAACTCCAAGACTGAGGTACTGATTACCTCATCTTTTGTATATAGTTCTTCTGTCGTCCAATCATGTCCTTGAATTTGTATTAATAAAGCCACTGGAGGGCGAAACGTCTACAATAAAGATACCCAGATGTTGCACATGTGCCTTAATTTTCACTCAACCGTATATATATCTAACAGTTTTTCCTATGCATGATTAGTTACAATTATTGCAAGGAATTTCTTATGCACCCGGCACATTAAGGAGAGTTTATTTCAAACCTATAGTTACACAATTGCCTATTTTGTTGGATTAATAATATTCTGTTTTCTTGTGAATTGAGAATAGTTTATTAATGCTCTTGCAAAATTTTTTGTATTTTTGAAACAGCAGTTAAGTACCAATTTATTTGCATTGCTTCACTCCTATTTACAATCCCTTTCCCAATCTCATTTATTATCTGCCTTCTTTCCTTCATCTTGATCTCCATTCTTTCTCTCCATTTTTCCCTTTCTTCTTGACCTTACCATACAACAATTCCATTTTCATATGACTCTTACAACCTTTTCTTTCGTGTCATCCCATTAGCCCCTCTTTTCTTTCACACGTTTTCTTATAATCTCTATCAATTACTCATTCTACAGCTGTGAAAGGCATAAAGGCTGATTACTAGGAAATAATACAATTAAAACAGGCAGCACGAATTGATCTTGGCAGGGATTACCTGCCAACAGACGATGGATAATTGATGGACGGCCGCTTGATGGCTCGCCGTTCCAGTTAACGCTCTCCCTCGGCCGCTCAAATTGGTAATTAATTGATCGTGGTCCGTCAGAGCAAACACAAACTAGGGAGAACAAGTCTGCCTAATATCCAGTTTGTGTAGTTGCATGCACGTCTGCCAGTGGTCAGGGCAGCTGGTGGAGTATCTAGGATAGAATACCTCTAGTGATTCTAGGTAAGATTGCCGCTGATAGTGACAGGGTAGAATGCCGCTGGCAATGGCAGGGTAGGGTGTCGTTAGAAGACTTGATTTATGACGACGTTTCTCTCAGGATTGAGCTATCTCTAGTCTACAGTAACACCCAAAATGTACCTCTTCAAAATTCAATCAGGTGAAGTTATGAAGAGAGGAGAAGTCACATGATATGCAGCCTAGATAGAAGTGAGGGATCAGGTCATAAGTGGTTTCATGCGAATGGAACACTGTGTGGAAGAGCATTTTCTTCCTAGACTGAAAGTACCTTGCTTCTGCTCCATGAAGTTGTATACCTTCTTGTTGGCAGCGTTAAACACTTCCTCAATTGTAATCTTTTGATACCACGAATGTCTACAATACACTATGTCGCATCACACCATGACACACTACCATGCTATACCACGATTCCACCAATTCTGATCAATGGTGTTCGTCTGTCAGTCGGACGTGATGCAAAACTTGGCCCCTTCCGCCTGCTGTACATCACGTCAGTTTTGCTCTCTTGCTATATCAACTTTGTACTTGACTTACTGGCAGCTTTCATACTGCAATAAAATTTGTTTGTATCTTTGCGATGTTTATATTTAGTGTGTTATTTCCGTCTCATGGGCATAAAAGTGAAGTCATCTTTAGGACCTCGGTTGGAAGCTGACAAATATATTAGACAAGTGTTCTTGCTGTTTTTGTTATTATATGGGATATTTCCTCTTATTGGCGTATATTCATGGTACTTGACTCACCTACATACAAAGACATTTTCTAAATTTCAATTTTTCAAGTCGGTATTTATTTTATTACTGTACGAAAATAGGCAAAAATCAGTTTTATGTTATCGATAAGTTGAAGAAATTGACTGGACATTGCGATCCTGGGAACATTTTCTTCATTTGTCGATTTTACTGTCTCTTCTTCCAAGGCGTAAGTGACACTGAAAAATGACAAATATAAACTTATCGTTTTTTAACGATAGTCTCAGCTTTGCACTTGATTATGATCATTATTATTTCACTACTTTAAATCATTTTATCTCAACTTTTGGTTCTTCCCTTGTGCCTCTGTTTGTGCTGTTATTGTCTTGTGCCTCGTTACTGTACCTGATTTCCCTCAGCTCTCTTTCTCCTCCACCTCGTTCGTTCTTCTTCCTACTTAACCTCTCCTCTCTCTCTCACACACTTGGTTCCAAAGCCTCTAGTTCACTACATGCTTGACTGTCCTGCGACGACGTCCATCCGCCGCAGGCACTTCCCGATGGCACCTGGGGATCTGACCCGCGAGGACAAAGCAGCCCGGCTGGTTTACCTGGCCACCCATGACTTGGAGACACTGCTCCCAGTCCTAGCCACCCACCCGCCCCCTCGATGACGACGCCGGAGAACCCCGACGACGACCAAGACTACCCACTACAGCTATTCTTTCTCTCACTTCCTTCTTTCTTATCCCCCATCCTTCTTCTTCCTATGTAGGTAGAACCACAGCCTGAAGTACCAAGATCTGCTGATGAAGATGCGACGTCAGAAGACACTCCCCATCATGGGGAGCCACAGCAAGAAAGAAGAAGATGACCGACACCCTCTACCCAGGGGGCCAATGCCGGGTCACCATTTGGAGAAGACCCGGGCCGGATGTACCGGCAACATACAACAACAACAACTCACACACTCCCTCTCTCCTCTCTCCTCCCCTCCTCTCTCTCTTTTTTTCCTTTCTTCTTTCTTTTCTTTTTTTTCTTTTCCTCTTCTCTCTCTCTCTCTCTCTCTCTCTCTCTCTCTCTTCTCTCTCTCTCTCTCTCTCTCTCTCTCTCTCTCTCTCTCTCTCTCTCTCTCTCTCTCTCTCTCTCTCTCTATCTATATATCTATCTATCTATCTATCTATCTATCTCTCCATCCTTGAGTCCATGTTTGTTATGCACACGAGTTTTGTTTCCATTAACCAAGACAACGACTGACCTAGCAGACAGGGCGACACCCGGAATGAGACAGACTGTCGTCGACTGCAGCGGAGTCGTTCTCGATACTTACGGATTTCGCCAGGTATGCAGACCACGTTCTCGCACCACGAGTGATGGACATTCAGATTTTACCGTTTACTGTGTTTTCCCCCACCCTCGTCCACCATAGTTGCCAAACGTATCGCAGTTGTTTATTTGCTTATATAAACTAACCGTAATCTAAGTAGTATTTCGAAAGACTTGGAACATTTAGAGAGTCTGGGTGCAGATGCCATGTCTTACTCGATATTATCTGAGTTATCTGAGTCTCCACCACTCATTGCAGTGAATCACACACTGGGATTTAGCGCTTCACATAAATAAACATAGATTTGGAGTTTACTGCAGCAGTGGGAGATTAAACATTTGTAGGTTCAAACATAGTGTTGAGTAATTATTGGTTTAATTCGAATTTTTTAAAAAGTTTCATCAATGAACCTTAAACTAACCGAAAATGACTGAAACAGTGGCAGAGTTTTTTGATAGATTGTTATATTGTTAAATTGGAGCATGGGGCAAGAGAGCTTTAAGTTCCTGAAAGAGCTGCATGAAAAACTCATCATAGAAACCAAGGACCACAATGCGGCCAGCTTCCTCTTTCAGAAACTCAGTGTTGCGATCCAGAGGGAAAATGCCTTCAGCATTCTGGGCACGCGGCCCACCGCCGGGGAGCTAGACGAAGTATTCGAGATGTAACTCTGAGATGTATCTATGTTGTTCTAATTCTTATTGTATTTTTGTCAATGTATTTTGTCATTAAATAAAGTCTACATAGAATATAGAATATAGGGGGTGGTAGGAGAAGACAATATTCTAACAGCTCCGGGGAGAACCATAAGTTTACCCTGAAGTAAGTTTATTCTTTTCTCTGAGGATGAGGGTCCCCAGCACAGTTCCAGAGGTGGTACCTCCCTATATTTTATATTCCTCCCTATATTTTATATTCTACGTAAACTTTATTTATAAACAAAATACACTAACAAAGATACAATAGAAATGAAAACAACATAAGTAACATCTCAGAGCCTACATCTCAAGCACTTCATCCAACTCCCCGGCATTTCCTCTCTGTATCGCAACACTGAATCTCTGAAAGAGGAAGCAGGCCGCTCTGTCACCTTGATTTCTGTCACAAGCTTTTCACCCAGCTCTCTGAGGAACTTTAGAGCACACTTGCCCCGTGTTCCAAGTTTCTCCGCCCCTACTGTATATATATATATATATATATATATATATATATATATATATATATATATATATATATATATATATATATATATATATATACATATATATATATATATATATATATATATATATATATATATATATATATATATATATATATATATATATATATATTAAAATATATATATATATATATATATATATATATATATATATATATATATATATATATATATATATATATATATATATGTATATATATGTAAACATTTAATCCTCTTGGCTTTCATTGCTGCCTAAAAGCAAATGAACTACAGTGTATATGCAAAACTGTGAGTGAGTTAATTTGCAAGTGGCTTCCTCTCTGAAAGGCTGACTGAAAGGTCAATGTTGCTATATGTTAAAATATATTCTCTATACTTGTAAGACTATAATTCTATTACTTAGTTATTAAAAAGTAGAATTATTAATAGGCTCACAATATATAATAATAATAATAATAATAATAATAATAATAGCAATAATAATAATAATAGCAATAATAATAATAATAATAATAATAATAATAATAATAATAATATAAAATATTTTTGTGTATCAACACGTGTGATATGTTATTATTATTATTATTATTATTATTATTATTATTATTATTATTATTATTATTATTATTATTATTATTATTATTATTATTATCTTATTATTATTATGAGCAATATCATAATATTGAGAAATTAGAAGTAGAGGTAATTCTCAAGAATATCCTGAGTGCTGATGTCTTTTATTGGAAATAGTATTAAGTCCTGTGGTATATACTTATAGGCCTATGCTGAAAAGTAGTAAAATATATATTTCTGTGCTATTAACAGTGATATTAAGAGTACCTGTACAAGAATCTTACTTCCTTGAGTATATATGAAGTATTTCAGCTGATTAATACAGCTTATATATAAATATATTTTATCTGTATGTCTCTGCACTATCTCGCTGCACGTTGCAATAGCATCATAATTTCATATTAAAAATTCTCAGCAGGAATAAGTGTTAAATTTAGTAATGGATTATATAAATTCAGAAAAATTGTTTTTTTACTATGTTATTTTTGGTGCCAAATATGAACCTGTCGTACGAGAAATTTGGCTTTCGATTTTTTTTGTTTAATCTGAGCGAATCCCATTCAGAAAATGGGAGATGTGCCTGAGCTCTTGATCCAAGGAGATAAAGCTACCGTCCCTTCTTCGGATCAAACTTGATTGCCTCCCATTTCCAGGGGCGCTGTAATGCCTTAAAGATTCACCTTATAAGGATATTAATAAGTGAACGAAATTTTTATATAATTCTAATTCAGAGTCGTGTTTTGTGCATCCGATCCTCTTGTTGATCGGCTTTTGGGAATCCATGTGTTGCCTCCTGCTAATAACTAGTGCCAGAAGACAGAATTGTTCGAGGCGCCATTAATTCATCATCGTGGCACAGCGGCAGTCTCCTCTGTGTTCTATGTTGACATTTGATTTTTCACTATCAAGAGTTTGAGGATCAAACGCTATAAAAGTCGTGGGACACAGAATCGATGTTTGGTGACTAATATGTTTATCTCTCTGTGTGTGTCTCTCTCTCAACCGTTCAATTCCCTGCTCAGTGTCTGAAGGTTTAGACGTAGAGGGCTTTGATACCGGTTTTGGAATACTGCTGCTAGTTTTGCTTCTCTTTCTATCTCAGCTACTTCTGCTGCTAGTTTAGTTTTTTGTCATCTTATCTTAGCTACTTCTGCTGCTAGTTTAGCTTCTTGTCATCTTATCTTAGATACTTCTGCTGCTAGTTTACCTTCCCTTCCTATGTATTTTAGCTACTTATACTGTAAATTTAGTATCTTTAATATCTGACAAAGTCAAGTAATGAATTAAAAATTCATTACTTAATTTTTACAATGAATTAACATTTAACTTCAAGAATATTTAAACTAGAGAGATCGTTCGCTTTTAAAACTTGCTCTTAAAAATCGCAAAATATTCCGTCATTTCAACATAAGTAGTGACTTACATAATAACATGTAACCCCCGATGGCAGTAGCCCCCCCAAAATATTATGTGAGGTTACTACCGAATTACTCATCCTCATGCGGAAGGGCTACCACTTGAACCACAAGCTCCACATCATTTAGGTCACATATCAAGTGGCAGAGATAAGCAATTCATCAGCAGGGCGGTATTGATGGGCCACCCTTCAGCTGGGCAAATGGGCGAAACATCTGGTGATGCCACGCAGGAGAAAACTGTGCACAGAATATAGTGCCATGTAATGGGTGGTAATCAAGTTTGATTTGAGGACGGGAATCCTTTAATTCTTTAGATCAAGAGCCCTTCACCAGCATCAAGGCACCTACATGTCGTGAATTAACATATGTGAAGCATGTGGGTAATTCAAAGGTCATGGGTTCACCCAACCCCTGCTAATCGCTGCCCGGTCTGTGACCCGCCAGGCTGTTAGTCAATCCCACAATAAACACAGGAATTCTCAAGGGTTTACAAACCACATATCATTTGAGCTTGTTTACAAACTGAATTCCCACAGTGCATCCCCGCACTGCCCACGGCTACACCGTTCACTAACTTCTGTTGAAGCCATGAATGCGGTCCCAGCTGCCTAAAATATTTTTTTCTTAGGGAGTTGGTACAGGAGCAAATTTAAATAGAAATATTTAGTAACACTGGCTTACAATTAACTGTATATTCCCTGATGACAACGTTGCGTTGACTGCTAAAATACTTAAGCATAGCAGTGCTGTGCTATAACCTTCCAGTACAGAGCGCTCACCTATGAACATTATGACATATCACTTATCATGCTGAGCAACTTAATAGTAAAATCAATGTAAACATGACAGTCGCCAACAAGCACATCATGTCTACATTATTTTTATTATTATTATTATTAATTATATTTATGCGACAGCACTAGATCGTAAGTCATACGGCTCCTGAGATTTAGAAGGTAAGTTCCTATTTACTATTAAGTTCTTCATGCTGAGGAACTTAATAGTAAAATAAATGTAAACAGGACATTCGCCAAGAAGCACATCCTGTCTACATTATTATTATTGTTGTTGTTGTTACTATTATTAATATTATTATTATTAATTATATTTATGCGACAGCACTAGATCGTAAGTCATACGGCTCCGGAGATTTAGAAGGTAAGTAGGTAATCAGATTTGATCTGAGGCAGGGGTGGCTGTAATTCCTCGCAACAGGAGCTGTTCACCAGCATACAAGGTCCCCTTTGCCCCCTTGAAGGGATTCTGTGTACAAAAACAGCGTCAACAGACAAGTGTCAGTAAAACGATGTGTAGAATAAAACATTCTCTCTGGAAGCTGTCAATCCTGGGATATTTAGATATTATTTTATGCAAACTTTGAGGGGTAGTGTAGGGGTGTTGTGAAAGTCCCTACATTTCCCCCTCCCCGTCTTAGATTTCCTAAGCCGAAAACAGCCCTACCTTGTCTCTGAGATGATCCACGCATAACAAAGCCAGTCTTCGCTCCCTGCTCCATGCCTCAGGGAAGAACACAATGCCAGTGCTGAGCGCTTGCCACCAATATGCAATCAATTTAAAATACTACATTGTGATATTAAAACTATTAAGCTAGGAATACTACGTTAATCATAGTTAATAAATGGATACTAATGAGCAATGTTTACCCTATCTTCTCACGTCCCTGAGTTTAACTAGGTAAACATATCAAGGATAAAAGGTAATCAGTCTATTCTTGCTTCACAGAAGCTCATTACCTCTTCTAAAACACTTATTAAACACACACTGTGATTTCAACTGAAGGTTCTTAAAGATTGGAGAACCTCTAAGGTTGTGAGGAATATCGTGATGGGTAAACAAAATCATGAGGTGAAACCCTGAGTGAACCACCCGCTATGTTATACCAGTTATTCCTGACAGGAAAACTATGCGGTAACAGTTATTTGACAGGTTCATAGATTTAAAATCCTGCTTCATGAATCTGCAACGAAGTAGCCCTGAAAAGCATTATGAACTGAAGGAAGGATTAGCGGAAATCCTAACATGGATTCATAGATATAACATCCCTAGAGGCTCGGAGCCAACTACATCAGTGAAGTGAATGTCATTATGCGTGACCGGGAGCTGGCATTACAACCCCTCCAGTACAGTTCACTACCTCTACACACTGATTTCAACAACTAGAGAAAATAATGACATCTCACAATGCTGGCGAAAATGTCTCCTCACGATACCGGTGAATATAATGACTTCTTACCTTGCTTGTGAAAATAATGACTCCTCACGACACGGTAAAAGAAGCAGAACGTATTTTAGCAATGCAAATTACTCGCTAACAGAACATGGGTAAAAAAAAATATGTATCAGAAAATCAGGCTCTGTTTTGGTGTGTATTTCTGTGTGAACACTCTGGAATATTCAGCAGGCATCAACGAGAGTGCAAGATAGCTTCAGCAGGCATCAACGAGCATGCAAGATAGCCTCTTGCAATCTCAGAACTGTATTCTGCAGCTCTTGGCTCTGTATCAGTATGTTCCTGTTTCTCTCCAGCATTTCCTCACTATTTAACCGTCCAACTCTTCCTCTCTCTACACCTATCCCGTCTCTTCTTTTCTCCTCCTTTCTACTCTACCCTCCTACTCCAACTCCAACCCCCTCCCCCTCCCTCCTTCGCCTCTCTCTTCCTTAAACTCTCCCTTCTCGGCTTCCCTCTTTTACACCTTTTCCACCTTTCTTATACCTTTTATATATCGTCTCTCTTTCATATTTCTTCTTCCTCTCCCCCTTCTTCCATCACCATTCCATTTTTTCTGACTTTCTCTACCCTCCTTGCAATACCCTCTCTCAATGCAACGAACTCAAGATAGTTTCCATCTGGCTTGCAACACCAGTGCGTTATAATCCACCGCTATTAATAGTCAATGGCAATAAACGACGTAATAAAGTAGAAACGGTAAGAACTTATAACTATAATACTTCATCAGATAACACGTACATACACGTACATGCAAAACAACCACTGGAAAATAATAGTGAAATTTCCAAGCGCTTTCGTGATTTTTCGAATTATCATGAAAACGCTTGGAAGTCTCACTATTTTTTTTCACAGTGGTTCTTTTGCATATTGTGATATCACCTGTTTACTGTGATCTGATTGTAATAGTGAGTACACTCTCAGCAACAACAGTGAAGCACACAGGGGTTCAGCCACAGGGCGGAGAGGTGCGGTAATAAAGGAGCTTCTCCACAAATACGAATATTTTTTTTCAGTTAAAGTCTGATTTGACTGTTTTATATTGACCTTTGAGAAAAAAAATCACATACTGAAAAATCATGTGGGTTTTAAAACATAGTTTCTTTGATTTTTTTTTCCAGGGTCTTATGATTTTTAAGCTCTTCCAACAAATTGAAATCCTGGCTTAAGCCCCTAAGGTTGAAATCCTGGCTTGCGTTACTGTGCACACTCATAAGGAACAGAGTTGGATATCCATTGTGATGTGAGCCAGCTGAAGGTTTAAGATGGTCTGTATCTCTGTCACCACTGCAGTTCCCAATCCAACACACAATGAAGGGACCTGTTGGCATACCTAAAAACGTACACACACACACACACAAACACACAATAATCGACCCCTGCAACCACAACTAGGTGAGTATATATACACACACACACACACCTATGAGTAGTCTGACTGCCATAACACGAACGGTCGCCAAACCAGCTAGGGTCGTAGACTACAACAAGATTGGTCTGGCTACCGTGCTTTCAGCTGGCCAGGAACATAGCACTGCGTACGTCGAATACAGAGCGAATATCTGACTGCAAGAAGCTTAAAGTGCTGCAATGCAATGTGCACTTGCTTGTACTCAATGCATGCAACATTCTTCCCAATATATATATATATATATATATATATATATATATATATATATATATATATATATATAGGTTGGTAGACAGTAACCACCCAGGAGGTACTACCGTCCTGCCAGGTGACTGTGAAACAGAAACCTGAAACTGTTTTACATGATGGTAGGATTGCTGGTGTCTTTTTTCTGTCTCATAAACACGCTGGATAACAGGTATATCTAGCTACTTCTACTTACACTTTAGGTCACACTACACTGGCATACACATGCATATATATACATACACACATCTAGGTTTTTCTTCTTTTCTTAATAGCTCTTGTTCCTTTTATTTTCTCTATTGTCCATGGGGAAGTGGAAAAGAATCTTTCCTCCGTAAGCCATGCGTGTCGTATGAGGCGACTAAGATGCCGGGAGCAATGGGCTAGTAACCCTTCTCCTGTACAAATCTACTAAAAACGAGAAGAAGAAAAACTTTATAAAATTGGGTTGTCTGAATGTGCGTGGATGTAGTGCGGATGATAAGAAAGAGATGATTGCCGATGTTATGAATGAAAAGAAGTTGGATGTCCTGGCCCTAAGCGAAACAAAGCTGAAGGGGGTAGGCGAGTTTCAGTGGGGAGAAATAAATGGGATTAAGTCAGGAGTATCTGAGAGAGTTAGAGCTAAGGAAGGGTAGCAATAATGTTGAAGGATCAGTTATGGAAGGAAAAGAGGGAATATAAATGTGTAAATTCAAGGATTATGTGGATTAAAATAAGGGTCGGATGCGAAAAGTGGGTCATAATAAGCGTGTATGCACCTGGAGAAGAGAGGAGTGTAGAGGAGAGAGAGAGATTTTGGGAGATGTTAAGCGAATGTATAGGAACTTTTGAACCAAATGAGAGAGTAATTGTGGTAGGGGACCTAAATGCTAAAGTGGGAGAAACATGCAGAGAGGGTGTAGTAGGTAAGTTTGGGGTGCCAGGTGTAAATGATAATGGGAGCCCTTTGATTGAACTTTGTATAGAAAGGGGTTTAGTTATAGGTAATACATATTTTAAGAAAAAAAGGATAAATAAGTATACAAGATATGATGTAGGGCGTAATGACAGTAGTTTGTTGGACTATGTATTGATAGATAAAAGACTGTTGAGTAGACTTCAGGATGTACATGTTTATAGAGGGGCTACAGATATATCAGATCACTTTTTAGTTATAGCTACAGTGGGAGTAAAAGGTAGATGGGATACAAGGAAAATAGAATCAGTAAGTAAAAGAGAGGTGAAGGTTTATAAACTAAAAGAGGAGGCAGTTAGGGTAAGATATAAACAACTATTGGAGGATAGATGGGCTAGTGAGAGTGTAGGCAATGGGGTCGAAAATGTATGGGGTAGATTTAAAAATGTAGTGTTAGAGTGTTCAGCAGAAGTTTGTGGTTACAGGCGAGTGGGTGCGGGAGGGAAGAGGAGCGATTGGTGGAATGATGATGTAAAGAGAGTAGTAAGGGAGAAAAAGTTAGCATATGAGAGGTTTTTACAAAGTAGAAGTGATGCAAGGAGGGAAGAGTATATGGAGAGAAAAAGAGAGGTTAAAAGAGTGGTGAAGCAATGTAAAAAGAGAGCAGATGAGAGAGTGGGTGAGATGTTATCAGCAAATTTTGTTGAAAATAAGAAAAAGTTTTGGAATGAGATTAATAAGTTGAGGAAGCCTAGAGAACAAATGGATTTGACAGTTAAAAATAGGAGAGGAGAGTTATTAAATGGAGAGTTAGAGGTATCGGGAAGATGGAGAGAATATTTTGAGGATTTGTTAAATGTTGATGAAGACAGGAAAGCTGTGATTTCGTGTGTAGGGCAAGGAGGAATAACATCTTGTAGGAGTGTGGAAGAGCCAGTTGTGGGTGTAGGGGAAGTTCGTGAGGCAGTGGGTAGAATGAAAGGGGTAAGGCAGCTGGGATTGATGGGATAAAGATAGAAATGTTAAAAGCAGGTGGGGATATAATTTTGGAGTGGTTGGTGCTATTATTTAATAAATGTATGGAAGAGGGTAAGGTACCTAGGGATTGGCAGAGAGCGTGTATTGTTCCTTTGTATAAAGGCAAAGGGGACAAAAGAGAGTGCAAAAATTATAGGGGAATAAGTCTGTTGAGTGTACCTGGTAAAGTGTATGGTAGAGTTATTATTGAAAGAATTAAGAGTAAAACAGAAAGCAGGATAGCAGATGAACAAGGGGCTTTAGGAAAGGTAGGGGGTGTGTAGACCAAGTGTTTACAGTGAAACATATAGGTGAACAGTATTTGGATAAGGGTAAAGATGTTTTTGTGGCATTTATGGATTTGGAAAAGGCATATGATAGGGTAGATAGGGGGGCAATGTGGCAGATGTTGCAGGTGTATGGAATAGGAGGAAGGTTACTGAAAGCAGTGAAGAGTTTTTATGAGGATAGTGAGGCTCAGGTTAGAGTGTGTAGGGGGGAAAGGGGGACTATTTCCCAGTAAAAGTGGGCCTTAGACAAGGATGTGTGATGTCACCGTGGTTGTTCAATATATTTATAGATGGGGTTGTAAGAGAAGTGAATGCGAGGGTCTTGGCAAGAGGTGTTGGGCTAAAAGATAAAGAAGCAAATACAAAGTGGGAGTTGTCACAGTTGCTTTTTGCTGATGACACTGTGCTTTTGGGAGATTCTGAAGAGAAGCTGCAGAGGTTGGTGGATGAATTTGGTAGGGTGTGTAAAAGAAGAAAATTGAAAGTGAATATAGGAAAGAGTAAGGTGATGAGAATAACAAAAAGAATAGGTGACGAAAGATTGGATATCAGATTGGAGGGAGAGAGTATGGAGGAGGTGAATGTATTCAGATATTTGGGAGTGGACATGTCGGCGGATGGGTCTATGAAGGATGAGGTGAATCATAGAATTGATGAGGGGAAAAGGGTGAGTGGAGCACTTCGGAGTCTGTGGAGACAAAGAACCTTGTCCATGGAAGTAAAGAGGGGAATGTATGAGAGTATAGTTATACCAACGCTCTTATATGGGTGTGAAGCATGGGTGATGAATGTTGCAACGAGGAGAAGGCTGGAGGCAGTGGAGATGTCATGTCTGAGGTCAATGTGTGGTGTGAATATAATGCAGAGAATTCGGAGTTTGGAAATTAGGAGGAGGTGCAGGATTACCAAAACGATTGTCCAGAGAGCTGAGGAGGGGTTGTTGAGGTGGTTTGGACATGTAGAGAGAATGGAACGAGACAGAGTGACTTCGAGAGTGTATAAATCTGTAGTGGAGGGAAGGCGGGGTAGGGGTCGGCCTAGGAAAGGTTGGAGGGAGGGGTAAAGGAAGTTTTGTGTGCGAGGGGCTTGGATTTCCAGCAAGCATGTGTGAGCGTATTTGATAGGAGTGAATGGAGGCATATGGTTTTTAATACTTGACGTGCTGTTGGAGTGTGAGCAAAGTAACATTTATGAAGGGATTCAGGGAAACCGGCAGGCCGGACTTGAGTTCTGGAGATGGGAAGTACAGTGCCGGCACTCTGAAGGAGGGGTGTAAATGTTGCAGTTTTATAACTGTAGTGTAAAGCACCCTTCTGGCAAGACAGTGATGGAGTGAATGATGATGAAAGTTTTTCTTTTTCGGGCCACCCTGCCTTGGTGGGAATCGGCCGATGTGTTAATAAAAAAAAAAAAAAATATATATATATATGCATATATATATATATGCTAGGAATTCGCAAGAGCAGACGAAATATTCACAAACACTGATCTCTGGCCGACGGAGACTCGAACCAATGTATTTTAGAAAGGAGGCGGGCTAAAACTACACGCGTTCGATCCCCCGGTTAGTCCCAGTGTTGTTATTGATTAAATACCACTCGTTCGTGGTTACAATACTATATATACTGCTTTTGGAGTCTAGTGTACCAAACGGGAAGCAGAATGAAATTAGCTCTGAGGCACCCACACCATCTTATGTCCTCGGATCACGGTACAACACCTAGCTCTGCTGGGTGCGTGATCTTTGTAGGGTCGTATGGTCCAGTGTGATAGAGCGTCGAACACGGGTTCGATCCCCTGGCTACTAGTCGCAGTGTTGGTATATATATATATATATATATATATATATATATATATATATATATATATATATATATATATATATATATATATATATATATATACATAAATCCTCTCCCTCAATCTTCTCTCTCTTCTTCTCTTCAAAATATACCCCTTCTCCCGGTAGGGTTCCCACTCTCCGGAGTCGCTAACATTATCGACTGTTCTCCTGCACAGTCTGAGGCAGCCTCGCTTTTTTGCAGGTCCCCGGTCTCGCCCGGCGGCTGGACGCTGTAATTAGCTTCTGCTGCTGCTATATTATGATGCATTCTAGGCTCGCTAAACTACCACGAAATTTGTGCATGAAGGAGCATGTGAAATTATGTGTACAAGACTGTACACCCCTCCCACACACATACACTCACACACACACACACATAAACCTACGAGACATAATATGACTACTAGAACACAAAGAGAAGACGATATTACTCTCATAACAACGACATAGCTTCAGGAACGACGGGTCTGCCTCACTAACCTAATACAAAGTGAAGGTTGAGCCGACTGCAATTTCCTTAATGAATAAGACACACTTCGACGTCCACGATGCCTTATACCTTCTCACAAAGTGCTACCAAGCAATTTCTTTGACTTCAGGAAAGTCTTCGACATTGTGCTCCTTCGTATGATTATGACAATCCATAGTTCTCCTGGATTCTGTATACACTGTGTACACTGAGCATACAACAATACTTTCAGTCACAATTTCCGTATTTCGCTGCATCTCAGAAATTAAGGTACCTTGTGTTTACCAGATGTAATGTTGCCTCCCACTGAGGTGTAGTTCGTACAAGCGTTTAAGTCGAGCGGAGACCAACCGAATTTGCCTCATTATAATTTTCTCCTCTGTTGCCTCAAAATCCGGGGAAGAATTAAATAGATTTCGTGAGCCCGGAGTACAAATGTAGGAATCCCGGTAGACTGATCTGGTTTCGTGCCAACATGATGTCTTAATTATTCATACTGCATGATCCTCCTTGGTAACAGATGCAACACAATGTGGCAGGATTTCCTGAGATATAGAAAAATGAGGAATGCTTAAACAAATTTCATAAAGCTCCTGCCAAAGAAAAGCTGCAACACAGATGTGGGTAATATTTTTTGGGGAGTTGTAAAACACGATTGGATTACTTTTAAAGTTGAACGTGTAAACATAATATAGAAGTGGTTCGAGAAATACTTTGGAAATATGACATTCAACTAGACCCATTGCAAGGGGTTATGTTGACTACTGGAACCCTGTAGGATTCCAATATATGTATAATTCAAAATACAGTATATTTATTTTTTTCCACGAGACACAAGTCACATACGTACATCTTTCTCTTATCAACTTTTTTTCTTTTCTTCAATACTTCTCTTCCTCCTCCAATTTTTCCTTCTCTCCCTCTTACCACAAGATCTATATTCACGTTCGTCATCATCATACTCTTACGTTTCCTTCTCTTTTTCCATCCTTTCATTTTTTTTCTTCATTCCCTTCGCAGAGCCAAAGACAGTGACAAACAGCAGGTCATATATAAAATTGTGCCGAATCAGCGATGAGTAAAATTCAACATTGCCGTGGACACTCACCTTTACCTGGTGTGTGTGTGTGTGTGTGTGTGTGTGTGTGTGTGTGTGTGTGTGTGTGTGTACTCACCTAGTTGTAGTTGCAGGGGTTGAGTCATAGCTCCTGGCCCCGCCTCTTCACTGGCCGCTACTGGGTCACTCTCCCTGCGCCATGAACTTTATCATACCTCTTCTTAAAGCTATGTATGGAACCTGCCTCCACTACATCGCTTCCCAAACTATTCCACTTCCCGACCACTCTGTGACTGAAGAAATACTTCCTAACATCCCTGTGATTCATCTGAGTCTTCAACTTCCAACTGTGTCCCCTTGTTGCTGTGTCCTATGTCTGGAACATTCTGTCTCTGTCCACCTTGTCAATTCCTCTCAGTATATTATATGTCGTTATCATGTCCTCCCTATCTCTCCTGTCCTCCAGTGTCGTCAGGTCGATTTCCTTTAACCTCTCCTCGTAGGACATACCCCTTAGCTCCGGGACTAGTCTTGTTGCAAACCTTTGCACTTTTCTAGCTTCTTTACGTGCTTGGCTAGATGTGGGTTCCAAACTGGTGCTGCATACTCTAGTATGGGCCTAAAGTACACAGTGTACAGGGTCCTGAACGATTCTTTATTAAGATGTCGGAATGCTGTTCGTAGGTTTGCTAGGCGCCCGTATGCTGCAGCAGTTATTTGGTTGATGTGCGCCTCAGGAGATGTGCCTGGTGTTATACTCACCCCAAGATTTTTTTCCTTGATTGAGGTTTGTAGTCTCTGGCCCCCTAGACTGTACTCCGTCTGCGGTCTTCTTTGCCCTTCCCCAATCTTCATGATTTTGCACTTGGTAGGGTTGAACTCCAGGAGCCGATTGCTGGACCAGGCTTGCAGCCGGTCCAGATCCCTTTGCAGTTCTGCCTGGTCCTCGTCCGAGTGAATTCTTCTCATCAACTTCACATCATCTGCAAACAGGGACACTTCGGAGTCTATTCCTTCTGTCATGTCGTTCACAAATACCAGAAACAGCTCCGGTCCTAGGAGTGACCCCTGCGGAACCCCGCTCGTCACAGGCGCCCTCTCTGACACCTCGTCACGTACCATGACTCGCTGTTGTCTTCCCGACAGGTATTTCTTGATCAGGGCCTTCCCTGTTATCCCTGCCTTGTCCTCCAGCTTTTGCACTAATCTCTTCTATGGAACTGTGTCAAACGCCTTTTTACAGTCCCCCCTCAAAAAAAAACGCAATTCTACCCACCCCTCTCTCTCTCTCTTATCTTACTGCTGTCACCCAGGCATAGAACTCCAGTAGGATTGAGACATTATTTCCCGTCCTTGAAACCGTGCTGGTTGTCGTTGATAAGTTCATTCCTGTCTAGGTGCTCCACCACTCTTCTCCTGATAATCTTCTCCATGACTTTGCATACTATACATGTCAGTGACATTGTAGTTTAATGCTTCGTGTCTGTCTCCTTTTTTAAAAGTTGGGACAACATTTGCTGTCTTCCATACCTCAGGTAGTCTTCCTGTTTTGATAGATGTGTTGACGATTGTTGTTAGTGGTACAAATAGTGCTTCTGCTCCCTCTCAGGACCCATGGAGAGATGTTATCCGGGCCAATCGCTTTTGAGGTGTGTGTGTATGTGTGTGGGTACTCACCTAGTTGTGGTTGCAGGTGTGTGTATGTGTGTGAATGGGTGTGTGAATGTGTGTGTGTGTGTGAATGTGTGTGCGTGCATACACGAATGTATGCACGCGTGCGCGTGAAATTCATTCGTGTGCCAAGGGTGTGCCCACATGTGAGTGCTCGCGTGTTCACTATATACCGATTTTTAGCTCCAGACCCCCGCCTCTCTGTTGATCGCTACTGGGTACACTATCCCCACTGCATAAATCATGTCATACCTAGTCTTAGAACTATGTACTATATGGATATTGCCACAACCGCTTCGCTATCCAAGTCAATCCACTTCTTGATAACTCTGAGGCTAAAGAAATAGTTCGCAACATTCCTGTGACTTGTGTGCTCTTAAATTCCAGCTAAGTCCTCGTGTTTCTGTTTTCCACCACTCGAATAGTGTGTTGCTGTCCACCCTATCTGTTCTCTCAAGGCCATGAAAGGAGTTTTTTCCTTCACTCTGCTTGTGTTTCTAACTTGTGGGCTAATCTCTGCTTGGACACCATATCAAAGGCCAAGTATCTTCAGTCAATAAAAATGTACTACAGTCTGTCCACCACCCTCCATCCTTGTTATCATTTCTCTCTTAATCCGTCTGTCTTTTTTTAATCCGTCTGTCTCCTTTTGTCATCCGGTTTAGGTTTAGTTTCTGTAGTCTCTCCTCATACTTCATTCTTCCTGGCTCTGAGACTAGTCTAGTTACAAACCTTTGCACTTCCTTTTTAATGACACACTTGATCAGGTGTTAGTTTCACGCTGCTGCTGCTGCATACTCTAAGATGACCCCAACATATGTCGTATATGGTATCGAGACTCCTGAAAACTAGTCTTATATTTGCCAGTTGCGCATTTTTCACAAAGGTTATTCGGTTGAATTGCTCCTCAAGCGATATGCTTGGTACTACGAGTACCCCAAGGCTTTTCAGCCCTGAGTCTGTAATCCGTTTCCGGTCTTCTGTATGCCTCCCAAATTTACATAACTTTACATTTGCTGGGACTGAATTCTAATAACCACTTAGCAGATTAATACAACTGTTTCTTCAGGTTCATTTGCAGCATTTTCTTCTCTTTTTCTGTGTGTACGTGTGTGTGTCTTTCATATTCATGCGCGTGCGACAATGTCGTGACCTTGAGAAAAATACATTGCCAAATTACGTTGAAAGAAATCTATATTAGCGCACTGAAATTATCCAGCAATAGACGGGTTCTTTGCACGTAATGTAGATTTTCACTGTTTTATTGCGTGATCATACTCACAGATACACACACACACACACACACACACACACACACACACACACACACTGGCAAACCTAAGATTAGCGTTCCGTTACCTTAACAAGGAATCGTTCAAGACACTGTATACCGTGTACGTCAGGCCCATACTAGAATATGCAGCACCAGTCTGGAACCCACACCTGGTCAAGCACGTAAGGAAACTAGAGAAAGTGCAAAGGTTTGCGACAAGGTTAGTTCCACAACTCAGGGGTCTGTCTTATGAAGAAAGGTTGAGGGAAATAGGACTAACAACACTGGAAGAAAGAAGGGTCAGAGGAGACATGATAACGACATACAAAATACTGCGGAGAATTGACAAGGTAGACAGTGACAGGATGTTCCAGAGAGGGAACACAGAAACAAGGGGACACAACTGGAAGCTGAAGACTCAGATGAGTCAAAAGGATGTTAGGAAGCAATTCTTCAGCCACAGAGTAGTCAGGAAGTGGAATAGTCTAGAGAAAGATATAGTGGAGGCAGGAACCATACATAATTTTAAGACAAGGTATAATAAAGCTCATGGAGCAGGGAGAGCAGAGACCCAGTAGCAGACAGCGAAGAGGCGGGGCCAGGAGCTGAGTCTCGACCCCTGCAACCACAATTAGGTGAGTACAATTAGGTGAGTACACACACACACACACACACATATATATATATATATATATATATATATATATATATATATATATATATATATATATATATATATATATATATATATATATATATATATATACATATACAGTGGTACCTCGGTATACGTCCTCTTTGGAATAAGTCGAACGTGGTATATGTCCTGTTTGGACGCGAAAATTTTTGCTTGGTATACAACCTTTGTTTGGAATACGACTCGCGTGCTAGAACTTGTATGGGTCAAAATGAGCTGCAGGAACTTGAGAAAGAGGAGCACAAGACTAAGATGGATGCACTCTCTTCAGGCTCGGAAGAGATGAAGAGGATATGGTTCGAACCGGCCTAGCACACCACACCCACAACTTCCCAAAAGCTTCTACAGCACAGAGAGAGAGAGACGAGTTGTTCAGTATGCTCAGACACTACAGAGAGTCTGAATTTTTACAAGCATTATACTTCACGTGAAATGATAATTTATTCGATACATGTGAGTGACAAATTGTGTTGTGAGTGTTGTGACTAGGTAGACTTCTGGGGATTTGAGAGCGAACGACTGTACCGACAAGTTTAAGGTGGGATCTCAAGGTGAGGAGCCTCAGTTGGTGCTCAACTCACGTTTAGATGGGGATCCGGACGCCACACGAGCCTCGCGGATGCAGTATCAGATCAACTGTCCATCATTCCCGTCCGTGAAATGAGAATTTCACTATATCGGTGAAATTTGTTATTTTCACGACACAGTGAAATTCTAATTTACTATCTTACACCTCTCTCCTTTCCCTTCACCTCAACACTTCCTCTTCTGCCACTTCTCTTCAACACTTCCTCTTCTTCATTCCCCACTTCGTCTTCCCCTTCCTCCTCCTCCTAAACACTTAGCCCCGTCTTCCATTCCCCCTCCTTCCTCACAGTCCCTACACACACACCTCCCTGTGAATTCAATTACCACAGAGTTACGACCAAGACTGAAGCTATTATGTATTATTAATATTCACTTTATTTCATTGTGTAGCATTAAAGTTGACTCGCCAAGTTTGTGCTATGCTGAGTCTACTCATATTGATGAAAGCAGTTTTACTTCGAAGCTTGCAAGAGTCTTAGTGAAAGAGTTTATTGACGTTTGAGTTCACTTAGAAACACAGAGGTTTATCTCCCTCGCCTCTGTCTGACTGTGTCTGGGAGAGTTATTGTGTAAGAGAGTTAATGTGGGTGGGTAAGTTAATGATTGTGGGAGAGTTAATTATCGTGGGTGAGTTAATATATGCATGAGAGGTACTGTGCTGATAGGGCTGAAACGACCACTTCTAGCCATTTTTAAAAGGATTATGTTAAATCACTTTCCAGATATTCATTGGGCAGTAAAAGTATAATCCCGATAAACTATCTCTGGCGAAAATATTTTTGGAACTTTAGTTTCAGCCGATTTTATTTAGCTAACCATTTGGTACATAATGAATTTATTGACTCGAAAAGACGTATAATATATACCACATGAAGAAGCATGTGGTATATAATTAGATAACGATGCGCCAAGCACTTGGAATAGTCTGCGTTTAGTGATGCAAAAACCTAGTCATGATTTGGAAAAATGTCTCCTTAGAGCTATAGGTTGCCCATAATAAAGTACCTTTATCTTCATTCGAAAACACAATATCGTCATGACTAGTTTTAATGAGTTAGCTCCAGTTTTTCTGTTATAATTAAAGTGACTTTATATGGATTGTTTTCTATCTAACTTGAAGGAAAAAAAAATCTTTGTAGAGAATTGTAGCGTGAGGTGAAAATAATTCCGTGAGAATTTTATGATGATGAATAATTATATTCTCTCTCTGATGAAATGTTTTGTTTATAAACTGGAAAATATATGAAAGCATATAACAAAAAATTCTGAGGTGTATGTTTACCTTTTCTGTGTTCATCATAGATAATGGTACCAAAATAAACGAAAAATCGGGGCGAACATCATTTTGGGAAATTTCATAATGAATATAATTACGTAATTTGAACAATTTATAAACCGACATTGCAAAACAGACTTGTTAAAGATTTTTTTTTTACTTACGGAGCGTAATATCATAAAAGGAAAATTTTAGCCTACTGTGATTCTCAGTGTGTTTACGAACTCTGGATCTCCAACCGGCCATGAAGAGCCAACCACGGAAAATTAATTATTATTATTATTAATATTAATTATTATTATTATTATTATTATTATTATTATTATTATTATTATTATTATTATTATTATTATTTTATTTATCCCTAGAACAGGGCAATCTTCCAGGGTTCAATATATATTTTTTTCCTCCTTCCTTCAACCGTAGTTTCTATGCGATAAATTAAGAATTCCTCAATCATTCAACCTCAAACTTTCGACAGTTATATGATTTATTATTATATGGCAAATCACCAATATTTATTAAAAAATAGTTTATGGGTAATCAACTCAGCCTTCAAGGGAAATAACCAAATAGCTAAATTCACCTAGTCTCTAATCCAAATCAAACACTCTGTTGCCTAAAATCAAATCGAGAGTCAATTCGATTTCCTACTTTGTTAATATTTCACAAAACCTTTACGAAAATTAACTACCCATTAAAAAAATAAGGTATAACGTGATATTTCTATTTCTTAATTTTTCTTACTTTATAAAGAGGATTAGTTATTTGTAAATTTATATTGTCGTATCTTAGAGATTTTGTAAAAAATCCACATGTCTCTAGTGCAAAAAAAAAAAAAAAAAAAAATATATGCACATTCGCATTCCTAGGCGAGGTTACATATTTGAAGTGGTCGGGTTCCTGGACGTCTAAGTCATTTGACATGCTGTTCCAGGAAGATGAATTCCCTATTACTACCTGGTTGCGAGGGTAGAAATCCAGCTAGTTTTCAAGCTTGTTTGAAAGGGCAGCGCTTAAATTAAGCTTCTATATATAGGATGGGGTCCACCTCTGGTGTGAATTGTGGGTCCCATAGCCTCGGAGAAGTGGATAAAAAGGCTTCAAGGAAGAATATTTAGATGTCTTTCTGAAGCCATTTGAATATTCCACTTCCCCTACCACCCCATCTTTTATTAAATATATATAAAATTTATTTCAAGATACAATACATTGTCAAAATACATTAACAAGGATACAATAGTGAGTAAAACAACATAGATGACAACTCAGAGCTACATGTCAAATACTTCGTCCAGCTCCCCGGTAGTGGGCCGCGTGCCCAGAATACTGCAGGCATTTTCCCTCTGGATCGCAACACTGAGTCTCTGAAAGAGGAAGCTGGTCGCCCTGTGGTCCTTGGTTTCTATGATGAGTTTTCCACCCAGCTTCTTGAGAAACTTTAGAGCACACTTGCCCCATGCTCCATGGGTCTCCGACCTTATTGGGATGAAGTTATAGCAAGAGGGAAGGTCTTCATATTTGGGGGTCTTCTGGGTATCCCTGTGGCTGGCAGCTCCACCCCCTTCGGCTAAGGAGTGTGGCAGGTAGGTGTCTGCCAATGTGGCAGCACAGGTGTAGTCCCAAGCAATCTGCTTACCATCCTTCCAGGGTAGCATGGTGGCTCCATCAGGACGCTTTTGACTTCCATCAGACCTCTGCACTTGGGGTTCCCGTTGAGCTGGGCAACGGGCTGTGGCGAGGCTTCTCTTTATGATGTCATTGACCTCCTCATGTCTAGCATACTTCCTTCTGATGTGTGACACACTAGACCATGAAGTCCGAATTGATCAGCCGTCGCCCTGCCGCAAATACACCTATGTTCGGTGAGTATGTGGGCGGCTAGGCGAAGAGCAACACCAATCCGAATGGCCTGCGGGTCGAGTCGAGTCCCCAGAGAGGAATTGGGAACAGCTAGAAGGAAATCTCCTGAGTGTGGTGCCTTCACCGCTAGGAGACGAGCTTTGTCCTTTCCTGAAGCGTTGGTGAGCATTGTGTTGGCAATTTTTTCCATGATCGGTTTGTCCCAGTGGGACTGTTTGTGCTCTTTGGGAGGAGCTGGTCTACTGGAGGAGTCTGCCAGGATGTCCCACTGCACTGCTGCTTCAATGAACTTGGGGTCTTGAGCTCCCACCACACCTCTCAAACGTTCAGGGACAATCCTCTTGACTAATCCACAGGAGGCCAAACACGATGACAGAAATGCAGGTAACGCTACCTGTCTTGCTTTGCGCACCCCTATACCTCCCAGTCGCACTGGGAGGGTTGCCTGCTCCCATTGCTGATCCTCTAGTGACAGATTTAGTGCCTTCTTGAAGGTTGATCTCAGGTGTGCGTCATACTCGTCAAGTGTTGGTTCAGTATATATATATATATATATATATATATATATATATATATATATATATATATATATATATATATATATATATATATATATAATCGAATTTGGTGTAAGCTGACTCTGTACAAGTGTCATAAGTAACAGAAACTTCATTTACATGCACGACGCGTCCGACCGACTGGACAATTTGTCCATCTGTTACATTTGATTCTTTGGCTATTTAAGTTCTTATCAGATCTCTTAGGTGGTACTTCTTTTTTTTAGGTTTATCCCGTTAAATCAATTGATTTTCCTCATTCCGTTTTATCTTAATGAAATGTCAAGTTGCAGACAAGTAACAAGTTGCAAAATAAGCTTTATCAATTTATGATAGGCTCTGGACAGGGCGAAACGTTCTCTCAAAAGAAGCATGTTCTGTAACTTGCGTCTCTGCGTTTTTCTGCCATAGCTACTTCAGTTGGTCCTTCTAAATTTGGTTCCCCCGAAATCGGTTGGTGAGTCTGGCTTGTCTGGTCCGGCAGGTTAGGTTGGTGAGTCTGGCTTCTCTGGTCCGGCAGGTTAGGTTGGTGAGTCTGGCTTGTCTGGTCCGGCGGGTTAGGTTGGTGAGTCTGGCTTGTCTGGTCCGGCAGGTTAGGTTGGTGAGTCTGGCTTCTCTGGTCCGGCAGGTTAGGTTGGTGAGTCTGGCTTCTCTGGTCCGGCAGGTTAGGTTGGTGAGTCTAGCTTGTCTCCGCAGGTAGTTGGTGAGTCTGGCTTGTCTGGTCCGGCAGGTTAGGTTGGTGAGTCTGCTTGTCTGGTCCGGGAGGTTAGGTTGGTGAGTCTGGCTTCTGGTCCGGCAGGTTAGGTTGGTGAGTCTGGCTTCTCTGGTCCGGCAGGTTAGGTTGGTGAGTCTAGCTTGTCTGGTCCGGCAGGTTAGGTTGGTGAGTCTGGCTTGTCTGGTCCGGCAGGTTTGGTTTCTTTTAGCGCTGTTGCTGACGCTCTTGTTCGGTGATTGTCTATGCTTAGTTGAAAGCTTTGTTTGCTTTGGTTGTTTCTGTCTTGGTTTATACGGTTCTTTTAGTTCAGTTATAGTGTTTCTGTTTGCCTTCATCGATCAGGTCCCTTTACATCTGTCTCTTCCATTTCTCTCGTTCTACAAACAAATAACCGGCACAGAGGAGAATTAAACTTATGACGACGTTTCGGTCCGACTTGTATCATTAACTATATATAGTCGGACCGAAACGTCGTCATCAGTTTCGTTTTCCTCTGTGTATTGTTCCAGTCACGGATTTGTTCATTTTTCTTTATTTGCTTGTTATCCTTGTTTTCCATATGTTTCCATTCACAACTCACTGGTCAGTAACTGTCATTGTGTTATTTCCCCATCGACCCCCGTTGCAACAAGGCAACTGGGCCACACCAGGGTTGTTGCAACACTGAACACTGTTCCGTGTTGCAACAGAGCAAACAGATCTACACAGAGTTGTTACAACACAAATAAAGCTCTTCAGAGTTCTTATAATACAAATAAAGTTCTTCATAGTTGTCACAACACAAATAAAGCTCCTAAGAGTTGTTGCAACACAAATAAGCCTACTACCAAGACTTGTCGGCATGACAGACAACATGCCGAGGAGTAACCTGTATTAAACAACGTTTCGCCCACCTTCGAATAAAACGTTATTTGATAAAGACCTTCTTTATGTGGTCTTAGTATACCTAGAAAATTGACCTCTCCAATCTTGCTAGCCTCGATCCCAATTGTTTGGTGACACAACCAATAGCACCTTTGCTTTTGCTGTTGAGAGCTCCTTGTTCCTAGCCCTCACTACTATCACCACCACCACCACCACTACTACAACCACCACCACTACTACCACCATCACCGTTACTAGAACCACCACCACGACAACCACCAACACGACGACCACCATCACCACTACTACATCCACCACCACTACTATAACCACCAACACCACCACTGTCACTACCACTACAACAACTACAACCACCATCATCACCGCTACTACCACCACCACCAACACGACGACGACCACCACCATCACCACCAATAACCACCACTACAACAACCACAATCACCGCTACTTTCACAACCACTATCACCACTACTACCACCACCACCAACAAGACGACCACCACCACCATCACCACCAATAACCACCACTACAACAACCACAATCACCACTACTACAATTACCACCACCACCATGACCGCTACCAAAACCACCACCACCATCAACACCTCTACAACAACCACAAGCACCACCATCACCACTACCACCACCACCACCACCACCACCACCAACATGCCGATGACCACCACGATCACCACCACTACACCAACTACCATCACCACCCTCACCACTACTACAGCAACCACCACCACCACCACTACACCACCCACCACCACCAACACGCGACGACCACCACCACCACCACCACTACTACTACTACAACCACAAACACTACTTCTATAACCACCACCACCAACAACACGACAACGACCACCACCACCACAATCACCATTACTATAACCACCACCACCACCATCCCCGCTACCTAAACCACCACCACCATCCCCGCTACCTAAACCACCACCACCATCCCCGCTACCTAAACCACCACCACCATCCCCGCTACCTAAACCACCACCACCATCCCCGCTACCTAAACCACCACCACCACCTCCACCACCGAAGTGACCTCACCATGGCATCGCGAGCGAAACTGTACCTACCATAAACTGCTACCATTCTACCATGACTTTTAAACTAGCACATCAACAGTCACAATACTGACAGCGACATTAGTTACCTACAACAAGCACAATGCAATATTCAAACAAAGATCAAAATCAGTGCTACTCAAAAGACGTGATACGTAAAAAAAATATTCATAAAGCACGAATACATTTCAGCTCAATCGTGTGATAAATTAAAAACTTATGTTTATCTTGCGTTCTACAAAATTTCTTTTATCATAAATTTACGCCTTTTCGTGAAAAATTGAAATATGCGTATACTGACACCTTTAATGGATATTCAAATAATATAAATAAATAATTTAACAATTTTCCTTTCTGGTGTGAAGTATCTCAAGAAATAACGAAATTCGAATCTCAGAGCCAATTAAAAAAGTATGCGTATTTTTAAAAAAACGTATCGATATGGCCGGGCGTAAATACGTAGCTCCTTGCCTGTGATAAAGAAAAAAAGGCAATATTCTCTGGGAAATGGAATATATTTTCTTTTTTCTTATTGAGAGGAAATAAAAAGTGTGATACACACAGATTTATTCTGAAAAGGAGAATCACATTAGGAATATTGTAAGACTCATAAGCGTACAACGTTCAACGAGTGGCGTACAAGGTACATCTGGGGAAATATACAGAAGAATTTGATTTGTACAAGGTGCAGCTCGAGGTTTACAAGATACAGCTTGAGCTGTACAATGTACAATTTGAGGCATTCAAGGGACAACTTGAATCATACAAGGTACAACTAGTATCATACAAGGTACAACCTGAAACACACAAGGTACAAACATTGGATAAGATAAGAAGAGCATACAGTTAAATTTAAAGCAATATATTACTAGACAGTAATAAAAATAATAATAATATATTATTATTATTATTATCATTCGAAAATATAATGTACTATGTATCAGTATACAGAAAGATAGGGTGTAAGAAACCTTGGTATGAGCAGCGTTATACCCAAGAATGTTGGTAGCCGTGGATGTTCTATTGGAGAATGAGAGATGAATCTGAGTGAGTCGTGTCATATTAGCGACGGGCAGGAGGCGTTACTCATTAGGGGGAAGAATGTGCTCCTCCCTAATGTGGGGATGGGGGAGACAACGAGACTTGCTGAGGGGGGATGAGAGAGAGAGAAACAGACAGACAGACAAAGAGAGATGGGCAGCAAACAGCAACTATACCCTCGCTTCACCCTTCTCAAGAACATTGCTTCATCTGAGATCTTTTATTCCGAGAATTGGTCGAGTCTGGAAGAATGTACAGCACTAAAATCAGTTTTGTAAATAATGGGAAAGATTTGACAGAGGAGCAACCCACGACAATTTCTCTTCCTTATGACTAGCTACTCAGACATATTTTCTTTGCCTCTCCTCGCTGTATCGAAATGGAATGTTGCCAGGCTACGGTAATGATGAAAAAGACACAATGTTTTCCCAACAAATGCTCGCTCTGCAAGTGTCTTTTGTCACCAAAGACACTTGATTTAATTCTGTTGTTCGTCTCTTATTCCACTCGCCTTCAGCAATCTTGGACGTGGAACTCTAATGAGACCATCTAGTAATCTAGGTGGACGTCGGCGGACACTTTGTCGTCACTATTTTTATACGTAATATAAGAATTCCCGTAATTTTGTTAAACATAAGATTTAGTTGCGAAATCCACGATTTCCTGTTATTAAATGTTACCGCACAGACTTTGAAAAGTTCGTGACTTTAATATTTATGTACATTTGTTTATCCATAATTGACGTCATAGACTTGGAAGAGAACTGAGACCGCAGATCTTTAATATCTTAAGTATTGTGGTAATGTTTACTATTGTACACCTGTAAGGCATCCTTCCTTCTGATATTAATTTGTTAATATTAAAATTAGTGGGTAAAAAAATTTGGTGTCTAGATTCTTCCATAAATCTACTTGGCAAAAACGCAGATTATCCTGCGCGTTAAATTTGCTAAGTGAAGGATGCCAATTTTTTTTTTTTTTGGGGTGGGGGCGTGTCAGTTTCTGATCCTATAAAGCTTTCCTGTCTGGGAAAGTTTGCGTTGTGGTCACTTGTAAATAATAAGATGAAAGTTGCATTGACTATTGAAACCGTTTCTTTGTCGACTCAAACTTCTGTTCTTCACGATTCTCCTTTGTATGGACTGATGAAGCCACTGTGTGGCGAAACGTTTCCTCTATAAAGATACCCAAGTGTTGCATATGTGTCTAATTTACCATGTTTATTCAACTGTTGAAAGTAGTTCACTATGTTTTTTACACCCTGACATATTTGACGAATTCTTTAAGGTTAGTTTTGATGTTGTATGTAACTTAGATTCTCCAAGTTTTTTTTTTTTTTTTTTTTTTGAGGGGGCTTCTCTCTGTAACCGTATTCAATTGCTATGATATTTTGGAATTGCTAATTAATTTAAATTTGTTGTATTCATTCCTCTTTCAGCATGTTATCTCAACGAGTTATTTTTGTTATTGATGATCTGGTTAATCATTGTTATTAATACCCTACTTGTTATGCGTTTGTTCAGAATTTTTCTTCTTAATTTATTACACATATTCTTCAAGTTCCTTGCATTTAATAGTTCGATTCGGTTTGTGTCACTGATATATCAACGAATTTTATCACTGTTCGCTGTTTGCAAACCTAATGAGCATTGTAAGACCCATACAGGTTTAGTGCATTTTTAAGTAATATTTATAATAAATATAATGATAATAATAACAATAATATTGCTACTACTACTACTGTTACTACTATTACTACGTCTTCTGCTACTGCTACTAGCACTAGTGCTACTACTACTTCTTCTAATACTACATAATGATAATAATGATAGTTATAATAATGCTTTGCATCACAAAATTTGTTTACTTTGGATAAGATATAATGTTATGATTGCTGTTTCACAATTTCTCATCACTTGAGTGTTATTATTCGTATCAGAATTAGATTCACTCTCTAAATGCAGTATTTCTGACACGTGTGCAACACTTGGGTATATTTATTGAGAAAACGTTTCGCCACACAGTGGCTTCATCAGTCTATACAAAGGAGAATAGTGAAGAATAGAAGAAGTTTGAGGTAATCAGTCCCTCAGTCTCGAAATGAATCTAGCATATGTGCGAAGAAGTGGTTTATATACTGTAGGCAGGAGAGGTGTAGCAGTCGTAGGTGGTGTCACATTTGACAAATGTGGAAGTAGGTCATGACTAAAGGTTAGGCAAGTGAAGAATTCCCTGTATTAAGATCCCAAGATGTTGTTGTGTCTGACAGGAATGTAGATGAATGGTTCAGAGAACCGACAAGTTGATATATTAGACACATGTGCATCACTTGGGTATCTTTATTGAACGTAGAATGTAGATAAATGGTTCTCTGAACCATTTATCTACATTCCTGTCAGACACAACATCTTGGGATCTTAATACAGAAAATTCTTCACTTGTGGACTTGTCAAATGTGATACCACCTACGACTGTTGCACCTCACCTGCCTATAGTATAAAAGCCACTTCTTCGTGCATGTGCTGTATTCTATTCAAGATTGATGGACTGATTACATCGACTCAAGGCTGAGGGACTGATGACCTCAAACTCCTTCTGTTCTTCACCATTCTCCTTTGTATGGACTGATGAAGCCACTGTGTGGCGAAAAGTTTCCTCAATAAAGACACCTAAGTATTGCACATGTGTCTAATTTATAAACTTGTCGGTTCTCTGAGTCATTTATCTACAGTGCAGTATTTCTATTTGCTGTCTTAACAACAAATATAAATACTGAGCTGATATCTATCATATTGTGGACCTTAAAAGACGTGCCTTTTAAAATCCCCTCCCTCCCTCCCATATCCCCATACCCCATCCTGGGTTTTCTCGCAGGTACCTTGCACAGGTGAGTATCGGAGTTCGCCTGTCCATATAACTTATCAGTCCTCCTTGTCAAGACCAGTCTCTCTTGATCTTGATCTATCATATTGATCAGCCTATGTGGTCTTTTCCTCTCCTGAAAGGTTGTTTTAATTGACATAACATTATTAACGTTGCATCTTATTACTGAATTCTTCTTCTTCCTTTTCTATTTTAATTTCTATTTCCTTTTCTTCTTTTTCATCTTCTTCATATTCTTATTCTTCTTATTCTTATTATTATTATTAAGACACTTATGCAACATATGGGAATCTTTATTAAGGAAGCGTTTCGCCACACAGTGGCTTCATCAGTCCAATACAAAGTAGAAATGGGTAATAAGAGGAGGAGTTTGAGGTAATCAGTCCCTCAGCCTGGAATCGATGAGTTCAGAAAGTACAGCTTGTCGGTTTCAAAACCATTTATCACATTATTATTATTATCTGAGTTAGCGTGTAAGCAGAGTATACTGCCCTGAGAATTTATTTTTGTTCTCATTGAACATTTCTCTCTGTCTGTCTGTCTTTTAGTCTGTCTGACTGTCTCTCTCTCGCTTTACTTCTTTCCTCTCCCATCTTCCTTCCTCTCACACTATCTCAATCCGTCCATACTTACTCTCTCCCTCCCACCCTCCCTTCTCCCTCCTTCCCTCCTTCACCAGCCGTCTCCGATGCATAATACCCGAGAGTGAGAGAACACAGAATCACATCTGCTAATTGGGATCGAAGATTACTGAATGTAACCTGAACGCTTATTGAGTCGAGAGAATGAGCGAGAGCGGGAGAGAGAGAGAGAGAGAGAGAGAGAGAGAGAGAGAGAGAGAGAGAGAGAGAGAGAGAGAGAGAGAGAGAGAGAGAGAGAGAGAGAGAGAGAGAGAGAGAGAGGGAGAGAGAGTGACTAACAGGAAGTTAGTCAAGCAGAAGAAACAAGTACATGATGTAGCACAATTTAAAGCTTAGACATAAACACGGGCTTTGAAAAAAATACATAAAATCACATACATAAATACATAAAATCACATACATTCCACCAAATTTACAACATTTCGAACGGCAAGGGGGAAAAAAATCACAATGCACAGCATATTAGGGGCTTTTGGCATGTACATCTCGTTAATAACTAAGTCATAACTATATAATTACTATGTATTACTGTATCTACCATATATAATTGTACAATGTCTAAATAAAGTATTATTATTATTATTATTATTATTATTATTATTATTATTATTATTATTATAACTTACCGTACAGTGAACAAGTACAGATAGTTCAAGAACGTTTAACCTATACAAATTATATTGGTACCTCTGCATCTCTCCACATTTTCAACGCTGCCTCGGACATCAAGGTACGAACCTGAATTGATATGACACCGACAAAGCAATATCCATTATTCTCAATAAGCAAAGTTTTAAACTCACTATAAACCAAGTTAAAAAAAATACGAAAACGAAGACATAAATAATTATTATTAAAATAAAACAGACGAATCAAAAGGCAAAAAAAAAAAATAATAATGAATTGTAATCTTATAGAAATATCTGACAGCTAGTCTCAAAGTTCAAGTACTAGAGGATTGCCAGATATATTATTATTATTGTTATTATTATTATTAGACAATTATTATTATTATTATAATTATTATTATTATTATTATTATTATTATTATTATTATTATTATTATTATTATTATTATTATTATTATTATTATTATCCTTATTATTAAACTATTATTTTTATTATTATATTCATAGAGAAGCGATAAACTCTTAAGGGTGTTGTACTGGAGTTAACCAGCTTTGTGTCAAGGCAAGCGACAGTGTCACCAACTCTTTGTGTCAAGAAGTCTTCACCAGCGCCAAGGTACCTTCAGGAAGAGACATCAATTCTCGGAAAAATCCAGGGACAGTTTTCTGGTGTAGCGAGAAAGCGCCCAATGCGGTGTGAAAGAAGCTAAATATAGCAGCGTAAAGTTTGAATTAGACCTCTAGAGTCGTTCGGCAGAGGGACAAGTCAGGAAACTGTGTGACAAAACGAAATAACTTAGCAAGTAAACACTGGGGGCGAACACTCCAGGTAGCGAAATGAAAAGCAGCCAGAGAAGGATAAATGAACGGAAGCAATTACGAAGTTGTGTACAGAGTGAGGAGGGAGAAGAGAGTTGCAATGATTTTGGATGGGAAGGAGTGACATTTCTCTAAACTTCATATTATATAGCGATAGGAAACGGAGAGAGAGAGAGAGAGAGAGAGAGAGAGAGAGAGAGAGAGAGAGAGAGAGAGAGAGAGAGAGAGAGAAGAGAGAGAGAGAGGAGGGATGATGGGAGGGGGTCTGGCAGTGACGGCGTAGAGAGACGCTATATATAGCAGGAAAGGACCCAGGATGACGAGCAGGAAAATGCCACCAAGGTAGAGGAATTTTGCTAAATGTCAACTTGAGAGAGAGAGAAGCCTTGACATACCACCCACCGCCTTCTGTAGACTACATGCTCTTTTTATTTATTTCTTGTTGCTGTGGTGTATTTGTGTAGGGATCGTGGTGAGGATGATAATGGGCTGGTAGTGAGGGTGGGGTGGTCTTGTGAGGGTGGTGATTTTGGGGGGTAGTAGTCGTGAGGGGTGAGGTGGTGGTGTTGTTGGAGTTGGTGTTGGTGGTGACGTAGTAGTGGAAGTGGTAGTGATAATGATATCAGTGTTTCCCATGCATTTACATGGGACACAAGGATAACAGAGCACCTTACAAACCACTCTTAGGCTGACAGAGAAAATAGCTAGTCTGCCCACCTCCTTTAATGTCTTGAACTATAGATATTTCAGGCGAATTTAATTTTATTCTTATTCTTATTTTTATCTATTATAGTTATTATTATTATTATAATTACTTCAACTCCCTCTCTCTCTCTCCCCTCCCTCTCTCTCTCTCTCTCTCTCTCTCTCTCTCTCTCTCTCTCTCTCTCTCTCTCTCTCTCTCTCTCTCCTCTCTCGCTCTCCCTCTTTCACTCCCTCCGGCAACACTGACGGCAAGACAAGCATGCCTGAACATTTAATATGAAAGGAGTAAAAAATACTTTAATATCTGCTAACACGATTACAACTACTACCAACTACTACTTCAACTACTACTACTACTACTCCTACTACTACAAATAATAATAATAATAATAATAATGCTTATCGTTTACTCAACCACGCTGTTTTTGTTAGCGGCCCTGAAGGTAAACAAACCCATCACGGCCTGGCTGATCCGGCACTTGGATGAAGCATATACGTTGCAGTGGTCTACATACCTGTTTGCATTTTTTCCCATGTTTGTATTGTACTTCTCGTCTGTACCGGTAGTTTCATACTGTTTTTTGAGGTGTATCACATTTCAGACAGGTCTTTGTATCTGGTTACTTCAAAATTTTATGGTATCTCTTAGGTGTGAATGAAATCTCAAAATTTACTTTTACTATGTGAGAGAAGACGACGAAGTCGCAAGTTGCAGAACTTGCTATTTCTTGAAGCAACATTTCGCTCCAAGTCTTGACTTCGACTATTTCTACACAGAGTGAAACGTTTTTAAAATAACAGCTTGATTGACATATTGTGTTTATGTGTTCCATTCTATGGAGAGGCGAAGAGATAAATTAGCCTGAGCCTCTCTCCTCATATGGTTAATTTCTTCATAAAGATGAAGGAATTGCTACACTTTTCTACAAACTCGCTAATCGTCTTCGCTATTTATGCAATTTAGGAACTGAAACATATAAGCACTGGCGTAGTTCAAACATAAATTTAAATTTTAAACATGTTGCTAATTGTTTCATGTGCCTTTTTACTTGAAATTCTTACAGGCAATCCTAGATTTTTTTTTTTTTTTTTTTGCTGCTCGCAGGTAGATGTTGATTTGTACATGTATATTCTAGGACGCTGCCCATTTACACTTAATTTCCTCCTGATATGAATTCTCACTATTTTTTCCCTAAGACAAAAAAAAGGCTCAATAAGGATGGTTTCATAAATGATTTTCATTGGGTTTTGCAGTCAAAACCAAAAAAAAGATCCATATTTTCTAGAGGAGAAAGAAGGACCTCTCGAAGAAAACTCAATTCTGGGAAAGATTTACCCCAGTTAAAAGTTACCAGTCTGAGAGAACTGGCCGAAGAGTACAGAGTAACTTTATGGGAAGATGTCTTCCTTTCGTGACTCAAAAAATTTATTAGGCTCATTTGCGCCCATCCCTCATTATCAGAAAA
The DNA here is from genome assembly GCA_009830355.1 of Cherax destructor. Taxonomy (NCBI): domain Eukaryota; kingdom Metazoa; phylum Arthropoda; class Malacostraca; order Decapoda; family Parastacidae; genus Cherax; species Cherax destructor. The sequence goes on from WNWK01002700.1 coordinate 112,582, forward strand.
CAACTGCTACTACTACTATTACTACTATTATTATTACTAATACTAATACTGTTTCTGCTACTATTACTACTATTGTGAATATGTGCTATTCATAACAATAATAATAATAATAATAAAATTAATAATAATAATAATAATAAAAATAATAATAATGATAATAAAATTAATAATAATAATAATAATAATAATAATAATAATAATAATAATAATAATAATAATAATAATAATAATAATAATAATGATAATAATAATAATAATAATAATAATAATAATAATAATAATAATAATAATAATAATAATAATAAAGTTAATAATAATAATAAACTACGTAAATCAATATAGGAAAGCATAATAATAGTTAGAAGTTTAATTGAGAACTAAATCATCCAGAAAAACAGTCCATATAATTCTGTTAAACTATTTTTGGTGGTAATTGTGCTGATCCGCAAGAATATAAAGGATTCAGTTCAAGAGTTTGCTATGTCTGAGATAATTAGTTCCGCTAATTACCTGGATTACCGTGTCTCGTTTAATTGCAGTAGGGGATTTCATGCACGGTTTTTATGCGATTTATGCGTGTAAAGGTCGAGCGGGTTAATTGTAGTTCCTTGTAAGGTTGACTGTCCTGGCCCCTCTGTATTGTGGAAGGAGATGGAATTTGGTTAATATAATCATTATGAAATATTAACACCCAAACACACACACACACACACACAAGCACACACACACCAGTGAAGGGGCGGGGCCAGGAGCTACGAATCGACCCCTGCTACCACAACTAGGTGAGTACAACTAGGTGAGTACACACACACACACACATATATAAGAGTAGCCTTGAGGAATCTCAACAAAGAGTCCCTCCGGGCCCTTTATACAATAGACGTTAGGCACATTTTGGAGTATGCAACACCCACATGGTAAACATAGAACATGTTGCGAAAATAGAGAAAATGCTGAGGCATGCAACGAGGCTAACAAAACCTGACAATATTAGAATACAAAAGAGCGAGAGACGACACGATGATAACACAAAATAATTAGAGGAGACATGGATGTCAATAAGTATTTCTTCAGCCTCAGGGTGGTCAGAAAGGCCAATATCCTGGATGAAAAAGGGGTAAGTGTAAGCTCCATATATGAAGGCCTCTCAAGATGCAAGTTGAAAGGCAGGGCCACGAGCTCTTCAACCACATAAAAAGGTAACTAAATGTGCCTAAGTACACAGTAGAATGAGCTGCAAGTAGACTGTAGGTTGACAAGTGGGTTCGGGGGCTAGGGATCGACCCACGTATCCTATACTAGGTGAGTACAACTTGGAGAGTGCAAGTTTGTGAGTACAACTTGGAGAGTGCAAGTTTGTGAGTACAACTCACCACCTACCATGGACAAAGCACATACAATTATCGTATTTAATGAACTTATTATCACACTAAAATCATTATATTCATATTAAAACCGAATTAAATTGCATGAAATTATCTAAAATTACGAAGTAGGGCTGTTATTACATGCATGTAAATACTTGTAAAACATAATATAAATCGCTAAACATACCTGAGAGGAGAATGTTTACGACAGCCTGGGCGAGAACTGCCCATAAACATCCTGGACTACTTTACTGTAAAATAAATCTAGTCTATTTCTGCAAGAAATATACATAGCATATATGACACACACAGACTAATATAGAATACACAGCCTTATATTTTATTCACACGTGCATAACATATTTACAGGTGTATCTAATAACATAAATTTCCACAGGAAATTTTCACTGTTCGAATCTCCTCAAGTCAAATATCTAAACTAATGGAAATCCTTAAAATCCCTCATAAACCACTACAGAACTTTACTGGGGACGCTCATCCTCAGAGAAGAGAATAAACGTACCTCAGGGAAAAAGTCGAGGTTCTCCCCGGAGCTGTTTGAATATCTTCTCCTACCACCCCCTATATTTTATATTCTATATGAACTTTATTAATAGACAGAATACATTGACAAAAACACAAACATGAATAAATTGGTACAATATATCAAAGATTATGAATCTCCCCCAACCGCACGCGAGCTCAATATGCAGCATGCATTTCCCCTCTGGATGGCTACGCTGAGGCACTGGAACATGAAAGTGGCTGCCCTTGGGTCCCTGGTGGTGTCGATGAGTCTGGAACCCAGTTCTTTAAGGAAACTTGTTGCATTTTTTCCCCATGATCCCAAGGTCTCTGATCCCACTGGGATAAATTGATACTGTTGGCTTATGTCCCTGTACTTGCCGATCTTGTACTCCTTCCTGTGGTCAGCAGCTCATCTCTGTCGCCCGACATTTTGATGGATGTAGGTGTCAGCCAGTGTCGAAACACAGGTATAATCCCATGCTAAGAGCTTGCCATTCTTCCAAGGATAGATGGTGATCCCATCGGGGCAGTTTGCTGGGTGTGGGTATTGTTGGCTGCTAGTGATCAGGGCTCTCTCTCGGCTGGGCATCCAGCTGTAGCAAGGGTTCTCTTTATGATGTCGTTGACCTCATTGTGTCTTGCATGCCAGCCCTTGGTTTTGGAACAGTTAAGACCATGCAGACCATATTTTTTATTTTGTCAGCTTGTGCATCGCCTCACATACACGTATATTCCGTGTGAATTGAGGCAGCAAGCCGAAGAGCCACTGCCACTTAGGGTCGAGGCGTGTTCCCATTGCCGAAATGGGAACTGTTTTTTAGGAAGTCCCCAGAGTGATGTGCATTCACAGCATGGAGACGGGCAGTCTCCCTCTCTGATGTTACAGCCCTAAGCATGTTAACAAGCACCTTTTTAGCGATGGGGCCATCCCAGCTTGACTGTTTGTAGGCCAGTGCTGCACTAGGTTTTGGTGCTGGAGCAGCAAAAGTCTCCCATTCAGTGATGGCACTGGCGTAGCTAGGGTCCTTTATTCCTGCTAAGCCACTGAGGTTGTCTAGAAGAATTTGTCTTATTAACTCGTTTGATGCTATGGAAGAGGATTGGAAAGCTGGTAGGGCAGTCTTGGAGGATTTGCGTACTCCCAGCCTCCCAAGCCTGACTGGAAGTGAGGCTTGCAACCACTGTCCATATTCGAGGGAAAGATTCAATACACTCTCTAACATGGTCTTGAGGAGAGAGTCATATTCCTTGAGTTTCGGACTGCTGAAGGCTGGGGAGCATCTCAAGAAGTAGGTAAGTTTTGGGATTGACAGGCACCTGGTGAGTAGGTAGAAGGCATCATGTGTATCGATGTTTTTCATCCTACCTTCCATCGTCCTGAGGTTTTAAGATTTTTTTTTCTAGGATCATATCGATGGCATTGGACCCAAGAGGAGCACCAAGGAGAGTGCTGTTGGCTGGATCAATGGCTCGTGCTCCTGGTAAAACAGCACTAATATTCTGGATCATCTGTCGATTGGTAGAAACTATTTCACATTTGGTGGGATTTAAAGATAGGCCCAGGCTCTCTCCCATGTCTTAAATTTTTCTGATGTCCTCTAGGAGAGATTCTGTAGTGCCAGCTAGGGTACCATCATCCAAGAACCAGATATTGAGCTCACTGGAGAGCGCTTCTGTGACTTCCTTGATGACCAGACAGAATAGAAAGGGGGCTAAAGGGCCCCCCTGTTGCACACCCTCACACGAGTCAATTTCATGGTCACCAAACAATAGTTTAGAAGTCACACTATAACACGATTCTGTGAAGGGATAGAGGGAAGGGAAGTATCTAGAAACTGCTTGGAGAGCAGCATCCCTTCTTACTAAGTTGAAAGCATTGGCAAAGTCCAATTTGATCAAGGTTTTTTCATCGGACATGTTGATGTATACTCGTGCTGCGTGGGCAGCTGCTTCACTACCTTGTTGAACACCAAAACCGAGCTGAATTGGTTTCAACATTGAGGCTGCCTCTTGACTCACCATTCTTATTGCAACCTTGGCGACTAGGCGCCGAAGGGTGTTGCCCACTGCAATGGGTCTGATTCCTCCATTCTTTTTCCAGAGGGCACATAGTGAGGCACCGAAGGTCTAATGGCCTCTGGGATACTGCCAGCCAGGCACACATTGGAAAATTTGATGAGTTCAGACAGCAACCTCTCTGAAACATCACCAAGTGCTGGATTGATCATTTGTTTCAAGTGTTTTGACCTTAAACCGGTGAAACCTCCTGCTGAACCCTGTGGAAATGACATAGCAGCTTTATACACATCAGCGTCCTATAAGGTTAAATGTTCTTCACCTGCTGCAATGTCAGGAAGGTCAGTGTTGGTACTGGGAGCCCTGGGTGGATGTTTGTCCTCACTGGTTATAAGCCTCAGTGCTCCAATAGTATTACCCTCTTCTATTTTTTTTTGTTAATTTGGGCTCTGATTTTTGAGGCGTCAGGTGTCCTGTTGTTGGCATTTGGCCGGCGAGTGTTTGTCGCCCTAAGGGGAAGACGGACGAGGTTGTCACCTCTAAGGAATGTATTTATTGCCCTAATAACAGATGTTGCTAGTGCCCCGGTGGCCTGGTGGCTAAAGCTCTCGCTTCACACACGGAGGGCCTGGGTTCGATTCCCGGCGGGGTGGAAATATTTCGACGTGTTTCCTTACACCTGTTGTCATGTTTACCTAGCAGAAAATAGGTACCTGGGTGTTAGTCGACTGGTGTGGGTCGCATCCTGAAGGACAAGATTGAGGACCCCAATGGAAATAAGACAGACAGTCCTCGATGACGCACTGACTTTCTTGGGTTATCCTGGGTGGCTAACCCTCCGGGGTTAAAAATCCGAAGAAAATCTTATCTTATCTTATCTTACTTATCCCTCCTTGGTGGGATAGCCAAACAGGCATTGCCAAATAGCAATAGGTTGTGCCAGGATCCGTTGTTTGCAGGAGCATCGTTGACGCTGGGAAATAATCTCCCTTTCTCCTACATACTCTAAGTTGAGCCTCACTGTTCTCGTAAAAACTCTTAACTACTTTCAGTAACATACCTATTCCATACATTTGCTTTCCTATCCACCCTATCAAATGTCTTTTCCAAATCCATATATGCGACGAAAACCTCTGTACCCTTTATAAATACTGTTCATCTATATGCTTCACTGTAAACACTTGGTCTACACACTCCCTACCCTTCCTGAAACCTTCTTGTTCATCTGCGATCCTGCTCTCCGTCTTACTCTTAATTCTTTAAACACTAACTCTAGCATACACCCTACCAAGTATACTGTTGCCCTGTAGTTTTTACACTCTCTTTTGTCCCCCTTTGCCTTTATAGAAAGGAACTGTGGATGCTCTCTGCCAATCCCTAGGTATCTTCCCCTCTTCCATACATTTATTAAATAAAAGCACCAACTTTATGCCCACCTGCTTTTAACCTTTCTGTCTTTATCCCATCAATCCCAGCTACCTTACCCCCTTTCATTCTACCCACTGCCTCACGCAGTTCCCACACATCCACAACTGGTTCTTCCTCACTCCTACAAGATGCAATACCTCTATGCCAAATGCACGAAATCACAGCTTCCTTATCTTTATCAACATTTTAACTGTCAAATCCATTCGTTCCCTAGGCGTTCTTAACTTAGTCTCACGCCAAAAAAAATTCTAATTCTCAGCAAAATTTGTTGATAGTATCTCACTCACTCTCTCATTTGCTCTCCTTTTACTTTCTTCACCACTGTCTTAACCTCTCTTTTCCTCTCCATATACTCCTCCCAATTTTCATCACTTCTACTTTGTAAAACCTCTCATATGCTAACTTTTTCTCTCTTACTACTCTCTTTACCTCGTCATTCCACCAATCGCTCTTCTTCCCTCCCGCACCCAGTTTCCTGTAACTACAAACTTCTGCTGAACACTAATACTACATTGTTTAAGTCTATCCCATACCTCTTCAACCTCATTGCCTATACTCTCAATAGCCCATATTTCTTCCACTAGTTGTTTATATCTTACCCTAACTGCCTCTTTTTTTTAGTTTATAAACCTTTACCTCTCTCTTACTTGCTGATGCCATTCTCCTTGTTTCCAGTCTGTCTTTTACTCTCACTGTAGCTACAACTAAAAAGAGAGCTAATATATCGGTGGACCCTCTATAAATATGCACATCCTGAAGACTACCCATCAGTCTTATATCTACGAATTCATGTTCTAACAAACTACTGTCATTACGCCCTATATCTTATGCTGTATAATTATTTATTGTTTTTCTTAAAATATGTATTACCTATTACCAAATTCCTTCTGTACAAAGTTCAGTCAAACTTCCCCCATTATCATTTACACCTGTCAAACATACCTACCACGCCCTCTATAACCTTTACACCCACTATAGCATTCACGTCCCCTCCCACAATTCCTCCAAGCTGTGTTCGTAATAGGGGGTGAGGAAGACAAGACTCAAAATTGCCTGATTTTTACCTTATGGCAAGCAATGCCTGATATAAGAGAAAGTAGCTACTAAAACTTGTCAATTTGTCGAGGGTACTGGATCATCACACGTGACGGCATTACAGTTGGATTCAGATGTATATTTATGTATCTTCCATGGCGCATATTCACAATAGTTGCATATATCACACAAATAAATCTTGTTTGAATACATGTATTTTTTTAAATAGAGTGCAAGAAATATTCACTGATTAGGTCATTCTTTTTTCAAATTGGTATCTTTTATTTTTCGTTATTTTTTTCCGTTCTATGCAAATGTGCAGTCTCTCGGAGGCAATTTGCTAAAATCTGGCCGCGCACAATTGTGTTCCCCATTTACTCCCCCCCCCCCCAATCCTTCCCATAACGTACGCTTATGTTGCTATATTTGCTCTGTCTCTCGCCGTTCTATTAGTTCCGTCTTCCTCGGTGTATTCATTTAGTTCGTTCCATCCTTCCCTCTGTTTAGTATTCATTGAGTCACTCTCCATTATATTCGTTTCGTTCCTGTTCCCAATGGCCCGTCGTGTCCGTTCCGTCCCTCACTGTTTTGCTCACTGTGAAACTGGAGTTTCCACTCAGTCTAATGATGACCTCCAGCTCAATTTTCACACTACATATTCAACAATTCAGCGCTGGGGGGGTTAGTTATAAGTTTGCGTTTAAATGTCTGTTGATTTACTATTTCAGTCCATTCACTTGTATATAAATCTGTAAAACTTTCTATACGTTTGCCTGTTTTTCTGTAGGCAGGGAAGCAAATTCATTTGTAATAAACTGACTGTTCGGGATAACTAATAAACTCTCAGATTTCAGATATTTATTATATATATTATTATTAATATAAACACATATACTCTGAATAAAAACATAATCTTTATAATTTGTGTAAAAACATAATATTTTCTGTATACACAAAATCATAGTACATTAAAATATCACAAGCAAATCATATACTTAGTGCAGTGTCAAGTCGCTGCCGTCAACGTGTCACACATGACACTACCACCCCTTGTCATGATACGCCTTCTCCACCGTGTCCTCAGACACCCTTATCTCTGTCTTATGGCACACCACGGGGTTCCACGACACCCGTTCCTGTACCATAAGACTCCTTCGCTGTGTCACACGACACCTCTGTGCCACATGGCACGCCCCCTGTATCATGAACTCATTCTCTAATACAATCCTGTGCACCGCGTCTTGACACACCCCAAATACACGACTCAACCTGTGTCGTGCCACCGTCACAAACTCTCTGGATACACCACTAAATACCTGACACCACATCTTCGTGTCACACAAGACACCACATCTTAACAGTGTCACCCAAGACACCACATCTTAACAGTGTCACACAAGACACCACATCTTAACAGTGTCACACAAGACACCACATCTTAACAGTGTCACACAAGACACCACATCTTAACAGTGTCACACAAGACACCACATCTTAACAGTGTCACACAAGACACCACATCTTAACAGTGTCACACAAGACACCACATCTTAACAGTGTCACACAAGACACCACATCTTAACAGTGTCACACAAGACACCACATCTTAACAGTGTCACACAAGACACCACATCTTAACAGTGTCACACAAGACACCACATCTTAACAGTGTCACACAAGACACCACATCTTAACAGTGTCACACAAGACACCACATCTTAACAGTGTCACACAAGACACCACATCTTAACAGTGTCACACAAGACACCACATCTTAACAGTGTCACACAAGACACCACATCTTAACAGTGTCACACAAGACACCACATCTTAACAGTGTCACACAAGACACCACATCTTAACAGTGTCACACAAGACACCACATCTTAACAGTGTCACACAAGACACCACATCTTAACAGTGTCACACAAGACACCACATCTTAACAGTGTCACACAAGACACCACATCTTAACAGTGTCACACAAGACACCACATCTTAACAGTGCCACACAAGACACCACATCTTAACAGTGCCACACAAGACACCACATCTTAACAGTGCCACACAAGACACCACATCTTAACAGTGCCACACAAGACACCACATCTTAACAGTGCCACACAAGACACCACATCTTAACAGTGTCACACAAGACACCACATCTTAACAGTGTCACACAAGACACCACATCTTAACAGTGTCACACAAGACACCACATCTTAACAGTGTCACACAAGACACCACATCTTAACAGTGTCACACAAGACACCACATCTTAACAGTGTCACACAAGACACCACATCTTAACAGTGTCACACAAGACACCACATCTTAACAGTGTCACACAAGACACCACATCTTAACAGTGTCACACAAGACACCACATCTTAACAGTGTCACACAAGACACCACATCTTAACAGTGTCACACAAGACACCTCAGGTACATAATTTCAGGTACATAGTTTCAGGTACATAGTCGCACTTACAATGAAAGCCAGTAGGTAATTCTGGTGACCAGACTTGCCGCTCTCCTCATTACAGTGTCCTCATATCAAGCAGGAAAAGAACACTATCACGGTCTAGAGAGGATAGAACTTCCAGTTCTCTCTGCACTATAGCACTGTAGGCCTGTCACCAGCACTCCCTAGGTGTATCATGGAGCTGGTGAACTCTCCAGTGTTGTATAGGGGAGAGTCTCGTTGACACTGTCAGTCAAGCCGGCTCGGCAGTCAAACATCAGGCCTGATGACGTAACCCCTTGACTGCCGGCCGGCAGGGTAACTACCTAACTCATTGTTAGATAGGGGCCGTAACAGTAGACAAGGAGAGAATAGGTGATCTTAACAGTTCCATGAGTGGATGGAAATTTTCAGCTCAAGATCTTTCGCACATCTTCGTGTGTCATCAAGTGATATGGAATGTGGCAAGGGCAGCAACAGGTGGATTGTTCGGAAGCTTCCTCAGAGTAAAGACAGGTCTTCACCACACAGCCACAACTGAATCAATATAGTTCCTTGATAATGTGAGAAATCACGAAAGCACTTAGAATTCTTCTATATTTTCACAGTGGTTGTTCTGCGCATATATATATATATATATATATATATATATATATATATATATATATATATATACATAAATGCACCACGTAGAAATAAGCGGATATACATAGAGAAAGATAGCAGTAAGGAGGACTCGATACTGCTACTGAGACTGACAAGATTCTCAGGCAGCACTCTTATCCACTCGGCCACAAATGCCACATAAGCTGATCAGCCTGGTTCACAGCCATGTTTCTTTCCCAGCCCGGGCACGTCAGTGAACCTCAAGCATGGATTCAAGCTATTTCAATCCCTCCTTTATGTTCTGAGCTTTCAAGAGATTTTTGTGTCCGAGTGGATAAAAACGCTGCCTGGGAATCTTTTCGTCTCAGTAGCACTGTCGAGTCCTGTTGACTGCGATATATATATATATATATATATATATATATATATATATATATATATATATATATATATATATATATATATATATATATAT
>WNWK01002700.1:125000-177500 GCA_009830355.1 Cherax destructor
TTATTATTATTATCATGATTATTATTATTATTATTATTATTATTATTGATGTTATTACTATTTTTATTGTTATTGCTTTTATTACAATTTTTATTATAATTATTATTATTACTGGTAGGCTCTAAACTCTAACGGTCATACAGCGCCTTGGGAACGTGACATTATCAAGTTTGATGCAAGGTAAAAAAGGTCAACATTAACTCCATAGATCAAGAATACTTCACCTGCATCCGTGTACTCCCCTTCAGAAGATAAATATAGTATAAGAATCGAAATCATAAGAGAGAAGCGCGCCTAAAGTTCACTTTGGTAAAAAGGAATCACCTACATCCTAACTACTCTCTAATTAATTAGCAAACGGTGAATTTTGTCTGCTATTTACTCTTAATTGCCCCAGTGTCTTATTAATTGCCCGAGGGGTCTCATTAATTACCCGAGGGTCTCATTATTTGATCTCAAATGCCCAGTAAGGCAGGACACTCACAGAGTCAATTTCGTGTCTCTATTCTTCTCTTTCAAAGGTAGTTTGTACAAGTATTCGCTCAATATCACATTACTGAGTGTATACAATACAAACAAGTTGAATAATATGACACGTGTCTAGCACTTTTTTTTTTTTTTATTTTATTTAAAACAGTACATACAATACATGTCATGACAAAATCGCATATTGAAACATATACATAAGCTCCTCACCCTACCAGAAAACGAAACACAAATATAATCAATCTCCTTCATATTAACCTATTTACTAGGTTGTCTTATCTTTACTGGAAAATATCAGAATACAACTACAAACTGCAGCAAAACTATACACAAAACAAAAACTGCCTTTACCTAACCACACCTCAATACCCATCTCCCTGCTCACACATGTTACAAAAATTAAACACCACAACTGCCTTAATAAAAATTAAAAATCATATTACATTCCATAAACACACATGAACAATACTGTCTCTGCAAAAGTCTTACCCAAACAGTCCGAAGACCTGGTATCACTGTAATACACCAAATAACATGAAACCATTACATCTCTACCATGTACACTTGTAAACTTACTTCCATTCCCTTTTTTTTTTTTCCTTTTAATGAAATACTCTTCCGAGTCAGACGTAAGTCATAATTCAAGTCACAAACAACATCTTATTAAACTTGTAATTGTGTACTATCCTAACACCCCCCCCTTTTTTTTTTTTTTTATTTAAACATATCTCAATACAGCTGTAAAACCTCATCCATATTATATACAAAACAAATTTTTCCTTTGACCTAACAACACCTCGAACAAAATCCCAACACCCTACACACACATTACTAATATTAATCAAACTTAACTGTCATTACAATGTAAGACACCACTATATTACATTCAACGATCACTTAAGATCAAAAACCTAACTCTTCAAACGTCTGGAGCCTTACCTAACCTACTGCTGTATACCACAACAGTGCTCCTAGAACCTGGTGCATATCAAATAAAACCTCCCCATACTCATACATTTCAAGGTTTACCACCACCATGTCATGCTTGAACCTTATGACATTCCCTGTGTTTGACACAGACAAAACACAAAAATTACCCCGGTGGTAGCTGAAAAAGTTAACACAAAGGAAAATAATATTTTATCCACCCACACACACGCCCCCTACATACATCCAAACACCTGCCATACGTGACACAATGTCCATACACCAACACACGGATCTCACTCACACAGGCGGCATCTCTAATAGTGATCTTCCAATATATATATATATTGTTTTTTCCTTTAATTTAGTCAACAAAGGTTTGCTTTGACTCACAAACCCCTAAGAGATTATGATGACGCCGACAGTTAGAAAACAGGCAAGCTTCCCTTATGCTCCCAACACCCCCCCTTTCCCCAACAACCCTTTTTCGCCACCCTCACTAACTACTGATTAACAAAAACAATTTTTTTTTTTTTTATTAATTATCATTGAAAGCAGAGCACCCGAAACCTAAAGCATCAACAACAAACCATCCTCATTTCCCCTTACACCCCTGCTACCCTAATAAAACCATACCTCACACACACTCATGTTGGTCCCTCCCCCTCCCCAACAATAACGCAACCGTGATGTTCCTATAACCCAAAGAAAACGCCTTACACCACCTTCCTGCATACACCTCTTGATTACGACATCTTGTCCTATAGAAACCTGCCGCCATAGCTCTAATACGGACAGCGCCCTGCTCTCTCTCATGCACCACGAGATGTAAATGTACTCCACCACTATATATGCCACGCCCTTCTTACATCCTCAGGACACGCCTCAACATCCAAACTTAACGCCCTAAGGGTTGACAAACCCCCCGCCCCTACCTTTTCAAAACCCCACTAAACCATTCCCTCACCCCCAACTCCTCACAAAGTAAATAACGTGATACGCAGTGTCTAGCCCACCGCATTTCAGGCACAACCCTCCCTTATTATGCCCATTCTCCAAATTGTGCCCTTGATGCCAAAATGCCTAATAAAAACCTATACCCTGTTTCCCTTACCCTAGGTGGTATACGCAGCCTCTTCATCCAATACCACACCAATTTCCAATTATACATTGGATAAATCCCTGATCCCTGCACTATCTCTTTCTTCCCCTACCCTATCCAACTTACTCACCTTCACCCTACCTGGCACCCTGACAACTGAAAGGTATCTCAAATATCCTCCAATGCAATAAATCTCTACCCTTCCACCACCTACGTACCTCACTCATAACCCTCCCCACACGCCTGCCCCCTTCCCCCCTACTAAAAATTCCTGTTTTACATATATACTTTGAAGCCTTCTCCCAATGGTATCAATCCCATACCCCCTATGGCCACCCCCGCAGTCACTACTTCCGAGCCAACCAGTGCCTCCCATAGCTCCAAATGTATCTATAAACCCTTACCGTCAACCTTCTTATGTCTCACTCCCGTAGAGGTTAAACAGTCGCCTCAAACCACAGTTTACTATAAATTAGAGCATTCACTACCACTGCTCTTTGTAACAACGTTACCTCTCCAGGACTGAAACCACTTAACCTACCTAGCGCTTTGTTCACCACTAACTCCGAATTTAAGTCCCTTGCCAACTGACTATTATGACTAAAATGACCCCACATATTTTTAAGCTATCAACACACATCCACCCACCCCTACTTCCCAACGGCCCACCCACCCACGAACCTACCTCCAACAACCTAGATTTCGCTCTATTGATGCCCATCCCAGTAGCCCCTCCAAACACCTCTATAATCTTATTAACATTTCCTAAACCCTCACTACTCCCCACCATAATTGTAGTGTCATCAACATAACCTACTATGCCCGTTTCACAACCCCACTTTTCATCCCCATCCCATACCCCCCACGAACCAACCTATAAAGGGGTCTTGCAGACACCCAAAGGATCTGAGATAGGGGACAACCCAGAAAACAAACCTAAATGTCACCCCAAACTCCCTCTACCCTTACAATTGCCCCCTCCTACCTCCTCCCACGACCCTCAAATGAAAAGGGCAGGATTCCTAATACCTACCAAAGCCCTCCCTTGAAAAGTTCGAACTTCCTGTATATAAATTAAATCCCTTTAACTTCAATTCCCTACCACACCTATAATTGTGTTCTTGGAGGAAACAAACATCAATACCCTCTCTCCTCAAAATACTCTCAACCCACATCCTCTTGACCTCCGCTCTGAGGCCATTAACATTCATACTTAAACACTTAAATTCTTTAAAGGTGGTTTCCTCGATGCTTCGTTACTCGTGCTCCACCTGCATTGACAAAGTACCCACCCCCTGGGCCCTCCTCCCACCTTGTCTACACGCTTCTCCCTTACTCCTCCCCTCTCATTCCTATCCCTTCTGCTAACACTTTCTTCCCTGTTTTCTGGGCTGGCGTCAACACATCATCTTCCACAGAACCACTAGATCTCTTAAGAGATTCTCCTGCCACCTCCATGATCTCTTCAGACACTGCACTGTCTACATTGTCCTCCTCATGAACTTCCGCCTCTACCACACACGCTCACCTCATTACCACTCTCTCCACAACCACTCTTACTCACGTCATCACTCAGCTCTTTGCCCAGACTTTCCATTACTTCCGGGTTATTCTGCAGCTCATACTCCTCGCCCACGGATGGTGGACTATCAATCAACTTCCTTAGATCCTCCAACATAGGATCTGTCAATTCCACCAAATCATTGCCATCCTCCTGTCCGATGGCGACTGTAGAATCCTGCACCTCCTCTTGACATGTCTCAGGAGGTAATGTCACCACCAACTCCTCCGCTTGCTCCATCTCATCGCTCCATCGACATGCCCTCCATCCTTACGCCCTGAGAAGACCCATTCCTCTCCATGTCACTGGAAAGGCCATCCACACCAATCCCCTCACCTCCTCTCCACGTCGTTGCTGGGGTAACTGTCCTTGTCTCTCACAAGCCACCGCCAAATGCCCCGCCTGTCCACATAGCCGGCATGTCCTCACTTGCCCTGCATATGTCACATATACTTGTGTACGAAAGAGGGGCATCAATACATATGATGGTATAGGCATCCTCAATGACATCTTCAGACTGTATGATCCTTCTGGCAATCCTGCATAGGCACCTTGTTCCCACCTACCGACAGTTGCCGCATGAATCACCCCATAGGCCTTGAACACATCTCTCACATCTTCTTCATAAGCCTCAAATGGACAATTACGTATCCGTATCCACTTGTATGTCGCAGATACGTCCCTCAGCCGCACCTCCAATCCTTCCTCACAACCATCCTCTTGTCTTGATAATCGTCAACAGCTCTTCCGTAGACACCACTCGACGAGAATTTCACAAACACTCTTGTTGCTCCATTCAGTGATATCCCATAAATATCTGAAGTGGCAAATCCATATTTATCACGTAGAATGGCAGGTAAGAGATCGTCTGCATTTGAAGGGTAAATGGCCCCAGCGAGCACCTCAATACACACTGTATTTACTCTCCTTCTGTATGACTCGGCCATTGCTGAGAAAATGAAGTTGCAAAGCTGGCCACCAGAGGCGCCTGACAGCACACCCTCACACCACAGTGGTCGGGCAGCAACTGTTTTTCGCCTGCACAACAAACTTCTTCAGGCGAATATAACACTGAGACAGTCCGGCAACCTTTGTAGGTTGAAGAATGAGTCACGTTGCTACAGGAGAATGTCTTTTCGTTGAACATGTGTCCTTTACAGAACATATTGTCGGTAATTCTAGCAACATTATTACTGCTGGCTTATTCTCCCAGTCCTAATACTGCTATCACGAAAACTTTGATCCTTTATAAGACAGTATTGTAGACCTTTATGCGTCTTATTCTCATCACCTAACCTCCTTACACGGCTGGCTACTCACATGTGATATCAAGCTTTCTAGACCTCACTCTCCCTCAGGGAAGGTTTCTTGACGCTTGTGAGGGGCTCTTGATCTAGGAAATTGGATCTTTGCTCCATCTCTCCCCTGCCAGGTGTTGTATAATCCCAATGGGTTAAGCGCTCCCCATGATTATACTAATAATAATGATAATAGATTTCACTCCATTCCCTATAAATACCGCTATCGTGTTCTCTGAGTTGTTATACTGTCAAAACTTCACTTGAATTACCTACGTTTCTTAGATCATACCGAGATGCTTTCCAAAGTCTGTAAATCTAGTGTGAATCAATGTGACTTTGCCAGTAGCTCATGAACGTAGTTTTTTCTGCCTGCGACTCACAACACGTTACTTGAAGAACAGCAGCAGTGATAACAGAGGAAATGATATAGCAGTTATGTCTATAAATTGAAAAAAGAGAGAAGAGTCCAAACGTGGAAGGTATCGTTGATACTTTTGTTTCCAGCCATATCAACGGAAGAATCATATTGCTATATCGACCGTTTCGGGTTCAGCTGGATTAATTAAGCCATATTTTTACGGCAAATTATATATTACTGCAGTTTCATGTAAATATTACTGCTCATATTTTCTGATAGGGACATTTGTTTTCTCTCTTGTAAAGTGTCAATAAAAGGATCTTAAGAAAATGGCTATATTTATTGATCCGTAATATAATACACTGTTAGTTAAAACAATGTGTTTGATCTGCAAATGCAAGAGTTGACCCTAGTCCCTCCATCCCACTCAGCGCCCCTCCTCCCCTCCAGTAAAAATATCCTGACGCAGCCCCGACCTACTAAGGCTGATGAGATGATCACGTCAAAACTATTGCTTCTACTATCTCCAGTGTTGTATTTAGCTGTGTGCGTCAAACCAGCCAAACTTTTCGGCAGTATAGATATTCAAGTGTTTGTGTGCGTTTGTGTGTGTATGTGTGTGTGTACCCACCTATTTATACTCACCTATTTGTGGTTGCAGGGGTCGAGACATAGCTCCTGGCCCTGTGTGTGTGTGTGTGTGTTTGTGTTTATGTGTGTTTTCAGAAATTCCAGACAGTGGGCGCCACCAGAGACGAAACAATCTGGTTCAAAAATTGGTAAATGCAGAGGCCACCTTGGAAATAAATTAAGGTGTAAATTAACAGGAGTGTCACACAAACAGCCCAGTAATTACACCTCTCCCTCTCACCAACAGATTAACTCCAACAACCCTACCAAAATATACATAGTTTAAGACTCATTTTTTCTTTTTAAATGGTTGTTGCTGCTATTACTACTACTAACACAACTACTATACTACTACTATTGCTACTACTATTACAACTATCACTACTACCACTTTTACTAGTAATACTTCCACTATTAATGCTACTTCTGTTACCACTGCTGCTGCCACTACCTGAACCTACGCACCTCGGGTATAGACAGTTCGCCTAACGGACTAGCAGGAGTGTTGGCAAAGCACCTCGCAGCATCTGTGCGCAATTAGTCCTAGTCACCTAAAAAGCTCTAGTTATGTGCCAGTTTCCCGTCAATTATAATCTCACGTCTTTGTTCACTAGGGTTTCCACTGCAAAAGGTCCCTGAACGACCTGTACCTCTCTCTTTTCCAGCTTAAGGATGTCTTCAACGGTTTTATTCACTTCTCGTATGGCGACTCTAGGTACTGGCAATTCTTTGGGAAGGTCATGGGCTCTCCCATTAATGCACTCTTTACTAACCTATATCTGGAGTGTCTGGAAGACGAGGCAGTAAAAAGGCACATCCCTAGTGGAGTCATGTGGCTACATTACGTGGACGGCATCCTGGTGACTCGACATCGCGAAACTCCATAAGAAAATCATGGACCGTCAACCACGTTAACCATGGAGAGTAAACATGATATTCCCCTTCCTTTTCTTGACGTACTTCTTTATACGAACGGCATTAAATTGGATTTGAAGGTCTTTAGAAAGCCCACAGAGACGGCCTGTTACACTTGTTGTTACACCATGAATCGAGGATAAAAAGAGAAGTCAGCATAAGGTTCTGTTTGAGAGCATATACAATCTTCATCCCTACCCTCCTCAAAATGGAACCTAACTACATGTACCAGAGCCAAAAACTAGACAGGTTCACTGTATTTCCAGCGAGTCATTTTTTCAGACAATTTCTCCAGCCTACTTGCCAAGAGTAAAACCAGAGTAGCCAGAATCAGTTCCAGCGTTATCAAGAACTTGGTAACCAAGAAAAAATCACCACACAGAATTTAGAGTTAGAGTCTGCATCATCCTTTGTGGTTGATGCAACGAAGCATTCATGGGGGAAATAGAAACTTGCGACAACGTATCAAAGAATACAAGAAAAGTTAATTGCAACACAACCTTGCATTTTACACCTAGTTTTCCACAGACCATCTCTTGAACTTCATAGCCACCACCCTAGCCACCAGAGAAACTAACCAGCACCGAATACGTTTTAGAAACTCCTCTCTCTCTCTCTCTTGCCTCTGTCAACACCATCACACAGTATTCTGGCTCATCTTGCTCAAACCGGACACAGCCCCAAGTATCCCGGATGCAACTTGCAACATCTGACCTTCTGTATACACATAGTGTACTTCATTTCTATGTATTCAGTTGAAAAAGCTCCTGAATACCGCTTTTGTGTCCTATATACATCTTAACAAAAGTTTACACATACGAGAGGAAGAACAATAGAGAAATGTCATAGAAATGAGACACATACCGAAGTTAGCCAGGTTCACACAAGAGTATTACAGCGATGGCAAATTATTTTCTTAATCAAGGGAAAACACTAACACTAAACAAACACAAACAAAGACATTTTATTTCTTTGTGCAGTATAAAAACGTAGTTTACTTGTAATACAATATTGTTAAGCACAAAAGAAAGCCACTAGGATGCATGTGCATTTCGGCCATAAAGCGCCTGAAAAAAATACACAAAGTGAAACGTCGTCATAAAAAAAAAAAAAACAAGTTGCAGATCATGTCTTTTCATTAAATTTTTTGGAGGTAATCAGACTTAATATGTGGGGATGATAGGGCAGCTCAAATTCCTTGGAACACGAGACCTACACCCGTTTCCCCCTATTGGGCCAAAATAACAATAATTCTCTCTCTTCTCTCCTCAGGTATGTTGGTCATCACATTGTTACCAGCTGGGAGACACCACTGCATAGGCGATCACACTCTGGTGAGGACTTGGTAAAACTGTATAAATCTTCTGCGTCAGTGTTGATAATCAGATGTACGAAATCGTGTACGATCTTGCGTACGCACTCACGTGCAGACGAATGTACAAAGAAAACCATACAAACATATGTACAAGCTCACGCACGGTCAGATAACATATAAACTCTTGTACGGACTTACGTATGGACTCACGGACATTCATGTTCAGAAAGCATAAGGACTCACGTACGGACAAATGCAGAGAAAATAAACATATTCATATACGGACTTACGTACTAAATCACATACGGACTAATGAACGAACTCTCATACTAATTCTCGAAGAGATTCATTTTGGGACTCACGTATTAGTTTACAGATACACGTAGGTACTCGTTAAAGGACTCGCAGTCACCAACGAACTTCCTCCCTCCCTCACTCACGGCCGCACATACGGACTCACGTACTTGCTCACACGTACGGAACCACGCCCATACGCTGCAACAACGGGGTGGGGGTCATTAAGCCTATTAGCTAGGGTTTTTTCAGGAACGACGAGACTGCTTCGGTTAATTAACTACTTGAGGGAATACGCCTTTAAAAGTTAGCTTTGCTTTAATCTTCAGATTAGAGCCACTTTTCGTATAATGCAATCTGTCCTCCAATTAGAGAGTTCGCTTTCCTATGAATTACCATTCCTTCATTTGTGCGTGATCTAGGTTTCAGGCAGATTCGAATAATTGCTATTCAAAGTTATGTTAGATTAGCTATGATTAGAATGGGCTAGGTTATGCTGGCTAAGTTTGATTACGTTAGGTTAGGCTAGGTTAATTTTTATCGGGCTATGTAGACATGTAATTAGTCGACGATAACGGAATAATTTAAATGGTATTACGATCACGGGTAATTTTAAAAGACTTGTTATACCTGTGGCCTGGTGGCAAAAGTTCTCGCTTCACACGGTGAGGGTTCGGGTTCGATTCCTGGCGAAGGGGTGGAAACATCGGACGTGTTTCCTCACACCGGTTGTCTATGTTCACTCATCAGTAAAATGGGTACCTGGGTGTTAGTCGACTGGTGTGGGTCGCATCCTGGGACAAAACTGACCTAATTTGCCCGAAATGTTCTGCATAACAAGCGGCTTTCTAAATAGTGGTATGTCATTGATGTCAGCTAGGTCTGTATACCTTGTACATGTACTTGCAGTAAATAAAGATATAATTATTAATATTATTATTATTATTATTATTATTATTATTATTATTTTTTTTTTTTTTTTTTTTTTCAACAAGTCGGCCGTCTCCCACCGAGGCAGGGTGACCCAAAAAGAAAGAAAATCCCCAAAAAGAAAAAACTTTCATCATCATTCAACACTTTCACCACACTCATACATAATCACTGTCTTTGCAGAGGAGCTCAGATACTACAGCTGAGAAAAGTCCCTCCCAGCTGTCACTATCTCAGACCCCTCCTTTAAAGTGCAGGCATTGTACTTCCCATTTCCAGGACTCAAGTCCAACTAAATCAATTAACTGGTTTCCTGAATCCCTTCACACAATGTTACCCTGCTCACACTCCAACAGATCGTCATGTCCCAAAACCATTCGTCTCCATTCACTCCTATCTAACACGCTCACACATGCTTGCTGGAAGTCCAACCCCCTCGCCCACAAAACCTCCTTTACCCCTTCCCTCCAACCTTTTCTAGGACGACCCCTACCCCGCCTTCCTTCCCTACAGATTTATACGCTCTCCAAGTCATTCTACTTTGATCCATTCTCTCTAAATGACCAAACCACCTCAACAACCCCTCTTCAGCCCTCTGACAAATACTTTTAGTAACTCCACACCTTCTCCTAATTTCCACATTCCGAATTTTCTGCATAATATTTACACCACACATTGCCCTTAGACAGGACATCTCCACTGCCTCCAGCCTCCTCCTCGCTGCAGCATTTGCTACCCATGCTTCACACCCATATAAGAGTGTTGGTACCACTATACTTTCGTACATTCCCTTCTTTGCCTCCATGGATAACGTTTTTTGTCTCCACAGATACCTCAATGCACCACTCACCTTTTTTCCTTCATCAATTCTATGGTTAACCTCATCCTTCATAAACCCATCTGCTGACACATCAACTCCCAAATATCTGAAAACATTTACTTCTTCCATAATCCCTCTCTCCAATGTGATATCCAATTTTTCTTTATTTAAATCGTTTGATACCCTCATCACCTTACTCTTATCTATGTTCACTTTTAACTTTCTACCTTTACACACTCTCCCAAACTCGTCCACTAACCCATAAGCACAGTATCATCAGCAAAAAGTAACTGTGTCAACTCCCATTTTGCATTTAATTCTCCATAATTTAATCCCACCCCTCTCCCCAACACCCTAGCATTTACTTCTTTTACAACCCCATCTATAAATATATTAAACAACCATGGTGACATTACACAACCCTGTCTAAGACCTACTTTTACCGGGAAGTAATCTCCCTCTCTCCTACACACCCTAACCTGAGCCTCACTATCCTCATAAAAACTCTTTACAGCCTTCAGTAACTTACTACCTATTCCATACACTTGCAACATTTGCCACATTGCTCCCTATCCACTCTATCATATGCCTTTTCTAAATCCATAAATGCAATAAAACTTCTCTACCTTTATCTAAATACTGTTCACATATATGCTTCACTGTAAACACTTGATCTACACATCCCCTACCCACTCTAAAGCCTCCTTGCTCATCTGCAATCCTACTCTCTGTCTTACCTCTAATTCTTTCAATAATAACCCTGCCATACACTTTACCTGGTATACTCAGTAAACTTATTCCCCTATAATTTTTACACTCTCTTTATCCCCCTTCCTTTATATAAAGGAACTATACATGCTCGCTGCCAATCCCTAGGTACCTTCCCCTCTTTCATACATTTATTAAACAAAAATACCAACCACTCCAGCACTATAGCCCCCCCTGCTTTTAACATTTCTGTCATGATTCCGTCAATTCCAGCTGCTTTACCCCCTTTCATTCTACGTAATGCCTCACGCACCTCCCCCACACTCACATCCTGCTCTTCTTCACTCCTAAACGATGTTGTACCTCCCTGGCCAGTACATGAAATTATCGCCTCCCTCTTTTCATCGACATTTAAAAGTTCCTCAAAATATTCCCGCCATCTACCCAATACCTCCAGCTCCCCATCTACTAACTCCCTACTCTGTTTTTAACTGACAAATCCATTCGTTCCCTAGGCTTTCTTACCTTGTTTATCTCACTCCAAAATTTTTCTTGTTTTCAGCAAAATTTCTTGACAGATCCTCTCCCATTCTTTCATCCGCTCTTCTTTTGCACTCTCTCACCACTCTCTTCACCTTTCTTTTACTCTCCATATACTCTGCTCTTCTACTAACACTTCTGTTTTGTAAAACCTCTCATAAGCTACCTTTTTCTCTTTTATCACACCCTTTACTTCTTCATTCCACCACTCACTCCTCTTCCTCCTGCACCCACCCTCCTATAACCACAAACTTCTGCCCCACATTCTAATACTGCATTTTTAAAACTATCCCAACTCTCTTCAACCCCCACTACTCCTACTTGCACTAGCCCACCTTTCTGCCAATAGTTGCTTATATCTCACCCTAACTTCCTCCTCCCTTAGTTTATACACTTTTACCTCTCTCTACTTGCTGTTGCCATTTTCCTTTTGTCCCATCTACCTTTTACTCTAACTGTAGCTACAACCAAATAATGATCTGATATATCCGTTGCCCTCTATAAACATGTACATCCTGAAGCCTACTCATCAACCTTTTATCCACCAATACATAATCCAACAAACTACTTTCCTTACGTGCTATATCATACCTTGTATATTTATTTATCCTCTTTTTCATAAAATATGTATTACTTATTACCAAACCTCTTTCTACACATAGCTCAATTAATGGCTCCCCATTTACATTTACCCCTGGCACCCCAAATTTACCTACTACTCCATCCACAACATTTTTACCCACTTTAGCATTAAGATCCCCAACCACAATTACTCTCTCACTTGGTTCAAAACTCCCACACACTCACTCAACATTTCCCAAAATCTCTCTCTTCTACACTTCTCTCTTCTCCAGGTGCATAAACACTTACTATAACCCACTTTTCACATCCAACCTTTATTTTACTCCACATAATCCTTGAATTTATACATTTATATTCCTTCTTTACCTGCCATAACTGATTATTCAACATTATTGCCACTCCTTCTTTAGCTCTAACTCTATTTGAAACCCCTGATCTAATCCCATTTATTTCTCCCCACTGAAACTCTCCTACCCCTTCAGCTTTGTCTCACTTAAAGCCAGGACATCCAGCTTCTTTTCATTCATAACATCTACAATCATCTCTTTCTTATCATTCGCACAACATCCACGCACATTCAAACATCCCACTTTGACGATTTTCTTCTTCTTCTTTTTAGTAAGCTATACAGGAAAAGGGGTTACTAGCCCATTGTTCCCGGCATTTTAGTTGACTTTTACAACACGCATGGCTTACGGAGGAAAGATTCTTATTCCACTTCCCCATGGATATGAAAGGGAAAAGCAATAAGAACAAGAACTATTAAGATAAAATCAAAGAAAACTCAGATGAGTGTGTATACAATAAACGTGTACATGTTTGCGTAGTGTGACCTAAGTGTAAGTAGAAGTAGCAAGACGTACCTGAAATCTTGCATGTTTATGAGACAGAAAAAAGACACCAGCAATCCTACCATCATGTAAAACAGTTTCAGGTTTCTGTTTCACAGTCACCTGGCAGGATGGTAGTACCTCCCTGAGTGGTTGCTGTCTACCAACCTACTACTATATTATTATTATTATTATTATTATTATTATTATTATTATTATTATTATTATTATTATTATTATTATTATCATCATCATCATCATTATTATTAACGTAAGAGCAGTTCATAGCGTCATCGAGATAATATGCAGCAAAGTGTACATCATATGGTAGGATTTTGATTATATTAACAGTATGTATTCCCACAGCAAAACATGCTTACACATATTAGCACCATGTAGAGTGAGTTTAAAACGGCAAAACACAGTATCAAATAATTACATTTCCCTCAGTTACATGACCACTGTTGTTGATACTACTACTACTACTATTACTATTACTACTTCAGTACTCGTCAAACCTGACCACTAATTCCAGATCATTTCACCACTAATTCTATCGTTCTTGTTCCCCAATATAAATCTCATTTCTCATATCTCTGCATTATAGTGATTAAAACTCTAGTAGGCGATATATCTCCCAAATCAAGATACCTGTGTAGCCCACGTGTGTTTTTCACCAAATTATAGGTAGTATTATTAATACGAGGTGTCGCCTAGTGTTCACCTCATAAAATTACACGGCACTGCTTAATAATAATGGCCAACACTAGGTTAGGAAGGTTCGTCAGGAAACAGAACAAGTGTTTCCTGACCCGCCGTGGGAACTTTTGGTCATCTGACCGAGGCCTTCCGCTGGCTTAACGGTTCACCTCTTTAAAAAAATTATGGTCATAGTTATAACACTGATTTGCTAAGAGATACGTTAGATCAGGTGACAGGAGAGGTGCAGGTGAGATACGAGTTTCTTAATTGAGTCTTGGTGTAGAAAAAAGAACCCAAGCACTGCGAAATCTGCTGTAGAGAAGATAAGTGTAGCTATAATAAAGACAGCTTTACAGCTTTTATAATTCTCTGCCATATTGTAGTATCTTGTAAACAAAGCCAGACACCCTTTCGATCCTTGAAGAGGAATGGTAGACACTGACAGGAGAATTATCCACTCCAGCGGCAATATTGCTCTTACTATTACACGTGCTCTTCAAGAGGTGAGGTGAGAAAAGTGACTAAGAAACGATCTAGGATATCATGTGTCCATGTCTTCCCAACACTTCCATCTGCATAGATGGAGAATACACTATTCCTTATTTCGGTTGTGGCATACTGTATTTAGGTGAGATGGTCTGTAGTCTACACACGAGTCCAAAAGCAAACATTTGTGTGTAGATGTGGGGGTCGTGCGGCACCTGTGTGACATTGACAGTTGCAAGTGCTTAGAGGCTGTCGTCAACCAGGTCTCAGACACGATCGAACTAACCCTTATTGACTCCATGGAATCCCTGTGTCATTAAACACTTGTCTAGCTTTCTGACGAATCAGATACCATCGCCTCTTACCTCTGCAGATGCTCACACCCTCTTCACTCCTTACTTACTTCACTCTTCTACATCCCGACTCGGCGTAGAAGACCTCACCTTGGTTTTTGTATGTGTTTTCTATTTATTGCCACTATAACTACTAATACTGTTAGTAGTACTACTGCTGCTACACTTTAATAATTATAATCATATTATAATTATTATTAATAAAAAATAATAATAATAATAATAATAATAATAATAATAATAATAATAATAATAATAATAATAATAATAATGTCTGTTGATTGCAAATAAGCCATTAACCTGAATTTACATCAAACAATACTTTAATCCCTGAAAAAAGATTAATGTGTACGCTGTTTATGTATTTTCATTGAACAAAAATATATCTTTTTTCCCGTTGTATAAGGGATTACAAGTTAATAAATCTTTTCCTAGTAATTATAAAAAATTCCGTATTAAACCACTTTCATCAACATACCAATTCTAGAAAAAAATATTTGCATTTATACATTATTTACAGAATATGACTTTGACAACTTAAGGAAAAGGACTTCTTGGAATACATTCGAAGCAGACTCCAGCAAGCTGTCTGTTTGAGTTTCACGTTTTTTTTAATAATAAACAGCAAGAGGAAACTAAGGATATCATAAAGGGGGGTTTCTACTTGTCCCATCACAAGGACAAAATACACACAGGTGTATGCCTCTCAGTGTATATTCAAGGATAGGTTACTTTAACCTGTATTTTGAGTATTAAATTATTCATAACTGGTGAAGAACAGGTTATATTCAGCCTTAATGACTCTCGTGTAGGCGAAAGGCTTTAAGACCAATTAATTTAACTTTGGCTCAAGGCTTTTTGTGTTTATAATGAGGATTATTTCTCTCTTGATGCGTATGTACTGAGAACAACAATTTATATGCACTTGTAGGGATCCATGTCTCAGTGTACACACTTAGACTTTACTCCAAATTCTCAGTACCATTGACTCTCTCTTCTTTTTCTCTGTCTCTCTGTCTCTCTCTCTCTCTCTCTCTCTCTCTCTCTCTCTCTCTCTCTCTCTCTCTCTCTCTCTCTCTCTGTTTGCCTCCAAAAGCGTTCCTTCCAAGAGAAAAAAATTAACCCAGCACTAGACACAAGAAAATACTACGGGAACTCTGATAGAATGTTTCAGGAATATAATATTTCAAGTCAATATTTTATTCAGTTTAATTTGGCCGAAATAATAACCGTGCAAGCGGCTTGGCAAATTTTGTAATAACATTTTCAGAGCTGACAACCCGAGGTAAAAACAAACACACATAATAGCGTATTCTTTGTTACTACACACTCTCCGTCTTCACTCACTCCATCTTCATCCGTCACTCATTCTCCTTCCCAGCCCTCTCACCACCCTCCAACTCCCTCTCATTTCTCACCTAGCCCCGGCTTTCTCCCTCCCTCCTTATCCCACTCACTCGCACTATCCACCCTTCCTTTCTTCCTCCCTTCCTTCCTTACCTTCCTCCTACTCACGACTTTCTCACCATCAAACCAAAAGTTTTCTCGTTGTGCGAGAATTACTTCCCACGTGACCATGCTGCTGTTGACAGCTGTGAAGAGAGAGAGAGAGAGAGAGAGAGAGAGAGAGAGAGAGAGAGAGAGAGAGAGAGAGAGAGAGAGAGAGAGAGAGAGAGAGAGAGTGTTTACCATATATGTTTTTTATGTTGTGTTCTTATCTCTGGGATTCAGAGTATTACAGCTCAGCTCTCAGGTTTGTGAGTAGAGGTGTTTGACGGACTGCTGTCTGGACCATTGTTCTGTATACTATTGTATGACGTGTTAAGCCTAGATGGGCCATCCAGGGCAAGGAAAAGTGGAGGCTCGATCCTCAGGTCGCCAGTGGTGGCGCAATGTATGACCAGCCAGGGAGATGGCACTTCCAATCAGATTAAATCTGATTAAATCCGATGAAAAAGAAGGCAGGTCCAGTTCCATGGATCAAGAGCCCCCGTCACCTGCGTCAGATCCCCTCCCTTGAAGAGAACAATCAATCAATGTAGAGTCTTCTCTCACGAGTCCTTATTCGACACCCTATATACCAGTCTCCTGACAAAAAGGAGTCATCCAAATTGCACTGTATTACATGAAACTCTAAACCCGCGTGAGTCATTTAACGCAAGGAGTGATGGAGGCTCGACCCTCAGTCTGCTAATCGCAGTTCACCCTCTACCCAGCCAGGACGTCAGTGATGGCCCGAAGCAATTTCCTTCACACATCTCTTGTCAGGCCTCAGTATGCACCAACCAGCTTAATAATTAGGAGAGAAAAATGTCTTCCTAGTCCCGCCAATTAGAAGCATTAGTGCTTCTTCTTCAAGTAAATCCAGATTAACGTCAGGAGCGGAAGTCAACCTGACACTGGAATGTAACGATTATGAGAACAAAGACGTTAATCAGAAAAATATTAAGGTCTAATATATATATATATATATATTAGACCGGTCCAAAAAAATATAGTTGTGAAATTGTTCTCTCCACAAGTTTTATTATGTCACTCTGTTACTAAGAAACATTGAGAAAAATTTTAAGGAAATTTCGTTCAATTTTAGGGGTCGCGCAAAAAGGCGTCTCTCGCCGACAGAAGAGAAACTGAAGAAATTTTAATTTTTGTTCCTCTTCCGTATAGTATAGTTCCAATTTTCTCTGAAAGCAGAATGACTGATTCAATAATCAGTTTTTAGTGCTTTGTTGAGCCCGAAACGAGCGAGCGATTATATATGCTTTGAAGAGGAGGTACCACTCGATTTAAATAAAGCAACGTGTTTGTCATGAATTCTTGATTGAGAAATCGTCGGTTTTGATCGACCTTCTTTTCCCGCTCGAGGCTGGTCACCATCTTGCACTTGGTCGCAATGTCCACTTTCTCGTCGACGAACTCCAATCCAACCAGGTGCTCCGCCAGATACCAGAGATGGCTTGCAAAGGTGATGGCAACAGCATTCACGATCTCTTTGTCCGGATACGCTCGAAGGGTTTGGAGGAAGTTTACGTCATTGCGAGGGGCTTGCACGCCACGTGGAGCCTCGTTCCAGAACCGGACGTTAGATCAAGGCGACGAAAAGTGAGAGTGATCCAACGGCACGCGATTCCTTGGCATTGAGATTGAACTGGTTCCAGAAGAGGAAGACCTTCAGGACGTACAATCCTTTCCCCAGCCACCACGCGTGATGCGTCGGGCCTGGGGGCCGAACTTGGCCCGTTTGTCACCCCCTCCACCCAAGAAGAGGAGGCTCAGGCTGAGGAACTCGGCGTAGTCTGCTCGCACTTGCTGCTCCTTCATAGCCTGCTTGATGTAGGAAACCACGTCGATGCGCTGCTCTTCCAATCTGTGTTCGCGGAACATCTCGCCGGGGGCACCAACGTATACCTCTTGGTTGACGTTGGGCCACTCCATCCGAAACCTGTTGAAGAGTCCAGTTTCCGGTTCTCCCGTCGACCAGAAGACTACTTGAAAACACTGGAGAGGACTATCTCCAAGAAAAGGTTCTCCCCGGAGTTGTTTGAAAACACTGGAGAGGACTATCTCCAAGACAAGGTTCTCCCCGGAGTTGTTTGAAAACACTGGAGAGGACTATCTCCAAGACAAGGTTCTCCCCGGAGTTGTTTGAAAACACTGGAGAGGACTATCTCCAAGACAAGGTTCTCCCCGGAGTTGTTTGAAAACACTGGAGAGGACTATCTCCAAGACAAGGTTCTCCCCGGAGTTGTTTGAATATTGTCTTCTCCTACCACCCCCTATATTAAATATTTTTTTGTAGACTTTACTTAAAAACAAAATACATGGAAAAAAATACAATAAGGAGTAGAACAACATAGATAAAATCTCAGAGCCTACATCTCGAATACTTTGCGCAGCTCCCCGGAGGTGAGCCGTATGCCCAGAATGCTTCAGGCATTTCTTCCCTGGATCGCAACACTGAGTCTCTGAAAGGGGAAGCTGGCCGCTCTGTGATCCTTGGTTTCTGTGATGAGTTTTTCACCTAGCTCTTTGAGGAACTTTAAAGCATACTTGCCCCATCCTTCAAGGGTCTCCGACCGTACTGGAATGAAGTTATAGCAAGGGGGCAGGCCTTCTGGGTCTCCCTGTAGCTGGTGGCTCCACCCCAGAGTATGGCAAGTAGATGTCCGCAAATGTGGCTGCACAGGTTTAGTCCCAGGTAATCATTTTACCATCTTTTTAGGCTATCATAGTGGCTCCATCAGGACGCTCTTGACTTCTGTCAGACCTCTGTACTTGGGGTTCCCGTTGAGCTGGACAACGGGATATTAAGCCTTAATATTTTTCTGATTAACGTCTTTGTTCTCATAATCGTATCGTTACATTCCAGTGTCAGGTTGACTTCCACTCCTGACACTATATATATATATATATATATATATATACGTCGTATATATTATATATATATATATATATATATATATATATATATATATATATATATATATATATATATATATATATATATATATATATTCGTCGTGCCGAATAGGTAAAATTGGTCAATTAGCAAGAACTCATTTAAAATTATGTCCTTTCTAAAAATTTCTCTTAAAGGTTTAAATATATTTTTTTCATTTAGCCTAATCCAAATAAATATATTTTAGATAAGTTTACAATGTTCAGAATGATTTCTGAAAATTATTGCATTCACAAATTTTAGACTGCCTTCGGCACGACATATATATATATATATATATATATATATATATATATATATATATATATATATATATATATATATATATATATATATATATATATATATATAAACGAAAGCCTGTAATTGTTTTACATGATGGTAGGATTGCTGGTGTCTTTTTTCTGTCTCATAAACATGCAAGATTTCAGGTACATCTTGCTACTTCTACTTACACTTAGGTCACACTACACATTCATGTACAAGCATATATATACACACCCCTCTGGGTTTTCTTCTATTTTCTTATTTGTTCTTGTTCTTATTTCCTCTTATCTCCATGGGGAAGTGGAACAGAATTCTTCCTCCGTAAGCCATGCGTGTCGTAAGAGTCGACTAACATGCCTGGAGCAAGGGGCTGGTAACCCCTTCTCCTGTATACATTACTAAAGTTAAAAAGATAAACTTTTGTTTTTCTCTTTAGGCTTGGTGGGAAACGGCCGATTTGTTGAAAGAAAAAAAATATATATATAGGATGGGGTCCACCTTTGGTGTAAATTGTGGGACCCATAGCCTCGGAGAAGTGGATAAAAAGGCTTCAAGGAAAAATATTTAGATATAAACTTGCGATTTTGGCTTAAATAGCAACGCTCTTCTTGCTGAATATGGCAAGCGAAAATTTGTGTATGCAATAATTTCGCAAAAATCATTCTGTACCTGATGAAAAATATATTTAATTGTGTTTGTTTATTATTAAATTATTGGAAACTTATCTAAAATATACTTGGTTGGATTAGACTAAATTAAATTGCGCTTGTTATAATAAGGTTTGGTAAGTTTACTAAGGATCTTTTGGTAAAAAATTATTAATTTTTACATTAACATAAATGAAAAAAAATATATTTTTAAACGTATAAGAGATAATTTTAGAAAGGACTTAATTTTAAGTGAGTTCTTGCTAATTGATCAGTTTTACCTATTCGGCACGACATTTATTTGCACATGTATGCATATGTGTGTGTGTGTGCGTGTGAAGGAAAAGGGTTGATAATGTTAGTATATTTCGGGTAACTGTAGTCCGATTGTTAGGGTTAAAAGTTCTCTCTCTAGACTGGCAGAATGAGGCACCATCTATTGAAGGAATACTCTTGATTTTACCGTCTCGTCACCAGCCGTCTTTCCTCATTACTCTTAGAGTATTCTCTTCTGTTCTCACTTTTTTCTTTCTTTAGGGTAAGCGACTTTGGTCTCCTCACTTCACCTGCAGACGCTTTCCAGTCTACGTAAGTGTTAGTTTTCTGGTGTTGGGGTTTTCTTGTGTTTTGAAGTCTTTAAGTCTTTAGTCTTAAGTGTTGTCATAAGGTTCAGTCATCAACTTTGTATCGTCAACTTTTTTCTCCCAGTCCTATCTGCTCCTCTAAGCACGTGATTGTTCTTAGACGATTTTTGAACGGAACGTGAATATATCGTGATCTGCACCAGTTTCTACGCAACTACTCAGGCTTCGTAGGGGCGTCTTAACAATTTTCACATAGCTTATTATTGACACTGTGATGTTTGAACGACCTTGCTTTCTCTACCTCCTGGTGGTTTAGTGCTTAGTTTTGATTATAATAATATATCTCCTGGTCAGTCCTCACTAACTCATCAGTTGGCTTGTCTGTGATATCATGACACTCTTAATACTCAAGCACTAACTCATCAGTTGGCTTGTCTGTGATATCATGACGCTCTTAATACTCATGACACTCTTAATACTCAAGCACTAACTCATCAGTTGGCTTGTCTGTGATATCATGACACTCTTAATACTCATGACACTTTTAAAGTAGTTACACCACCTAATGGACAACATCAGCAGTTGAGCTTGACATACGTCTCCACTCTGGTTGAGGCTAAATTAATTTTGACTTAATTTATTTGACCCTTTTTTAAATTTGTGGATAAGTTATTTTTTCCATTAATGAAACTTCTAATAGGAAAGTGTCCCAGACAGCACTGCTGTGTCATGTCTGCATCAGAGGCTACCGTCTGAGGAAGGGAGGTGAGGATAAATTTACTACAAAAGCTACTGGGGCTGCGGGAGAGGACAGTTGGGTCACATATGGCGGCCTCTGACGGAGAGATAACACAGTTGTGTTTATCTGTCAAATTTTGCGATTAGAGCTCCGATGCTCAGCAGTAATGTGCATACTTCGCTTAATGGGTGCTTCAGCCATGATGGTAATTAGTAAATATCCTTGCTGGTAATGGAAGCAAACCTATTTGTCTCAGGTGTAAGAGACATGACGTGTTTACTATGTTTAGGATAGTGAAGCCTTATGGTCCTGTAACCCTAATCCCCCGAACCTGAAAGCACCCAAGAAGCCTAATAGGTGTGCCTCAAAACCCCTGAAGAGGCAGAGGATTTAGAATTCAGTCACTTTCAAGAGTCAAAGGAGCTCTAGCTTAACAAATGAAAAAGACCTAGAAGCTATGTCTCAACACCCGCAAGTGGTCCAATAGTTGTAGATCAACACCTTCCAGAGGCGCAAGAGTTATATTTCGACCCTTTCAAGAAGCGTAGCAGATGTAGTTAAACACTAAAGAGACCTTCTTGAGGCCATAACTTTATTAGCGATATTGTTACCTTGTCAGGGCAGATACCCTTACAATGGTCTTTGTCATAAGATGACCCATTGGGAGATGAGAAGGGGGAGCCTCTTAAAAAGTGTCCAGTGATACTTACGTTGGTGGATTTGCTAATATTATTATGACAGACCACGACAGAAGCGGCCACCAGCTTACCAGTTCTGGACACTGGAAGACAGGAAGTTCTTTTGTATGAAGTAAAGTATGAAAAAAAAAGAGCAATGCTTGAGGACTCTCCTAGCAGGTACGGAGGCCTCAGACTTAGTTTGCTGGTCAGTCGTCTTAATGGTATTTCATATTTATGAATAAAGATATTCAGAAATGGCTTAACATTCACGTTAGAAGTGCTAAAAGTGATTCCCTTATCCTTCCTTTCATGTATGTTCCCGCACCCTATCAACACTTCAGCGTCCCTGAAATTTTATTCGATGAGTTTCTGTATTCCTGTGTCGAAACACCGATTTTTATTAATCCCAGTGCACACAAGGTATATATGCTTATAGAATCTACATTTGAAATAATTTGCTTCCCGACTATAACATTTATCACAATTTTCACACGGAATCTTTTTAGGTGGTAGCTTTATAATGGTATTAGAACTGTTTTTCTGTATTTCTGTATTTCTCACTAAAATGGGAGAGAATATAAATTGCAGACTAAAGGGCGTTTATGTAAAAAAAAAATCTGGTTTCAAAGTTTTTTTCTTTGTTGTCACAAAGTTACTTTTGATGGAACTGTTCTTAAATTGGTGAGTGTGAAAAGACAAGGCGTAAAGATATAATGGGTTACTTTTCTAAAAATTGGCGTAAACTTACTACTACTATATACTCGGGTGCCCAAAAACTGGAAGTTTATTATTCTCTTTGTATTAAAACTTAATTAAGCCGATGTTAGATATGTTGTACATTAAAAGACGTGCATCAAGCAACCCCCTCAAAGAAGGTACAGCGCTTAGTTTTGATTATAATCAAAGGTTCCTTGATGATGGTGAGGGGCTCTTGATCCAAGGAATTGGACCAATTCTCCAATTCCTTGAATCAAGACTGAATGCCTTCCAATCCTAGAGGCACTGTATGACCCCTATAGATTTAGTGCTCCCTAGGAATGAAATAATAAAAATGATGTACAACGAACTTTGTACACGTATTGTCGCTAAGCGAGATCAAGGTCAACGATAGTGTTACGAAGTTTAATCTAAAAGTATTGTAAGAATTTGTTTACCAAAGCAGTTCCCACCTAGAGACCTCGGTGATGAGCGTAAGAACAAAGAATAAGAGAGCGAGAGATAATGGAACACTGCAGTAGACCAGTTGACCCATGCTAACTAGGTCCTACTCATAACCACCTATTCCCGTTTACACCAGTTGGAGCCCCGTACACAACAAATGCAACAAGCACTCCAATTAACTCTTACTACCATGTTGCACGCACAAGATTTATGAAACAATTCCTTTCTGCTCTCTCTAGCGAGCTACAGCTCAGCAACACAGCCACGCCTCCATGTATTATCCTGCATTATACTGATTGCATATAGTAAAAATAAGGTAAATTAGACATATGTGCAACACTTAGATATCTTTATTGAGGAAACGTTTCGTCACACAGTGATTTCATTAGTCCTATACAAAGAAGAATGAAGATCAGAAGGAGTCTCAGGTAATCAGTCCCTTACCCTGGAGTCGATATAATCAGTCTTGAAAAGATTGATGGATTGATTACATCGACCACAGGCTGAGGGACTGATTACCTCAAACTCCTTCTGATCTTCACCATTCTTCTTTGTATACAACTGATTAAGCCACTATGTGGTGAAACGTTTCCTCAGTAAAGATACCCAAGTGTTGCACATGTCTAATTTATCAAATTGTCGGCTCTCGGAACAATTTATCTACAATAAAAGTCAGGAATAAAAAGTGCTGCGGCAAGCCTACAAGCCCTGGCTTGGAAGGTCTTACTTAAACTCAACTATTTTCTCTCAAATATTTGTCTAACATTTTTAAACCAACCCAGGGTGCTCACTTTAGTGAGACTCCCCACTCAAACACAAAAAAATGATACTTGGTCATACACTTTGATATTATATTGAAGAATATTGCTGAGCAACAAATCAACACCTACGTAGTATGTTGCAATTTGCCACTCTGCAACACTCCACCTCAACAGTTTATTCTGCAGTTATACAGTTTTACATCTCTGGTGTTATATAATATTAAAAGATGTTAGCTCTGAATTAAGTGTTAACCAGATGTAGAGGATTTATCTTGGAACTACTTTTTTTAATAATGCTAAAGTATTAGATAAATATAATATTAATTTGGAAAATTCTAAATAGGATTTTTTGATCACGTTAAGTCATCCTTCGTTATTATAAGTATTGCATTGAAAAAATAACGAAGGAAAGCATTTGCCATTGAGTAGGACTATAACTTGGCGACTCTAGAGCCAAATAGTGTTCGAGTTTTGTATTTATGAATCCCAAGTCGTAAAACTTTGGGCAATTGGTTAGAACTTGGTGAGAGTCTCTTGGTGAGAATCTCCATAGTCAGGGATTCGTGGAGAAAATATCCTCACTTGGCTCTGCTGGGTGAATCTCAGCACTTGTGTGGCACAGCATTAGGAATAATATTAGGAGAGAAGTAAATAATGAAAGGGAATGTTATAGGCATGCAATTAGAAGCGTGAGTAGATCTATAACCCACTATGACAACATAAACGTAGATATTTACGTTTATGGAGCAACTTGCAATGTGAACAGACTGACTGATGTTGTCTTGGCCAGGCTTAGCCTTGGTTACAAATACTTCTGGCAGTTTGGCAGACACACGGAGGATCAAACCAAAGTGAATGTGGCTAGCCCTATGGTCACTGTCTTAAGCACTAATTATTGTCCACTTATTGAGGAATATAGAGATACAGTATAATAACCTATGTGACATGTCAAGATATCTTATTAATGAAAATAAGCTACCGGATATATTAAGCAAATTTCCTAAATTTGCTTGAAACAGATAAGTGAACTATAGATATAAATCTAAATGTATTCCTGTTAACTCTTTTTGGGCTTAGTTCCTAGGCCTTCTATGTATCCATATGCTCTGCGCTGCCGTCCACAGGATGGATATGAGGGTGCACACAAACTAGCCACTTCAGTGGCAAAATATATATAAAAAGAAGACCAATTTTTACTCTAGCGTGATTAAGGCAACTTGCATACAGATTTTTTTCACCATAGAATTTACAGGCTCAACTTAAACCATCAGTTTTGTTCAGTGCATTTCAAAGCTCAGCCCTATGAGAGGCATATTACTATTTTTTGGCCAAGATGCTACCCACAACAGTCGACTAACACCCAGGTGACTACCGCTGAGTGAACAGGGATAGTAGAGTGTAAGGAAACACGTTCTATTGTTTCCACTCGCCAGAAATGTACCCGGGTCCTTCGGTTGTGAGCCTACGGGGTTACCGCTGACCTACGGATATGAAAGAGCGCGAACTGTAGAGCCAGTAGCATGAAGCGACAACACCTCAGTACTACGGCACGAGACGAGTACATTACTATAGAATATTTTACTTTATTTTCAAATTAATTTTGATCTGTTTTCATCAGTTCCATTTTCAATGTTCTGGAAAAAATGTGATGGTAGGTATTAGGAATTCATTTGTATTCATTTTTTAATATTTTCGCATTTTCTTTGATGGTTCTTGCTTAATGGTTATTGATATGCAGTGTTCATCGTTTTATTGTCTATTTTGTTCAGTTTAGCAGGTTTTCCTTCTGCTTTAAAACACACATAGGGCCCAGGAGCTAGGACTCAACCCCTGCAACCACAAATAGATGAGTACACAGAGAAACACACAAGCACGCACATAATCGTACACAAAAGTAACCTCAAACCAGACCAACATTGGGAAGACACAAACACGAACACACGGTGGGTGTGGACACAAACATGCACACACCCACAAACAAATATTCTCATTCTTACACCTATACACGCACGTACACAAAAAATCACGCAGAAATACAGACACACTGATACACACAGACACACACTAGCTAAGGGTATGTCCTACGAGCAGAGGTTAATTGAAATCGCCCTGACGACATTGGAAGACAGGAGAGATAGGGGGGATATGATAACGACATATAAAATACTGAGAGGAATCGACAAGGTGGATAGAGACAGGATGTTCCAGAGATGGGACACAGCAACAAGGGGTCACAATTGGAAGTTGAAAACTCAGATGAATCATAGGGATGTTAGGAAGTATTTATTCAGTCACAGAGTTGTCAGGAAGTGGAATAGTCTGGGAAGTGATGTAGTGGTGGCAGGATCCATACATAGCTTTAAGAAGAGGTATGATAAAGCTAACGGAGCAGGAACAGTGACCTAGTATCGACCAGTGAAGAGGCGGGGCCAGGAGCTGGGAATCGACCCCTGCAACCACAACTAGGTGAATACAACTTGGTGAGTACACACACACACACACCCGTATTGTGGTATGCAATAAGTGGTCTGGAGTTTGCAATTATTCTGGCCTTGCCAAAGCTTGTGGTAGTAAGGGGACTAACCCCGACCTTTAGGACCTGAAGGAAGAAATAACACACACACACACACACAGAAACATTTCGAAGTGTTTCCTTACACATACATACAACAGGCCTAGTGTCTAATTGACATGTGCCTAGGACAAAATGGTAACTAACACACAAACACACACACACACACACTCACAAACACACTATATAGATATTTTAGGTAAAACTGGTCAATTAGCAAGAACTCATTTAAAATTAAGTCCTTTCCAAAATTTTATCTTATGCGTTTAAAGATATATTTTTTCATTTATGTTAATGTAAAAATTAATAATTTTGTACGAAAAGAACCTTTGAAAACTTGCCTAAACTTTGTATAACAATCGCAGTTTAGTTTAGCCTAATCCAACTAAATATATTTTTGATAAGTCTACAATAATTTAATAATGAACAAATACAATGAAATATATTTTTTTCGTTAGGTTCAGAATCATTTTTGAGAAATTATTGCATACACAAATTTTCGCTTGCCTTATTCGGCAAGAAGAGCGTTGGTATTAAAGCAAAAATTGCAAGTTTTAACTATGCGACACGACATGTATGTATATATATTTATTATTTTTTTTATTAACACATCGGCCGATTCCCACCAAGGCAGGGTGGCCCGAAAAAGAAAAACTTTCATCATCACTCACTCCATCACTGTCTTGTCAGAGGGGTGCTTTACACTACAGTTATAAAACTGCAACATTAACACCTCTCCTTCAGATTATTATATATCTCTCTCGCCTGCGCTCCAATGAGTACACGTCAAGTGCTTCCAAGTGTTCCCAGTAGTTAAGGTGTTTGATGGAACGTATATGTGCAATAAAGGTTCTCTGTACACTCTCTAGATCTGTAATTTCACCTGCCTTGAATGAAGATGTTAATGTACAGCAGTATTCCAGCCTAGAGAGACCAAGTGATTTAAAAAGGATCATCATTGGCTTAGCATTTCTTGTCTTGAATGTTCTCATTATCCATCCTATCAGTTTCCTCGCAGATGTGATAGTGGCATTGTTGTGATCCTTGAAGGTGAGAACCTCAGACATTACCACTCCCAGGTCCTTCACATTACTTTTCCCGCTCTATTGTGTGATTAGAGTTTGTAGTATACTCAGTCCTAGCTATTATTTCCTCCAGTTTTCCATAACTGAGTAGTTGGAATTTGTCTTCATTGAACATCATATTGCTCTCTGTTGCCCATTGGAAAACTTGGTTTATATCTTCTTGGAGATTTGCCGTGTCCTCAATGGATGACACTCTCATGCAGGTCCTAGTATCATCTGCAAAGGATGATACATCTCTGTCTATGACTGATATGAGGTTGAGGAACAGGATAAGATAATTAGATATATTTAACTACACCTCATTCTTTATGAAGCTTGGTAATAACTATTTTGACATCTTTCAACTGCTCTGAAATGGTATTGTTTAGAATATTCTAGTTTTCTCAAACTAGACACTAGACTTCTTAAGAACCTTGTTGAAAGAACTTCTTACTAAAGCTGAAATTCTGTGAAAAAATACAGTTTAAGCTGTCATCGCCATATTTCCTAAATTTAGAGATTCTATAACCCAAATTCTCCAGACATTTTTTCCCATAATTAACCTTTCTTACAGGTGATCCTAAATCTTGACCCACTTCCAAAGCATTAAAGAAAATAAAAACTACGAGGGTTTAATGTCTGTTATATCTATCAAATAATTTTTGAAGTTTTCGTTGATTAATTAAATGTCAGTTAAATTATCTCTCTCTCACACATTTCAAACATTTTAAAAGATATCTCTTATATTTCACCAAACATTTCGATATGTACCATTCCCATTTTATCTAACATTTCGTGAAATATCTTTCCCAATTAATCTAAAATTTCGGTATCTATCTTACCAATTTTATCAAACATTTCGGTATCTCTCTTTCCCATTTTATCAAATATTTCAAAAAATTCCTTACATTTCATCAAACATTTCAAGATTTATTGCTTCTATTTCATCAAAAGTATCTACTCTTGCCACTCAGCGCGCCTGTAACCGGGTTAACATAATTTATAAACAGGTCCTTGCAACGTATTGCATGCCGTCTGCCTTATGTATATTTCACATGATTAGTTTCCATTTAATACGAATTGCATAGGTTTCTCGACCCGAGCAATCAACATTACCTGACACTCAGAGAACACTCTGATAATGTGTATGCATATATACTTGTAAATAGTGTATATGTGTAGAGAGTATTGATATTCAAAAATGAATGCGTAACGCATATTGTATATATATATATATATATATATATATATATATATATATATATATATATATTATATATAAAATGTCGTGCCGAATAGGTATAATTGGTCAATTAGCAAGAACTCATTTAAAATTAAGTCCTTTCTAAAATTTTCTCTTATACGTTTAAAGATATATTTGTTTTTCATTTATGTTAATGTAAAAAAATAATAATTTTGTGCCAAAAGAAACTAAGAAAACGTACCTAATCTTAATTAGAAAACTTACCTAACTTGTAATAAGATTAGGTAAGTTTTCTAAGTTTCTTTTGGCACAAAATTATTATTTTTACATTAACATAAATGAAAAACAAATATATCTTTAAACGTATAAGAGAAAAATTTTAGAAAGGACTTAATTTTAAATGAGTTCTTGGTAATTGGCCAGTTTTTAATATTCGTCACGACATATAAATGCATGTAGTAGAGAGATTCGATGTTCGTTTCTACCTCCTATTTCATCGTTTCTGATGAAATAATTAGATGCATGACCAGGTGTGAGATGCACGTGATTGCTATGAGCACCAGTCTAGCTATTTTTCTCTTAGGCTCTTGCAGCTTTCTCATTGAGTTTTACAGCAAGCAAGGGCACGTTCTCTTTTATGAGTCTGGAACCTCTGTCTCTGCGCAGAAATGAGTCCCAGATGAGCCATTCTTTTTCAATATTCCCCAATGTAACATTTTTATCAGGACCATTAAGTGATGGAAATAGTGAATGTCCTCGAGAGTCACTGACAAGTCATTTTAAATCTCTCTCTCTCTCTCTCTCTCTCTCTCTCTCTCTCTCTCTCTCTCTCTCTCTCTCTCTCTCTCTCTCACATACAGTGAGTGATCCAGCTACACATTATTTTTTCAGATAATATTTCAGTAATAGCCCCTAAATGAAATATAATGACATATTCATCAAATTAAGCTAAATGAGATTATCAGCCAGAAAACTGGTCCTCTCCATCCTTCCCTAAGGCCGAGTTTGTGAAAAATGGTTGCAGATTTTTTAGTAGAAAATAGGAGGGCTTCACGACGTGGAGAGGAATAGATAACACGTAAAGAGAGAGAGAGAGAGAGAGAGAATATAGGCAAACAGACGCTGTTATCAAGCACATGTTGCTTACATACATAAAGACAGACACAAATGCATATATGCATACATATCTGAATACATACGTTCAATATATAAACACTCAAAAACACACACACATACATGCATACATACAAATGCAAAAGTGTACAAACAGTAATGTAAGTATATGTGCATGTACCAATGCTCACAACGCATTCAATCAAGCCCATACAAATACACACACACACACACATACACACACACTAGCATACATTTTCACACACATATATACATATCCACACTTTGCCTACAGTTGGGCTCAATATATCTACTAGGTTATTTGGATAAATTGTAGACAACTGAGCCTATGGTGCTAATTACAGTATGTAACACAATTTTTGTTAACTGGCAAGTGTTATTTTCCAACTTCTTTTATTGCAAAACAATAGAAAATGCCCATTATTCCTTTTAAACTTTGCATTTGTGGCTTACAGGATGAATTTTTGACAAAAAATGGCTAAATTTTAATATTTTTTTGCTAGTTTTGGATGTAAAACAAAATCATATAATAACATATGTAATATTTACATAAATAAAATAAAATTTACCAAAAAATTATAGTAAACCTTCTGAAACATATTTACAAAGTTAAAAATGAGCAGTTTTTCTAGATTTAAGCCCCATTTAAGCCCCCAAATGTACTCTAACATCATGTTTTCATTATAAGGTCCCTGATATCTGTCTTCAAAGTCCATTACAGCTTTGTGGAAGCGCTCCTCTTGCTCCTCTGAGTATGCTCCCATATTCTCCTTGAAATTGTCAAGATGAACATCAAGGATATGGACCTTAAGGGACATCCTACAGCCCATCTGACCATAGCTTTTTACCAAGGTCTCAACAAGTTCCACATAATTGTCAGCCTTGTTGCTGACCAAAAGCCCTGTGATACAGCAACAAAACTCTCCCAGGCTTCCTTTTCTTTCTCTGTGAGCTTTGGAAATTCTGAGCACTCCATGATTTTCCTGACTTGTGGACCAGTGAAGATACCAGCCTTCACTTTTGCCTCTGATATCTTGAGAAATAAATTTAAAGATACTTGAAGGCTCCAGACTCTTTGTCAAGAGCTGTATCAAACTGTTTCATTAGCCCTAGTTTGATGTGTATTGGAGGGAACAGAATCTTTTGAGGATCCACCAATGGTTTATGTTTGATATTATGTCCAACTACTGAGAACTCAGTCCTTTGAGGCCAGTGCTTCCTCTGGTAATGTGCTGCTCTGTCTCTACTATCCCAATGACAGAGATAACAGAGAAACTTGGTAAAACCTCCTTGGAGTCCCATAAAAAATGCCACCATTTTGAAGTATCCAGTGACCTCCCAGCTATACTTATCATAGTTCAAAGCTTCCAATAGAAGTTTGACACTGTTGTAGTCCTTAAGATGCACTGAATGAGCCAAGG
Source organism: Cherax destructor (assembly GCA_009830355.1). Lineage (NCBI taxonomy): Eukaryota > Metazoa > Arthropoda > Malacostraca > Decapoda > Parastacidae > Cherax > Cherax destructor. Next base: position 156,534 of record WNWK01002700.1, read on the forward strand.
GAAGAGATGGATACTTGTTCCCATTGTGAAGAAGTACAGCTTTCAGGCTTCAGGAGGAGCTGTCAATGAAGAGTCTCCACTCATCTGGATTGCATGCAATTCTAATTGCATCAAACAGACCTGATACATCATTACAGTAGCACAACCTGTCTTCATAAGTGAAGAAGCTTAAGTAATGTCGGTGACCTTTTCTTAGGCTTGTCACTTGCACACCAAGTTTCACTCCTTGAGCCTTGAAATCAAAAGCTCAGTATTTGACTTTGTCAAACCAAGATCTCTGATAAGGTCATTGAGGTCTGTTTGGTTTGAGTAGTAAGGATTCCTCCCAACAGCTGCATCTGTGAGATCATAGTCTTGTTCACTGTGATCTTCATTTTCTGATTTGCTGCTTTCTTCTTCTGACGGTTGACCTCTTTCTGGAGGTGTAGGTACAGGAAGATCACCACTGTGTGGTACTGGTGCAATAGTAGAGGGAAGGTCTGGATAAGAAATAGCATGTACATTTTTCCCAGTTCGGCGTTTGGAATTATCCACCAGGCAGAAGTACCAGTTGGTTGAGTGATCAGTGGGTTAACACCATATTCTAGAAACAGCAAAGTTCATGGCTCTTTTTCCTCCTCTATACAATCCTGTAAAGAACAAAAGAATTAGTTTCTGTTACATTTCAATTAAAAAATGTTCGTGTTCATATAACTAATGACTTTCTTACCTTCCAATATATAATAGTTTTGGTAATCCCGCACCTCCTCTTAAGTTCCAAACTACGATTTCTCTGCATTACATTCACACCACACATTGCCCTCAGACACGACATCTCCACTGCCTCCAGCCTTCTCTTTGTTGCAACATTCACCACCCATGCTTCACACACACATAAGAGCATTGGTTTAACTATACTCTCTTTGTTTCCATGGACAAAGTTCTTTGTCTCCAGACTCCTCAGTGCACTACTCACCTTTTTCCCTTCGTCAATTCTATGATTCACCTCATTCTTCATATACCCATCTGCTGACACATCCACTCCCAAATATCTGAACACATTCACCTCCTCCATACTCTCTCTCTCCAATCTGATATCCAATTTTCCGTTATCTATTTTTTTGGTTATCCTCATCACCTTACTCTTTCCTATATTCACTTTTAATTTCCTTCTTTTACATACCCTACCAAACTCATCCACCAACCTCTGCAACTTCTCTTCAGAATCCCCAAAAGCACAGTGTCATCAGCAAAGAGCAACTGTGACAACTCCCACTTTGTGTTAGATTCTTTATCTTTTAACCCCACACCTCTTGCCAACACCCGAGCATTCACTTCTCTTACAACTCCATCTATAAATATATTGAACAACCACGGTGACATCACACATCCTTGTCTAAGGCCTACTTTTACTGGGAAATAATCTCCCTCTCGTCTACATACTCTAACCTGAGCCTTACTATCCTCGTAACAACTTTTCACCGCTTTCAATAACCTACTTCATATTCCATACATTTACAACATCTGCCACATTGCTCCCTATCCACCCTATCATATGCCTTTTCAAAATCCATAAATGCCACAAACACCTCTTTACCCTTATCTAAATACTGTTCACCTATATGTTTCACTGCAAACACTTGGTCTACACACCCCCTACCTTTTTCTAAAGCCTCCTTGTTCATCTGCTTTCCTGTTCTCTGTCTTACTCTTAATTCTTTCAATAATAACTCTACCATACACTTTACCAGGTATACTCAACAGACTTGTTCCCCTATAATTTTTACTCTCTTTTGTCCCCTTTGCCTTTATACAAAGGAACTATGCACGCTCTCTGCCATACATTTATTAAATAAAAACACTAACCACTCTAAAACTATATCCCCACCTGCCTTTAATATTTCTATCTTTATCCCATCAATCCCAGCTGCTTTACCACCTTTCATTCTACTCACTCCCTCACGAACTTTCCACACACTCACAGCTGGTTCTTCCTCACTCCTGTAAGATGTTATTCCTCCTTGCCCTATACACGAAATCACAGCTTCCCTATCTTCATCAACATTTAACAATTTCTAAAAATATTCCCTCCATCTTCCCGATACCTCTAACTCTCTATTTAATAACTCTCCTCTCCTATTTTTAACTGACAAATCCATTCTTTCCCTAGGCTTCCTCAACTTATTAATCTTACTCCAAAACTTTTGCTTATTTTCAACAAAATTTGTTGATAATATCTCACCCACCCTCTCATTTGCTCTCTTTTTACATTGCTTCACCACTTTCTTAACCTCTCTTTTTCTCTCCATGTACTCCTCCCTCCTTACATCACTTCTACTTTGTAAAAACCTCTCATATGCTAACTTTTTCTCTCTTTACATCATTCCACCAATCGCTCTTCTTCCCTCCCGCACCCACTTTCCTGTAACCACAAACTTCTGCTGAACACTCTAACACTATATACTTAAACTTACCCCATACCTCTTCTACCCCACTAATTATACTCTCACTAGCCCATCTGTCCTCCAACAGTTGTTTATATCTTACCCTAACCGCCTCCTCCTTTAGTTTATAAATCTTCACTTCTCTCTTACTTGTCGTTTCCATTCTCCTTGTATCCCATCTACCTTTTACTCTCACTGTAGCTACAACTAAAAATTGATCTGATATATCTGTGGCCCCTCTATAAACATGTACATCCTGAAGTCTACCCAACAGTCTTTTATCTACCAATATGTAGTCCAACAAACTACTGTCATTTCTCCCTACATCATATCTTGTATACTTATTTATCCTCTTTTTCTTAAAATATGTGTTACCTATAACTAAACCCCTCTCTATACAAAGTTCAATCAAATGCTCCCCCATTATCATTTACACCTGGTACCCCAAAGTAACCTACCACACGTGGGGATACCTTCGAAGGATCGAACAGGTACCGAAATACATCTAGTTTTCTATTACAATTGACACAACAGCGTCTCTTATGAGTTACGTTGGGACGGTGGAACTCGGGTTGGCAATGAGTGAGGAATTTTCTCTAGTTAGAATTGTTGGGATACCTAACAGAGGATTTTCGAGAACGCCTCTTTTGTGAGAAATGCTGGGATGAAGGAGAGGTGTCGTTGGGGGCCGAGGATGTATCTTCAGGTGGCGGCCAAATAACGCTAGTTCTTGTACCTAACACATATTTCTGCTACGGTGTTCGTATTTGAAAGTTCGATCTAATTTACATCACTTGTGTCTTGGCGCCTTGTTTTTTCTATGGTTAGTTGCTCTGTAGTTCTGAAAGCTTTCTTGGCTGCAATTTTCAAAACATGATGTTTTCTAGTTTTAGAATTACAGTGCTCTGCTCTTTGAAAATTTACAGTTCTCTAGGTTACTGAGCCATAACATTGTTTTTGAATGACAAAATTGTAACTAATTTAAACGTTTGGCATCTGAGGCTACTTTAAGCGTCCCAGTGTAAACTATTTGATTTTTTTTGTGTGTAGAATGTGCTTAAGTGTTCAAGTCAATATGATGTAAAATAAAATATCTGACGAGGTGTGTGAGTTTCTTGGTTTCTGGATTATCTCGAGATGAGAAGAGAAAAATGAGAGAGAGAGAGAGGGAGGGGGGGAAGGCGATGGGAATAAAAGATAATATATATTTGGCTATAAGAAAAATAACACTCAGTGGGAAAGCAACAAATCAATTGCGAAGATAGGAAGTAAAAAATATATATAAAAAGAAAATACATAAAACAGAGGCTGCATTTAAAAGATACCAGTCACAGTAGGAGAGAAAGTTTGTTAAGGGGACGAGTTAGGAACATTAAAGACTGTATATTAATGCAATTACATATTGAAAAAGAAATTCTATCAACACTGGGCTTCACAGAGAGGTAAATTTTGGAAGCCTGCCACAGTTTACGAACAGTTTAACAGTTTAACCATTAAAAACTTGTATAAACGCCACGACTTTTACTGTCACCCAGTTAATAGTACCCCCAAAGTTATTATTAATTTATGAGTACAAGTTTTAAATGCTAAACACACAAATACGCGTGCACAAAAGCGCGCACGCACATACGCACACACGCACGCACGCACGCACACGCACACACAACAAGGTGGACAGAGACAGGATTTTCCAGAGAGGGGACACAGCAACAAGGGGACACAGCTGGAAGTTGAAGACTCAGATGAATCACAGGGAAGTTAGGAAGTATTTCTTCAGTCACAGAGTTGTCAGGAAGTGGAATACTCTGGGAAGTGATGTAGTGGAGGCAGGATCCATACATAGCTTTAAGAAGAGTTATGATAAGGCTCATGGAGCAGGAAGAGTGATCTAATAGCGACCATTGAAGAGGAGGGGCCAGGAGCTGTGAACCGACCCCTGCAACCACAACTAGGTGAGTACACACACACACAAATAATGGGAAGACCAGAACGAGCCCTTGGTTTACCCAAAGGTGTAAGGAGGCAAAAAACTAAGTGCGCTAGAGAATGGAAAAAGTACAGAAGACAAAGGACCAAGGAAAATAAAGAGATAAGTCGAAGAGCCAGAAACTAGTAAGCACAGATAAGGAGAGAGGCCCAGCGACAGTACTACATAGCATCGAAAGTCAAGTCTGACTCGAAGCTCTTGTATAGCCACATCAGGAGGAAGACAACAGTCAAGGGCCAGGTAATCAGGCTGAAGAAACAAGGTGAAGAAATCTCAAGGAACGACCAAAAAGTATGTGAGGAGCTCAACAAGAGAATTAATGAAGTATTTACAATGGGGATACGACTCCGGGAAGTCAGAATAACGGGGTACACCAACAAGGAATATGCCAACAAGTGCTGGATGAAATACACACAACCGACAAGGCGGTGAAGAAGCAGTGGGACCGGACAATATCGCTCTGTGAGTCCTTAGAGAGGAATCAGAGACGGTGTGTGTGCCACTAACAATTTTCAACACATCCATTGAAACTGGGCAACTACCTGAGGTATGGAAGACGGCAATTGTAGTCCCCATTTTTAAGAAATTAGACAGACACAAGACATTAAAGTACAGACCAGTGTCACTGACGAGTAAAATATGCAAAAATTATCAGGAGGAGAATGGTGGAGAACCTAAAACCTAACAAGGTTATAAACGACAACCAGCACGGATTCAGGGAAGGAAAACCCTGTGTCATAAACTTACTGGATTTTTATTACAAGGTAACAGAAGCATAACACGAGAGAGAGGGGTGGGTAGATTGCATTTTCATGAACTGCAAGGCCTTCGACACAGTTCCTCACAAGAGATTAGTGCAAAAGCTAGAGGATCAGGCACACCTAACAGGAAGGGCACTGCAATGGATCAGAGAATACCTTACAGTGACGCACCAACGAGTCATAGTACGTTACGAGGTGTCAGAGTGGGCGCCTGTGACGAGCGGGGTTCCACAGGGGTCAGTTAGAGGACCAGTGCTATTTATGGTATATGTGAATAACATCACGGAATGCATAGACTGAGAAGTGTCCCTGTTTGCAGATGATGTGAAGTTAATGAGGAGAATTAAATCAGATGAGGATCAGGCAGGACTACAAAGAGACCTGGACAGGCTGGAACACTAGACTAGTCCAGCAACTGGCTCCTGGAATTTAATCCCGCCAAATGGAAAGTAATGAAGATCGGGGAAGGGCAAAGAAGACCTCAGACAGAGTATAGGCTAGGTGGCCAAAAACTGCAAACCTCACTCAAGGAAAAGGATCTTGGGGTGAGTATAATACTGAGCAAATCTCCTGAGGCACACATCAACCAGATAACTGTTGCAGCATATGGGCGCCTGGCAATCCTGAGAATAGCGTTCCGATACCTCAGTAAGGAATCGTTCAACACTCTGTAGACCGTGTTTGTCAGGCCCATACTGGAATATGCAGCATCAGTTTGCAACAAAACTAGTTCAGAGCTAAGGGGAATGTCCAACGAAGAAAGGTTAAGGGAAATCAAGAGGGTTAGGGCAGACATGATAACGACATACAAAATACTGCGAGGAATTGATAAGGTGGACAGAAACAGGATGTTCCAGCATGGGACACAGAAACAAGGGGTCACAGTTGGAAGTTAAAGACTCAGATGAGTCGAAGGGATGTTAGAAATATTTCTTTAGTAAAAGAGTTGTCAGGAAGTGGAATAGTCTGGTAAGTGACGTAGTGGAGGCAGGAACCATACATACTTTTAAGACGAGGTTCGTTAAAGCTCATGGAGCAGGGAGAGAGTGGCCCTAGTAGCGATCAGTGAAAAGGCAGGGCCAGGAGCTATGAATCGACCCCTGCAAACACAAATAGGTGAGTACACATACACACACACACACACACACACGACAAATGTTAGGTCCATCTTAGAGTATGCACCGCCAGTATGGAACCCTCATGTAATGAAACTGGAAAAAGTGCAAAGGTTAACAAGGAAACTAGTCCAAGAGCTGTGAGGAGAGGCTAGAGGAGGTATAACTGACGACACCAGAAAACAGAAAGACCAGAGGTGACATGATTATGACGTTCAAAAAAAAAATGAGAGAAATTTTCAGGGTGGATAGTGAGAGTTTAAAATGCGAATCTCAGGTACACGAGGTCACAGCTACAACTTAAATGCACAGATGAGCTAAAGGTATGTTAAGAAATACTTCTTTAGCGTTAGAGTTGTCAGAAAGTAGAACGACTAAGACAGCAAAGCGATGGAGGCAGAATCCTTACATAGCTTAAAGAATAAGCATGATAGGTCTCAAATTTAGGTGAGTTCACACACACACACACACACACACACACATATATAGTCCAAGTGTCTATCGAAAAGTGCCTTATACAATTGGAACCAAATACACAACAGACACTCCCGAGAGTCATCTTAGCATGGTCTACGTATATCTCATACAGCTGAAGTTCTCCAGCAGAATACGTACGTCCCAATAGTTTCTTCAGAATTGCATTTACCTTCTGAGTTTGGACTGATGTCTGTCTCTGAGCAGAATATTATTGACAATCAACTCTTACTGTGCTGAATTATTGCTCCCTCGCTTTGTAACTGCGAGGCGTAGATAGCGGACTAGAAGACAGTGAAGGAGGGGAAGAGATAGCGATAAAGAGGATTTAAAGAAAACAAGAGATCGGAGAGAAGGATAGCTACTGAGATAGTAGTAAGGGAATGAAGCAGAGAGAAGGGAGAGAGAGAGAGAGAGAGAGATTGATTAAATATTGATGAACACAATATAAAGAAAGCCGGGGTTACAGACAAACAGGAAGGCATGCGCAACAAACAGCACAAACTGACAGCTGGAGTTAATAAGGCGTAACTGCGCTGGGCGAGTTAGCGTCCGACGAAGGCTCAAGTTAGTCGTCTGAAGCTGAAGTTAACTTGCTGGAACTGCTGGATTCTGAGGCTGTTCAGTGCAATGCTGGTGGGAGATGAATGAGGGTGAGGGTGCGGAGAGTAAGGTGGGAGTGATTAAGGGTGAAGGGGGCTAACAGGGAGGAAGAGGGGTGGAAGAGGGATGAGGAAAGGTGGATGGAAGTGAGTTAGGAAAAATTTCGGGTTAGTGATTAAATAATACAAGCGCTAAATCCGTACGGATCATACAGAATCGGGTAAGTGAAAATGGGAAGGGAGGGTGTTTGGAGTGGGTTAAGGATAGGGTAGTAGGTTGTTGAAATTGTTGGATGAGGTGATAATTATCATATTATTTATGGTATTTAATGCCGACAAATTGATGAATAAGACACTTTAGCAACACTTGGGTATCTTTGTTGCTGAAACGTTTCGCCCCCACAACAGACTTCTTCAGTTAAGTACAAGAGAACACAATACAGAAGCGGTAGAGAGACGGAGCTAGTCTAACATCCTCGAACTTCTGCCCTCGAAGTAGCCTACAGTGTACTTAGCTGTTACGGGCTATTCCTCAGACAGGTGGTAAGTGCATAAAGAAAGGACACAGACCGAATCGTAGGTGAATATTCATTTGATGTTTGCTGCTATAACGGTCATGTAGACTGCTTGTCTCTATATAGAAATAAAACCCAAACTCCTGGTGGACCGGTCAGGCCTAGGATGGCTGAGGGCTTATAGGGTGGACTAGGAGGAGGAGGTTCTGAGAGGATAACTCTATTTCCTCTCTCAGCTTCACAGTGAAGAAAGACAGTTTTAGAAAGGAGGCTAAAAATTCATTTATCGTCCATACTTATCAAAAGATGGCGCTGGCAAGCAAGGGAAAAATAAAAATGCTGGGAAATCCCATGCTGTTAGTCATGTTAGATGTTAATATGTTTAAGGATAACGACGCCGTTTTCTTCAAAATAATGGGGTTGGGGATGGGATAGCTTATGTGAGGCTGACTTAAATGGGCTGAAGTTGGGGTGTGTGGATTAAAGGTGGATAAAGAAAAATGTGGGAATTTGGGTGAGAAATGTGTGAAATAGATGGAGTGGAGAGGGGAAAAATGACTGAATTTAAGAGGATTAAAGGCGTAAGCCAAACACGCAAACGTAAGAATGACATTCATTAGCACAACATGTGTCCCACCAATCCTCGAATCCGCTACTCCAGCGTGGAGCCCACACTTAAACTCAAGCAATTTTAGATAGTCCAAAGTATTGCTGCAAGGCTGGTACCAGAACAATGGGGCAACAGCTACGAAAAAAAGGACTGCATAGGTTTAAATCCACAACAATCTAAAAAAAAACCGAAGAAATATGGGGGTTATAATAACAACATACATGATACTTACAAAGTTCACAAATACTCTCAGTTCAGCACAAACGTAGCGAGGCGGAGGGAGAACCTGAGTTCACTTATGACCTAATGACGTTAACAGCAACAGGCAACAGGGACGTGGGGAAGGGTAACAGACTAGAGAACTACACGGCAGAAACGGAAACAATAAACGACTTCAAGAAGAAGATACAATGACGTATGATGAAGTCATCCAAGAAGCTTCGAGTCAGGCGTCAGAACCGTGGCTTAAAAACTCCATAACACAACTCCCCCAAACTCAATATCTTGATAGGTTAACAAAACTCAGCGACCTCTTATATACAACTTGCGAATCCAGAGACAGTCAGTAATATAAGACTTCGCTCTAAATCCTATTTCCAAGTCAATACTGCGATCTTACTCTCCAGACCCACACTCTCTCCCCAAGGACCTTAATTACCACAAGCTCCGCCAATTAGTGAGTAGTTGGCTCCATATCGGCTTTATTATGATTAATGTTGATGGAACATGGACAGTTGCTGTAGGTCGGTCTGCACAGATGCAAACCGATCCCACAATGCGTCTATATATGTGTGCCAATACATCATATTATACATCACCTTCAATATTCCTCTGATAACTAATAATATGTTAAATTTAAACATTTTCAGTGAGCATATCTCGCTGCTTGTACACTGCCACGCGACTGAGTTACCAAAACTAACTTTTGATTAATTGTCCAAATTAACACAGAGGATTCCACAGCACAACATGATTGATATAACCCAAGTGGGGGACAGCAGGAAAAGAACGATATGGACAGTGATAAATGAACAAGGAAAGGGGAGTAGCACACGTCCAACAAAGTCTTCTATAATAAAATATGACTGGAACACCATGAGTAAGTGAACATACAAAGGATAACTCAGAACAACCGGGGGTGTAAGAACACTTCAGACCTCTGGATGGTGTAGAAATATTCAATTGCTGTAATACAAAGACTCGACTTAAACAACCCATGTTAATCAGAGGTGTACAACGTATGGGCTAACATGACTATACAATCTTATACGTACTTGCATTTAACACTACCATGATGTGGGCTAACATGACTATACAACCTTATAGTTGAATTAAACACTACTTTGCTATGGACTAACATGATTATACAACCTTGAACTTCCATTAAACACTACTTTGAATATACGTTCACGTATATTCAAATGCTGGGTAAAAATGGTGGATGGAATGGCGTTTTGCCGAAAAGAAGAAAAACAAAAACAAACGACGAATTGCAGAATAAGCATTTGACAGGACAACGTTTCGCTCCCTGAAGAGATTTATTAAACAATGAAATAACTTAAGTTACACACGAAGGGAAACGGCATCCCACTACGAGTTTGTTCTGAAACTTGTGTCCTTGTCAGTGGTATTTATGTTTTGGGGGCACTGTTTAAATCTAATGATATTCATTCCAAAAATAATTAATGAACCTAAAAGCTAATTAAATGTATTTTCCCCACTTAGCTTCAATGTAAAACATTCGTGTGTTCTTTTTATGAACTGTATTTTACCCCGACTTATTTTCGTGTAGAATTTATTTGATGTTATTTAGATTTAAAAACTAAAATTGTATTATCACCGGATTGATTTTATAGACCCAGAGTTAATTCATGTCCTGAAAGAGAACACTGCGGTATGTCTACTGGACAATTATTATGGCTTAAAGAATTATTATTATTATTATTATTATTATTATTATTATTATTATTATTATTATTATTAATATGCAAAAAATCAATAACGTCTATGATGTTCATAATGTATTTCTTCCAATCCTGGTTTTGTTTATATAGCCGTGAGCCACAAGAAACCCAGACTTCACAATATGTAGAGAGCAAAATGCCCTGGGCTTCACCCTGTGCATAATTTCACCTTTTCCGTGTTTTTAATTCTTCAATTGTTTTTGCAAAATGAAGTATTAGTAGTCGTATTATATGAGAAAGCATTTACATAGCAGTTTCCAGTTCATTGGATATACTTAAATTTTAGGTTCAATATGCATATAAATTAAAGAGCAGGGGCCCAATACTCTTGGGTTTCACACTATATAGAAAGGGGCAAGTGGTAACGAGCATAAAGTCGCAATGGAGCTGGACTTTGCCCTGTCTGAAGAGCATAACGTCAGTAGCCTTGGACCTTAGGGTCCACTGCAGCGAACGATCCACAGCAGCAAACGCTCTCAGCGAACCAGACGTGCCCTGTGAGTCTCTGTGAAGCATTAATCTGATTAATGTGAGTCACATTGAGCGCTGGTGCGAGAAACGAGGGGATATCTGTACAAGGTAGCTCAACTAAGAGGGTGCACTTCCCAAAGCTCCACTTGCTCAATATAACGAAGGCATGACTGAACGAGGATATGTAAGGTATGACTGTAGGCGAATATATTTTCGTTACTTTTAACTCCAAGAGCTAAATTGACGAAAACATGACTGTAGGAGGATATATAGGGCACGCGGGACACTTCCCAAAACTCTCCGAGCTTAATACAACGAAGTGATGAACTTGCTGAAGATCACTCCTGAGAGAGAAGTTGAATAAAATAAAATTTTGCTCTGTAGTACTTGCCTTTATACTCGCTTGTCGAGTTGATTCCTCCGTTACTACGGTAACCATTAATTTACAGGATACTATTGCAAAAAATAACTACTTATTATATACATACTCTACTCCAGGTGAATAATTTTTGTAACATAAACCCAACCCCTTCTTATAAAATATGTATTTGGTGTGTTAACATTTCAAAAGATTCTTACTGGTTCTCAATTTTGTCAAGTTTAAGTTCGGATTACTGTTCATTAAATTACCCAGGTTACTGTCCATTAAGGGTTTGGAAGACGACGCTATATCTGATTCTGTGAAGTCTACACGTAGATATCGGTAGTCACACAACTTAGAAGGGCTACATGTAAGCCTCGAATACTTCGAAGTGTGTGATTTGCTGCTCCCCGTCCACTATGCGCGTTATGGCCACTACAGACATAGCTCCTCCCAGAGAATATGTAATTTTGAGCCTTCTTATGTATCCCACCGAGTCTGGAGACGCCGTCTCCTGAAAGCGTTTTGTCTGGTGAAATGAGACAGTTTACAGAGTATGTCTTATTCTAATAACAAAAAGGCACAATACCGTGACTGGATCAATACACAAATAACCCACAAATAGGAGAGAGGAACTTACGACGACGTTTCGGTCCGACTTGGACCATTTACAAAGTCACACTAACAAAAAGGAGGGAGTATATATAGGGACGGGACAAGAGAGGTAGTAGGAAAGGAGGAAGAGAGGTAGTGGTAGAGGTAATAGTGGAGACAGTCAAATGCTAAGAAAAAGGAGCACTGCAAAGGAGCTAGGGGCCCCACAAGGGGTAGGAACAAGAACACAGAGGGGGGAAAATAATAATAATAATGGACCAAATACCCAAGGCAGAAGAAAGAAAAAAGAAAAACCCAAAGGAGAAAGAGGAAAGGAGAAAAGGGAGAAGGGGAAAAACGAATCAGGTTTTGTCACGGGTGTTCTGAAGTTTGGAGCATTTTACAATGTAATGGGAAAGAAAGGCATCTACAGAGACAAAGCCACGACTAAGATTCATACAAGGAAAGCTGTATATAAGGGAGGATTCAACCAGACGGCGACTGTGAAAGTTAGAAGTAGGGTAGACAGTTTTAGCAGCAGACCAGTCAATAGGATGACTGTGATCTCTGACATGACAGAAAAGAGCATTGTTGGTGTCGGCAAGACTAACACTACTTTTGTGCTCCCTAAGTCTGTCAGACAGAAATCGGCCAGTTTCTCCAAAGTATTGAAGAGGACATGAGGAACAAGAAATAGAGTAGACACTAGGAGCATCTACAATTCATACCTCTCTTCCCTCTGTAGATGCTCCTGGTGTCTACTCTATTTCTTGTTCATCCTGTCCTCTTCAGTACTTTGGAGAAACTGGGCGATCTCTGTCTGACAGACTCAGGGAGCACAAAAATAGTGTTAGTCTTGCCGACACCAACAATGCTCTTTTCTGTCATGTCAGAGATCACAATCATCCTAATGACTGGTCTTCTGCTAAAACTGTCTACCTCTCATCCTCCTTTCCTGCTACCTCTCTTGGTCCGTCCCTCTCTGCTGGTCTATATATACTCCCTCCTTCACTCCTTTTTGTTAGTGTGACTTTGTAAATGATCCAAGTCGGACCGAAACGTCGTCATAAGCTCCTCTATCCTGTGTGCTGGTTATTTGTGTATGTCTTATTCTGACGACCGTTCGTTGTGAGTGGTGAGTCTGATAAGTCATTCCTTGATCAAGCTCTACACACAAACCGTCAAATTAAAGACTTGTTCTTTACTATATTTTTGGGCACCTCCCAGTCCGTGCAGAGCCTTGTGTCAGTGGTAGGGTATGTGTCCTCAGAGAGATGGTAGGGTATGTGTCCTCAGAGAGATGGTAGGGTATGTGTCCTCAGAGAGATGGTAAGGTATGTGTCCTCAGAGAGATGGTAGGGTATGTGTCCTCACAGAGATGGTAAGGTATGTGTCCTCAGAGAGATGGTAGGGTATGTGTCCTCAGAGAGATGGTAAGGTATGTGTCCTCAGAGAGATGGTAGGGTATGTGTCCTCAGAGAGATGGTAGGGTATGTGTCCTCAGAGAGATGGTAGGGTATGTGTCCTCAGAGAGATGGTAGGGTATGTGTCCTCAGAGAGATGGTAAGGTATGTGTCCTCAGAGAGATGGTAGGGTATGTGTCCTCACAGAGATGGTAAGGTATGTGTCCTCAGAGAGATGGTAGGGTATGTGTCCTCAGAGAGATGGTAAGGTATGTGTCCTCAGAGAGATGGTAGGGTATGTGTCCTCAGAGAGATGGTAGGGTATGTGTCCTCAGAGAGATGGTAGGGTATGTGTCCTCAGAGAGATGGTAGGGTATGTGTCCTCAGAGAGATGGTAGGGTATGTGTCCTCAGAGAGATGGTAGGGTATGTGTCCTCAGAGAGATGGTAGGGTATGTGTCCTCAGAGAGATGGTAGGGTATGTGTCCTCAGAGATATGGTAGGGTATGTGTCCTCAGAGAGATGGTAGGGTATGTGTCCTCAGAGAGATGGATGGTACGATAGGTGTTCTCAAGGAGCTGGATGGTATGGTATGTATCCTCAGGGATCTGGATGGTAAGATAGGTGTCTTCAAGGATCTGGACGATATGTATGTCTTCGGGGAACTGGGTGGTATATTAGGTGTCTCCCGAGAGTGGGATGATGTGTATCTTCGGAGAGATGGATGATATGTGTGTTTTCAGGAACCTGGATGAGTTCAACATCGTTCTCCAGGTCCAAGATCATCTCTCAGTCACCTGATAAACTTGTGTCTGATTTTATCACGCTGATCATTTCAGCGTAGGACATCTTTACTTGATGGGAAGGAGAGGAGCAGTCTTGCATTATTACACACAGATCCATTAACCGTCAGATTCATAGTACACACATAATAAATCACGGAACTCACTTACCATTGGTTCAAGCCCCACTGTGATTTGTTTGCAATCGTGTTAATATTACAATTTCGTGAGTACACACAGGATTGTATACACGTAGATGCGTTCGTAGAGTCAGGTATGGTGGACTGAGTGCACGCACAGCCTCGAAAGTCACCCTGCACGCTCTCCTGCTCTTTTCAACAGCGTCTAATGAAGTGGTGAACGAAATTCCTCTCAAATACCTTAGAAAGTTTGTTGGCGCTTCTGACACCACGTCCACACAGCACTAGCCAAGCCACCCTCCTCCCGGTATCGACTCCATGTTTACACTCAAGTTCCATGTATCATCTCCAGCTCCCGGTATCGACTCCCTGTTTAGACTAAAGTTCCATGTATCATCTCCAGCTCCCGGTATCGACTCCCTGTTTAGACTAAAGTTCCATGTATCATATCCAGCTCCCAGTATCGACTCCCTGTTTAGACTAAAGTTCCATGTATCATCTCCAGCTCCCGGTATCGACTCCCTGTTTAGACTAAAGTTCCGTGTATCATATCCAGCTCCCGGTATCGACTCCCTGTTTAGACTCAAGCTCCCTGTATCATCTCCAGCTCCAGTGCAAGATCTCGGAGTCAGCTCCAGCTCCCAGACCATGTAATGTGAAGTATGACAAACAACTTAACCAGGGCCAACCAGACTGTGGGTCCGAACATCAACAATACAACATGAGCTGCAGGTAATAGCCTATTGACGAGAAGTATGATCACAAAGATGCTCATTGATGAGCGAGGATTTTTGGTGAGGTTAACGTTTCGCTCAGTGCGGAGCTTTGTCAAGAGTTGATAGAACTCTAAACAGAACAGAATGTTGTCCTCACTACAGCTTGTCCTGCATTATGAGTCTCTGTATGTCAACATAAAATATACTCTATGAGCCGTGACTACATATCATACATATCACTCTTTTTAATTCTCCAATTCTATTATACTAAATCTAGTATATGAGGAAGTCCTTTAATAATGTCATTAACAATTACTTAGTGTTGAGAAATAGGAGATAATGAGGTTTTGATCTTGGCATTAGGAGACCTTTGACAGAATCAGTTTGGGTCAAGCAGCGCAACTGGTGAATAGAAGGCAATCAGATTTGATTCGAGTAAGAGGAGGGTAGCTCCAGGTTCTTGGAACGTGAGTACCTCGCCAGTCACAGATGAGAAGAACGTTCTAAATGTTATAGCTTGCAGGGAGGACTGCAACATAATGCTATCATCTCCAGGGAGGACTGCAATATAATGCTATCATCTCCAGAGTAGACTGCAATATAATGCTATCATCTCCAGGGAGGACTGCAAAATAATGCTATCATTTCCAGGGAGGACTGCAACATAATGCTATCATTTCCAGGGAGGACTGCAATATAATGCTATCATCTCCAGGGAGGATTGCAACATAATACTATTATTTCCAGGGAGAACTGCAATATAATGCTATCATCTCCAGGGAGGACTGCAACATAGTGCTATCATTTCCAGGGAGGACTGCAACATAATGTTATCATTTCCATTGAGGACTGCAATATAATGCTATCATCTCCAGGAAGGATTGCAATATAATGCTATCATCTCCAGGGAGGACTGCAATATAATGCTATCATCTCCAGAGAGGACTGCAATATAATGCTATCATCTCCAGGGAGGACTGCAACATAATGCTATCATCTCCAGGGAGGACTGCAATATAATGCTATCATCTCCAGGGAGGACTGCAACATAATGCTATCATCTCCAGGGAGGACTGCAACATAATGCTATTATGTCCAGGGAGGACTGTAATATAATGCTATCATCTCCAGGGAGGACTGCAACATAATGCTATCATTTCCAGGGAGGACTGCAATATAATGCTATCATCTCCAGGGAGGACTGCAACATAGTGCTATCATCTCCAGGGAGGACTGCAATATAATGCTATCATCTCCAGGGAGGACTGCAACATAATGCTATCATTTCCAGGGAGGATTGCAATATAATGCTATCATCTTTAGGGAGGATTGCAAAATAATGCTATCATCTCCAGGGAGGACTGCAATATAATGCTAGCATCTCCAGGGAGGACTGCAATATAATGCTATCATGTCCAGAGAGGATTGCAAAATAATGCTATCATCTCCAGGGAGGAATGCAACATAATGCTATCATCTCCAGGGAGGACTGCAATATAATGCTAGCATCTCCAGGGAGGACTGCAATATAATGCTAGCATCTCCAGGGAGGACTGGAACACAATGCTATCATCTCCAGGGAGGACTGCAATATAATGGTAGCATCTCCAGGGAGGACTGCAACATAATGATATCATCTCCAGGGAGGACTGCAATATAATGCTAGCATCTCCAGGGAGGACTGCAATATAATGCTATCATCTCCAGGGAGGACTGCAACATAATGCTATCATCTCCAGGGAGGAGTGCAACATAATGCTATCATCTCCAGGGAGGACTGCAATATAATGCTATCATGTCCAGAGAGGATTGCAAAATAATGCTATCATCTCCAGGGAGGAATGCAACATAATGCTATCATCTCCAGGGAGGACTGCAATATAATGCTAGCATCTCCAGGGAGGACTGCAATATAATGCTAGCATCTCCAGGGAGGACTGGAACACAATGCTATCATCTCCAGGGAGGACTGCAATATAATGGTAGCATCTCCAGGGAGGACTGCAACATAATGCTATCATCTCCAGGGAGGACTGCAATATAATGCTAGCATCTCCAGGGAGGACTAGCATATAATAATGCTATCATCTCCAGGGAGGACTGCAACATAATGCTTTCATCTCCAGGGAGGACTGCAACATAATGCTATTATGTCCAGGGAGGACTGTAATATAATGTTATCATCTCCAGGGAGGACTGCAACATAATGCTATCATTTCCAGGGAGGACTGCAATATAATGCTATCATCTCCAGGGAGGACTGCAACATAGTGCTATCATCTCCAGGGAGGACTACAATATAATGCTATCATCTCCAGGGAGGACTGCAACATAATGCTATCATTTCCAGGGAGGATTGCAATATAATGCTATCATCTTTAGGGAGGATTGCAAAATAATGCTATCATCTCCAGGGAGGAATGCAACATAATGCTATCATCTCCAGGGAGGAGTGCAACATAATGCTATCATCTCCAGGGAGGACTGCAATATAATGCTATCATGTCCAGAGAGGATTGCATAAAATAATGCTATCATCTCCAGGGAGGACTGCAACATAATGCTTTCATCTCCAGGGAGGACTGCAACATAATGCTATTATGTCCAGGGAGGACTGTAATATAATGCTATCATCTCCAGGGAGGACTGCAACATAATGCTATCATTTCCAGGGAGGACTGCAATATAATGCTATCATCTCCAGGGAGGACTGCAACATAGTGCTATCATCTCCAGGGAGGACTGCAATATAATGCTATCATCTCCAGGGAGGACTGCAACATAATGCTATCATTTCCAGGGAGGATTGCAATATAATGCTATCATCTTTAGGGAGGATTGCAAAATAATGCTATCATCTCCAGGGAGGAATGCAACATAATGCTATCATCTCCAGGGAGGAGTGCAACATAATGCTATCATCTCCAGGGAGGACTGCAATATAATGCTATCATGTCCAGGAGGATTGCAAAATAATGCTATCATCTCCAGGGAGGAATGCAACATAATGCTATCTCCAGGGAGGACTGCAATATAATGCTAGCATCTCCAGGGAGGACTGCAATATAATGCTAGCATCTCCAGGGAGGACTGGAACACAATGCTATCATCTCCAGGGAGGACTGCAATATAATGGTAGCATCTCCAGGGAGGAATGCAACATAATGCTATCATCTCCAGGGAGGACTGCAATATAATGCTAGCATCTCCAGGGAGGACTGGAACACAATGCTATCATCTCTAGAGAGGATTGTGGGACTACCTGCAAGTTTCTGTTTTGATACGTGTTAAAGTCTGACAGTTCACGGGCGTGACTTACAGATCGCGGGCGTGACTTACAGATCGCGGGCGTGACTTACAGATCGCGGGCGTGACTTACAGATCGCGGGCGTGACTTACAGATCGCGGGCGTGACTTACAGATCGCGGGCGTGACTTACAGATCGCGGGCATGAGTTACAGAGCGCGAACGTGACCGGAAATCACGGACGAGACATACAGGTCACAGGAACGACTGAGGAGTCACTGATGTGTCGTGCAGTTTGCCGATTCAACCTACAAGTCACAGCCACAACCTAAGGCCAAGCTAAATCCGAAGGGGTCATTCAGCTGCTGAGGAGGAATTGGATGTAAGCAAGTTTGATCCGGGGAAAGGTAAGGATAGTTCCAATTTCGTTGATCAATAACCCTTCACAAACATCAAGGCACAAAGGACAGCCAGCAAGGAAACAAAAAGGATTTTACTCAAAATCCCCCTTAACCCCCCCCCTCCCACTATCGCCTCAAAAAATCCACCCTCTACCTATCCACCAATTCTCACCTCAAAAAAAAAAAAAAAAAATACATCGCTTACACTGTAATTTATACATGGGAGTTTCACCCTCCCCCCTCTCTCCACTACTGTTCCAGGAAACTGTTAGTGTCCTCGAAAAAAAAAATTGTGAGAGTTGCCGCGCCAGACTTGTTAATCCAATTTTCTATCTACTCCCACGAGGACCCTTACGTCTTCATCTGTGCCTTGTGCATTTATTTTTCAATAGATCATATGCTTAATTTATTAGTTGGTTAACAGTGTAAAAGCCTGTCTACTACACTATATGTATAGTGTTCCAAACACAGCGTTGTGACTTTTTATATTCTTTCTAGACAACAATACTATAATCCCTAAAATAGTGATTTAAAGTTTACTCTCAGCATATACGCTGAGGATAATACGCATCTCGGGGTATGTGTATCTAGTGTTAATTTTATTTTAATATTTTTTTCTAATTAGATTTGCATGTATATAGGTTTAGGTTTCTTTATACGCATGTTTCCATGTTTTTATTCTATAATAATACTAATAATAATAATAATAATAATAATAATAACCACTGGTTATGTACACTGAGAGGTGTGTGTTTCACAGTGTACAGTTGCTATATGATAGCCCCAATAACCATCAAATAATTTATAATAATATTAATAATACACATTACATATATTTTAATGAGTATACCACTGTTAATGTATTAAGAGCAGCCCTGTGTATACACTTGGAGGGGTGTATATTTCAGTATGAATACACATATATTTAGTTTAGTCCTTATATTATAGATTAAGGTAACATTAAAAAGTCTAGAATAGTTGACTTGTTTTTGTAAATTCAAAAACATTTGAATCTAATAAAGCAACCAACTACTGTTACAACAATTACTACTAGTAATACTAGTAGTAGTAATAATAATAATAATATTTTTTCAACGAACCGGGCGTATCCTACCGAGGTAGGGTAACATAACAAGAAAAACGAAGTTTCTCTTTTTAGAAGGGGTTACTAGCCACTTGCTCTTGGCAATTTAGTCGCCTTTTACGACACGTATGACTTACGGAGGAAGAATTCTGTTGCACTTTCCCAAGGAGATAAGAAATAAAGAAGTACATGAACTATTAAGAAAATCCAGATGCGTGTGTAATATTATTATTATTATTAAATTATTTTTTTATTTGTTTTGTACCCATTTTAGGATTATAAAAGTTCTCAGGGGGAAAAAAACTTATAAGCAAGAAAGGATTTTTTTTTATTTATTATAACAAAATATCACAATGTAACTAATGGAGCACAAATTGCTTTTCCTTTATAATTGAGTAATTAAAAATGCGAGCTGCCTGGCGTACCATGTTTATGATTTTTGGAAAATATGATCACACGGTCTCTTAATCATTGCTGCATAATTATCTCCACATGGGGAATTATCTTTTTTTTTCAGATAATTGCTCCGACTCTGTGGAATAAAATGAAAATCTAAATTTCTTGGTTCAATCGACGTATATTTGCTCGTTGGAATGGATTGGGGGAGGGCAAAATGCTGTATTCTGTTTGGCTATTGCTGGTTTAACCATTAATGTGGGTGAAATGTTTGTTAGTGCTATCAAAAGTAGCCATTTTTTAGTAATTATTTTCAATGCTGTTGTTGCTACCCCCGAGAATGCTGATAAAAATCAAAATAAGTGGGTTTTTTTCCCCCCTGATGTGGTTAGTTTAGAGCGGGTATCTTTATTTTGGCGACGTGTCGCCCATCGGTGGCTTTATCAATCCCATACGGAGAATAATACTGCAGGCGGCAGAAGACTGATGGGCAGAACACCTTTCTAGGCTGAGGGACTGATCACCTCAAACAAATTCTCCACGTCATCCACTATCAAAAACTGATTCAGTTAGATTGATGAACTGATCACCTCATAATATTTCATGTCTTTTATCGTCTGCAATATTATTCTCTGGACTGGATTGATAAAGCCACTAATTGGAGAAATGTTTCCGCACTAAAGCCACATAACCGTTGTGCATGTGTTGTATTCAACTGGTTTCGACTGGCATATAGTTGGAATTACTTTCCTTGTGAAAGATGCTTTTGCGACAGGTGGTGGTCTGCTGTTGCTACTGCTACTGCGGTGTTATTGTTGCTACTGCTACTGCGGTGTTATTGTTGCTACTGCTACTGCGGTGTTATTGTTGCTACTGCTACTGCGGTGTTATTGTGGCTGGTTGGTTGCTCTTGTCTCTGGTGC
>WNWK01002700.1:182500-190000 GCA_009830355.1 Cherax destructor
TACACCTGCAACATCTGCCACATTGCCCCCTATCTACCCTATCATACGCCTTTTTCCAAATCCATAAATGCCACAAAAACATCTTTACCCTTATCCAAATACTGTTCACCTATATGTTTCACTGTAAACACTTGGTCTACACACCCCTACCTTTCCTAAAGCCCCTTGTTCATCTGCTATCCTGCTTTCTGTTTTACTCTTAATTCTTTCAATAATAACTCTACCATACACTTTACCAGGTACACTCAACAGACTTATTCCCTATAATTTTTGCACTCTCTTTTGTCCCCTTTGCCTTTATACAAAGGAACAATACACGCTCTCTGCCAATCCCTAGGTACCTTACCCTCTTCCATACATTTATTAAATAATAGCACCAACCACTCCAAAATTATATCCCCACCTGCTTTTAACATTTCTATCTTTATCCCATCAATCCCAGCTGCCTTACCCCTTTCATTCTACCACTGCCTCACGAACTTCCCTACACCCACAACTGGCTCTTCCACACTCCTACAAGATGTTATTCCTCCTTGCCCTACACACGAAATCACAGCTTCCTGTCTTCATCAACATTTAACAAATCCTCAAAATATTCTCTCCATCTTCCCGATACCTCTAACTCTCCATTTAATAACTCTCTCTCCTATTTTTAACTGTCAAATCCATTTGTTCTCTAGGCTTCCTCAACTTATTAATCTCATTCCAAAACTTTTTCTTATTTTCAACAAAATTTGCTGATAACATCTCACCCACTCTCTCATCTGCTCTTTTTACATTGCTTCACCACTCTTTTAACCTCTCTTTTTCTCTCCATATACTCTTCCCTCCTTGCATCACTTCTACTTTGTAAAAACCTCTCATATGCTAACTTTTTCTCCCTTACTACTCTCTTTACATCATCATTCCACCAATCGCTCCTCTTCCCTCCGCACCCACTCGCCTGTAACCACAAACTTCTGCTGAACACTCTAACACTACATTTTTAAATCTACCCCATACATTTTCGACCCCATTGCCTACACTCTCACTAGCCCATCTATCCTCCAATAGTTGTTTATATCTTACCCTAACTGCCTCCTCTTTTAGTTTATAAACCTTCACCTCTCTTTTACTTACTGATTCTATTTTCCTTGTATCCCATCTACCTTTTACTCCCACTGTAGCTATAACTAAAAAGTGATCTGATATATCTGTAGCCCTCTATAAACATGTACATCCTGAAGTCTACTCAACAGTCTTTTATCTATCAATACATAGTCCAACAAACTACTGTCATTACGCCCTACATCATATCTTGTATACTTATTTATCCTCTTTTTCTTAAAATATGTATTACCTATAACTAAACCCTTTCTATACAAAGTTCAATCAAAGGGCTCCCATTATCATTTACACCTGGCACCCCAAACTTACCTACTACACCCTCTCTGCATGTTTCTCCCACTTTAGCATTTAGGTCCCCTACCACAATTCTCTCTCATTTGGTTCAAAAGTTCCTATACATTCGCTTAACATCTCCCAAAATCTCTCTCTCTCCTCTACCTCCTCTCTTCTCCAGGTGCATACACGCTTATTATGACCCACTTTCGCATCCGACCCTTATTTTAATCCACATAATCCTTGAATTTACACATTTATATTCCCTCTTTTCCTTCCATAACTGATCCTTCAACATTATTGCTACCCTTCCTTAGCTCTAACTCTCTCAGATACTCCTGACTTAATCCCATTTATTTCTCCCCACTGAAACTCGCCTACCCCTTCAGCTTTGTTTCGCTTAGGGCCAGGACATCCAACTTCTTTTCATTCATAACATCGGCAATCATCTCTTTCTTATCATCCGCACTCATCCACGCACATTCAGACAACCCAATTTTATAAAGTTTTTCTTCTTCTCGTTTTTAGTAGATTTGTACAGGAGAAGGGGTTACTAGCCCATTGCTCCCGGCATCTTAGTCGCCTCATACGACACGCATGGCTTACGGAGGAAAGATTCTTTTCCACTTCCCCATGGACAATGAGAAAATAAAAGGAACAAGAGCTATTAAGAAAAGAAGAAAAACCTAGATGTGTGTATGTATATATATGCATGTGTATGCCAGTGTAGTGTGACCTAAAGTGTAAGTAGAAGTAGCTAGATATACCTGTTATCCAGCGTGTTTATGAGACAGAAAAAGACACCAGCAATCCTACCATCATGTAAAACAGTTTCAGGTTTCTGTTTCACAGTCACCTGGCAGGACGGTAGTACCTCCCTGGGTGGTTGCTGTCTACCATATATATATATATATATATATATATATATATATATATATATATATATATATATATATATATCTATATCGTATTGTAACCAAGAACGAGTGGTATTTAATCAATAACAACACTGCGACTAGCCAGGGGATCGCACTCGTGTTGTTTTAGCCCGCTTCATGGTGAGTGAGAATGCGTCGTGGAATTTTCGCTCACAATGAGGCGGGCTAAACAACACGGGCTCGATCCCCGGCTAGTAGCAGTGTTATTGATATATCTATATATATATATATATATATATATATATATATATATATATATATATATATATATATATATATATATATATATATATATATATATATTCAACAAGTCGGCCGTCTCCCACCGAGGCAGGGTGACCCAAAAAGAAAGAAAATCCCCAAAAGAAAATACTTTCATCATCATTCAACACTTTCACCACACTCATACATAAACACTCTCTTTGTGGAGGCGCTCAGATACGACAGCTGAGAATAGTCCCTCCCAACTGTCACTATCTCAGACCCCTCCTTTAAAGTGCAGGCATTGTACTTCCCATTTCCAGGACTCAAGTTCAACTAAATCAATTAACTGGTTTCCCTGAATCCCTTCACAAAATGTTACCCTGCTCACACTCCAACAGCTCGTCAGGTCCCAAAAACCATTCGTCTCCATTTACTCCTATCTAACACGCTCACACATGCTTGCTGGAAGTCCAAGCCCCACAAAACCTCCTTTACCCTCTCCCTCCAACCTTTTCGAGGACGACCCCTACCCGGCCTTCCTTCCCCTACAGATTTATACGCTC
Organism: Cherax destructor; assembly: GCA_009830355.1. NCBI lineage: Eukaryota > Metazoa > Arthropoda > Malacostraca > Decapoda > Parastacidae > Cherax > Cherax destructor. Next base: position 185,586 of record WNWK01002700.1, read on the forward strand.
TCCAAGTCATTCTACTTTGATCCATTCTCTCTAAATGACCAAACCACCTCAACAACCCCTCTTCAGCCCTCTGACAAATACTTTTATTAACTCCACACCTTCTCCTAATTTCCACATTCCGAATTTTCTGGATAATATTTACACCACTGCCTCCAGCCTCCTCCTCGCTGCAGCATTTGCAACCCATGCTTCACACCCATATAAGAGTGTTGGTACCACTATACTTTCGTACATTCCCTTCTTTGCCCCCATGGATAACGTTTTTTGTCTCCACAGATACCTCAACGCACCACTCACCTTTTTTCCTTCATCAATTATATGGTTAACCTCATCCCTCATAAACCCATCCGCTGACAAGTCAACTCCCAAATATCTGAAAACATTTACTTTTATTTAGATGCTCTGAGAAATATTCACCTCTCGGTGTATTATATACACGTGATAAATATGGAAGTATTGTTAATATTCCTATATTATCTATGTTAGTATTTTGTCTTTATTCAACTTTATTTATTATTATTATTATTATTATTATTATTATTATTGCAAAAATATGCGTAATAAGCAATATATCCAAGAAAGCAATAAAATTTGACACAAAAAAGTTCTTAATAAATAATTAGTTTTGTTGTGAGAACATCTTGTAACTTTCATCTGTAAGTATTTATTTAAAAAAAAAAAAAAAAAAAAGAATATTTTAAAAATTTTATTTTAAGTAAAATAGTCGCCTCCCCTCCATCACAAAAATAACTGTGATTGTACGAATGTAAATCATATCCATTCATAACTCGAGCCAACATTCTTCCTTCATGTAGCAATGTGTCTGGAAATAGTAAATATTCTGTCTGACCGTCTGTCCCCCTGTTTGGTAGGTTATTTGTTTATTTGACTGGTTATCTGTCTATCTGTCTAGTTGGTCATCTGTTTATTTGTCTGGCTCTCTTCTATGTCTGTCCGTCATTATGTTGTAGGATGCGGTGATTTTTTTTTTTTATCAGAAATGAAACAAAATTGGTGTCACAATAATTAACAGCGGTGTTTCAGCATATGTAACCAATTTTTTATGATTTGGTACCAGTGTTTGAGTACTTAGCAATATGACAATGGGACTTCCCAATATTGCACCATGGATTGGTTCAAACGTTTGTGCAATTGGAAATAATGCATCATAGTTTAACAACAGTTACTGAACATTTGACACCATTGTACTGTTTGAGAATTCTCATATCGTATGACAAAAGCGTTGCGTATAAATATTAAGTGCATAATATTTATACGCATAATATTTATGTGCATAATATTTGATTTTGTTAGTAAAATCGCTAATAAGACAATGAATGAAGTCCTCTACATAAAGGATATATACAGCAAGAGGTGAATATCAAAAAGTGTATGTATTTCTGTGATTCAAATATATCTTGTACGTGATACAAGCAACCTTAATGGCTCTCGTGTAGCCGACAGGCTTTAAACTCAATTAACCATGGAAGCAATAGTCTTCGCTCCTTCCATCTCTCATCATTAATAGAACAGCATAGTTGAAAGGCATTTCACCTTTTTCTTATCTCTACAACAGTTCGCTCAAATTGATTTAGAAACTCTTTAATTCTACATTTCCTGATACCATTTCCTCCCGCGTTCAGGCAAGTAATGGGATTTTTCCAATTTCCGGCCAGAATATTGTCTATCTTGTCTAGAAACTCAAACCGGGCGAGTGAAAGACATATCTTCACCATTTCTCTGTTTATTCTTCAAAAAAACACCATCACTATATATCACCAAAAATAAAATCCATATATCACTAAATCACCAACAATATATCTATAAAACATCTGTATATCACTGAAACACTATCGATAAATTGCTAAATCACCACTCATATATCACTAAAATTATCAATATCTAACTGATGCGTCACCTACAACAAGATCATTCTTATAAATTTTCAGTTTTTTCTACTAGTGTCTTTACTAGAATCTTTAATGAGGAAACGTTTCGCCAGTCTAGTACAGATAATAATGAAAGATGAAGAGGAGAATGAGGTAATTACCTCATTCTCCTCCAGGCTGAGGGACTGATTATAATCAGTCCCTCAGCCTGGAGTCGATGTGTACAGTCCATCACTCTTGAAAAAGACTGAACACATCGATTCCAGGCTGAGGGACTAATTAACTCATTCTCATCTTTCACCGTTCTTCTCTTTACTGGACTGAAGAAGTCACTGGCTGGCGAAACGTTTCCTCATTAAAGAGTCCGAAACGTTGCACAAGTGTCTCATTCTTCTCATACTGACCGTTTTCCACAATGTCAACACTGGTAGTATAGTGGAAAGCACTAGTGTCGAACACCAAGTGCTTTCTCACTTCTGTGTACTTGCAAATTTAGGCCTGCGGGAAATCGATAATTTCCATAGAATCTTAGTTTTTATGAAACGTGCAAAATATAAAATTATTTGGAATTCAACTTCCTGTTATGTATTGACACTTTAATGAAAATATAGTTTGTCGCTTTTCCTTTACTTCGTTATTTTTGAGCTTTTCATCCTGACGTCATGAATTTAATTTACAAACATTGATGTTTTTTTTTTCCATTGTCTGAAAAATGCTCTCTAATTTCACGTCAGATGGCAATTTTGCCTGGAAACAATATATGAAAAAGTGTGTGCTCTCTCTGGGAAGTTTACCATATCAGAGGACCTTACAGAAGGGTGCGAGTAACTAGACACTTTTTGATGGTGGTGGTAGTGATGGTGGTGCTTATGGTGGTGGTAGTGGTGGTGAGGTAGGAGTGGTTATGGTTGTGGAGGGTGGTAGTTATCGTTGTGGAGGGGGGTGGTAGTAATAGTTGTGGCGGGTGGCCGTAGTCATGGTTGTGTGGGTAGTGGTGGCTTTGGTTGTTGGGGAAGTGGTAGTTATGGCTGTGGGGGTGGTTATGGTGGTTGGGGCAGTGGTGGTTATGGTGGTTGGGGCAGTGGTGGTTATGGTGGTTGGGGCAGTGGTGGTTATGGTTGTGGTGGTGGTGATTATGACGAGGTGTACAACTGGCCAGGCTGCGAGGTCGATCGACCGTCAGGGTGGCGGCGGTCGATAGATCCAGCATAGATTACTGAAGAGTAAAAGACACAATACTATGACTAGGCGAGTCCAATTCGGAAAAGAAAACGTCGGACGACGTTTCCTCTCCGAATTATGGATTTTGTTGTAAGGAGAAAACCTAAATTTGTCTTCCATTCCTGAGATATGGCGCATTTTAAAGGCCGGAGTTTCTTTATTAGATTAGAAGCCTGTCTACTCTAGGGCCAATAAGGTCGCAATTCACCCACGTACTATCATCAAGAATGATTTAATCCCTTTCGACAGAGAGTAATCTTGAAATATACGTATAAGTGAGAGAGATAATTCTCCGGTGTATATATCCAGTCCATGGCCGAAATATTTCAATGATCAATTCCTAATTATATTTACATGAACACGATTAATTCCTGAGCTGTTTACACACAATGTATCATATTTTGTTAATTGTTTTATTTAATAAAAACTTGTAAATATAATTTCACGCCAAGTGAATTACCAAAACAGTTTTAATGAACTGTGAGCAAGCAAGCATTTATATAAACTCATTAATTTTAGCCTCTCTTTGTAGCTTTAATGAAAACCAGGTTTTTTTCTTTTTATATTATCTTGTACATCAAATGGTTTGTTTCCATGTGCAATCATTATAAATTTTTGGACTTGTTCGGATTTAAGATTATTTAATGTAAAGTATATTAATGTATATTGTAAATTTAAGTTGGTATGTAAGACATATTATTTATCCAATGAAAGAGGTAACAAACCTATTCCAAGGTTGCTGTGCTATAACTTGAGAACAAGTCTTCAGATCTGCTTTAAACTTTCAGTGCTTTCAGCACATGTTCATCTCTCTCAGCGCGTGTTTGTTACCTATTTAGCCAAAAGCTCGAATAGTTACTAGGCTGTGTAGGTGGCACTTTTTTAATTTTATATATGAAAATAAGGCAATACATTGAGAATGCCTTCCATGATGGAATACCCGTGTATCCTACTTAGAAGAATGTGTGGATTGTTAGTTGAATTTGTAAGTGCCAATTTGGTAATATTATTTAAAAAAAAATGTTTTCGTAAATACAGATTCTGAGGGGATTCAGTCTAATCCTCCTCGCGTACTTAAAACAAAAAAAATTACTATGAATTTAGGCTGCATTTTATATATTTTCCAAATTGCTAAAATAAATATAAATGAATTTTATGCAGTAACTGGAGAATACCTCCTCCGATGGGCTTCAAACTTATTTAGAGAATACTTCGGATTGCCTTTGTGCTGTGTAGGTGTAAAATTGTCAGTTTTATTAAGGAAATTGCAATAATTTATGAATGCAGTAAATTATGACTGCTTCT
>WNWK01002700.1:195000-198137 GCA_009830355.1 Cherax destructor
TAGGGTAAGAGGACTGGAGATACATGCTGCCTCTAAGATTGCATTGTCAGCTTTTTATCTAATTAAATTGCCCACAATGCACTGGAAAATCAGATTTTACCTGAATATTTAGCTAATTCATCATGGATGCATGGCTGTGGCATTTATCAATGGGATGCTCTCACATAAACACCACTACTGGAATACCCAGTTTGCGATATTCCAATAGTGGAAGACGTTACGTAGAAGCTTGAAAAGCATAGCTCTCTCAAGTGAAGCTTACCTTAAACATTTTGCCTCTGGATATGTACTGAAACTTGTAGCTATAAACTAGCAAAACATCTGTTCGATTGTTTCAACTCATTACAGTTAATTAGTTTAAAGTAAACATTTTTCCCTTTTGTGCAATAAATTATTAACTTCTGTTGTAAGGTCCTCGTTATTATAGTTACTGTTTATATAAAATATCTTTTTACCAATAAAAGTTTACCAGTTAAAGAAACTATTTGTATTAGCAATATATTTCCTGAATGGTATGGTAGTAAGACATAACCAACAACATTTGGCTTCTTTCTTTAGATAATGATCGACGACTCATTTTTTCCGTTTAATGATAAAGTTCATAAGTAAACTACGAGGTCGCAATGTGTCCTCATCCTGGTTCATGAATTCTAGAGATTGTAATATATTTTAGTTATTGGAGAGGATAGGTCTTCTTGAGTTTTTTTTTATTCATAGCACTTAAATATTAAATTTCGTTAGCGTTTTCTTTAAATATTACATTATATTATTAGAAAGAATCTTCCAGTATCCTTATATACACAGTTTTGCTCTCATTTTTTTTAACAATTCCTTAATAGTTCGCTCAGTAAAAATTTATATATGGAATCTCTTCATATTTCTGGTATAAAATTGCTTAGATTTAAAGAGGATTAGGAACTTTGGTCTTGCTGTAGACCTCATCCATAATATACAAAAGTGTGGATAATTACTGTGGGTATTGATCCAAAGGGAGAGTAGGAAGGAGGGGGGAGGAGAAGAGGAGGACGTGAGGAAGAGAGATGAGAAAGAGGACGTGAGGAAGATTAGAAGAGCAACATGAGAGAGGGAGGGAGAGGAGGAAGTCGACGTTAGGGAGGGAGAGAAGGAGAAAGACGTGAGGGAGGCAAAGATGATGTAAGGAAGGAAAGGAGGGCGTGAGGGAAGGAAGGGGAAAAGGCGAAAGTGAGGGAGTGGAGGGAAAGAAGGTTTGAGCAAGTGAGAGAGAGCGCGAGGGAGGGCTAGCTTAAATGGAGGAGGAGAGACGTGAGTAAATGAGTCAGGGAGGGACGAAGGGAGTGAGGGAGGGAAGGAAGGGAACCATAGGGTAGGGAGGGAGAAATTGAGGTAGCTGGAGAGAAAATTTGCATTGGTAATGCCTTCAATTTCGTCGGCATTTGAAAGTCGAATTAGTGTTTATAAACTTGGCACTGGTGGAAGGGGAGAAGGGGGGAGGGGGAAGTGTGATGAGAAGAGAAGTGCAGGGGAAGGAGAGAGGGGTACAGGGGGAGGAGGAGAGAGGACCTAGGGAAGAGCCTACTGGGGCTGGGTTATACCTAACATATCAATACATTGCGGTAAAATTGTAGTCTATAATTTTTTCCAAGGCATCTTTCTACTTAGCGTTTTCGGGTATATATGTATATGCAGCTGGCCGAGATTCGATCCCAAATCACCTTGTCCCTCCTCGTGGGAAGCAAGACAACCATTGGACCACCAATCCTATGGTTAGAGCAACGCGAACGTTGTCTTGCTTTCCACGGGGCGGGACAACGTGACGCATATATATACATGTATGTCGTGCCGATTAGGTAAAACTGGTCAATTAGCAAGAACTCATTTAAAATTAAGTCCTTTCTAAAATTTTCTTTTATACGTTTAAAGATATATTTTTTTCATTTATGTTAATGTAAGAATTTATTATTTTGTACCAAGAGAAACTTTGAAAACCTACCTAACCTTATTACAACATTCGCAATTTAATTTAGCCTAACCCAACTAAATATATTTTAGATACGTTAACATTAATTTAATAATAAACAAACACAATGAAATATATTTTTTTCGTTATGTTCAGAATGATTTTGGCGAAATTATTGCATACACAAATTTTCACTTGTCTTATGTGGCAAGAAGAGGGTTGCTATTTAAGCCAAAATCGCAAGTTTTACCTAATCAGCATATATATATATATATATATATATATATATATATATATATATATATATATATATATATATATATATATATATATATATATATATATATATATATATATATTATTGTAACAACGAACGAGTGGTATTTAATCAATAACAACACTACGACTAACCAAGGACTCGAACCCATGTTGTTTTGGCCCGCCTCATGGTGACCGAAAATCACAAGACGCTCTAACCCACAGGACCACCAAATCACCACCAAATCTAACCAACAGGACCACCAATTTGATGGTGTTGCAAGGAGGCATTGTTTCCCTATATGGGGGGAAAAGTATTTGGGGTTGGTTGAACAAAGTCAAGGTGGCTCCAGAGTTAGGGAATTAGGTTATAGGTTTTTGCACGGCATATTGGCTTTTCGAGGGGGCAACTGTTTATTATGGGGTTTGCAAGAGATGGGGTTTGTCCGAAGTGTGGGAATATGAGACGGCTTTTCATGCAGTGTATTTTTGTAGAAGCTTAGAGTTGGTAACAATATGGTTGCACAGGGTATTGGGATGGATAGGGGGATGAAAGTATCGGTGTTACGTGCTCTAAGTTTAGGCTGAGTGAATTTCCGGAAGGCGTACGTAGGGCTATAAATACATTATGTTAGACTATTTATATAATATATGGTACATGAGAGAGGTGGAAGGGGTAGTGATGGTCAAGGTTCTAGCTGCGGTATTTGTTAAACGAAATATAGGAATGAAGTAATTTAGGTAGAAGTTGGAGACAGAGTTTTCCGGAGGTTTACAAGGGTATGACGGTGGGTGGGTTACGAGGTTGGGGAGGGATGGGTAGGGGGTGTTAGTTTCGAGGAAAGTTAGGGGGTCTTCGTGGTTGTGTGATGGAGGTGGGTTAATGTGGGGGGGTAGTGTTAGTGGTTGGGTTTGAGTGTGGGTTTTAAGGGTATGGGGA
>WNWK01002701.1:0-198054 GCA_009830355.1 Cherax destructor
TGCTTGTTGTGGCATCCACCGAGGCTGCTGGAGTTCCAGAGGGAGCCCAGCGAGGCTGACGAGTATGAGCGCATCAGTGTTGCGGGTATGGGTATATGAGGCCGGGGCAGCGGCCACGTGCTGTTAAGGTAGGCGCCCGGGGCACCAGGGTCCAGAACCACACAGCCGCTCACAGGACTCTTGCACTCTGCAAACAGTATTCAACATTTTAACCCGCATTCTGCAAGCAATATTCAACATTTTAAGGCAACGCTTAATCTTTCAGTCACAGTAATGATTTCGTGCCGTCATTTCTGGCGTTAGTGAGAGCAATGTAATGGGCTGTATATACAAAAAAATATCTTAGTAAAAAAATTATTTTAAATACCAGAGCTCTTTAGTGTCTTAACCTGAAGATATTGCATACGAGTAGTAAGTTCCCTGCCTTCAGCAGGTGCTCCCTCCCCGTCCTCCTCAGCAGGTAGCTCCTTCCCCCGTCCTACCCTCAGCAGCTAGCTCCCTCCACTGTCCTCCCCTCAGCAGCTGCCCCCTCCCCGTCCTCCCCTCAGCAGGTAGTTCCTTCCCCGTCCTCCCTCAGCAGGTAGCTTCCTCCCCGTCCTACCCTCAGCAGCTAGCTCCCTTCCCGTCCTCCCCTCAGCAGCTAGCCCTCCACTGTCCTGCCCTCCAGCTAGCTCCCTCCACTGTCCTGCCATCAGCAGGTAGCTCCCTCCACTGTCCTGCCATCAGCGGGTGCCCCCCTCCACCGTCCTGCCATCAGCAGGTAGCCCCCTCCACCGTCCTGCCATCAGCAGGTGGCTCCCTCCACCGTCCTGCCATCAGCAGGTAGCCCCCTCCACCGTCCTCCCCTCAGCAGGTGCCCTCCACCGTCCTCCCTCAGCAGGTAGCTCCCTCCACCGTCCTCCCCTCAGCAGGTAGCCCCCTCCACCGTCCTCCCCTCAGCAGCTAGCTCCTCCACCGTCCTCCCCCTCAGCAGCTAGCTCCCTCCACCGTCCTCCCTCAGCAGCTAGCTCCCTCCACCGTCCTCCCCAGCAGCCTAGCTCCCCTCCACCGTCCTCCCTCAGCAGCTAGCTCCCTCCACCGTCCTCCTCAGCAGCTAGCTCCCTCCACCGCCTCCCCTCAGCAGGTAGCTCCCTCCACCGTCCTCCCTCAAGGTAGCCCCCTCCACCGTCCTCCCTCAGCAGGTAGCTCCCTCCACCGTCCTCCCTCAGCAGGTAGCCCTCCACCGTCCTCCCCTCAGCAGGTAGCTCCCTCCACCGTCCTCCCCTCAGCAGGTAGCTCCCTCCACCGTCCTCCCCTCAGCAGGTAGCTCCCTTCTCCGTCCTCCCTCAGCAGGTAGCTCCCTTCTCCGTCCTCCCTCAGCAGGTAGCTCCCTTCTCCGTCCTCCCTCAGCAGGTAGCTCCCTTCTCCGCCCCTCCCTCAGCAGGTAGCTCCCTTCTCCGTCCTCCCCTCAGCAGGTAGCTCCCTTCTCCGTCCTCCCCTCAGCAGGTAGCTCCCTTCTCCGTCCTCCCCTCAGCAGGTAGCTCCCTTCTCCGTCCTCCCCTCAGCAGGTAGCTCCCTTCCCCGTCCTCCCCTCAGCAGGTAGCTCTCTCCCCGTCCTCCCCTCAGCAGCTAGCTCTCTCCCCGTCCTCCCCTCGGTAGGTAGCTCCCTCCTTATCTACCCTCAGAGGTAGCTACCTCCCCGTCCTTCCCTCAGCAGGTAGCTCCTCCCCGTCCTTCCCTCAGCAGGTAGCTCCCTCCCCGTCCTCCCTCAGCAGGTAGCTCCCTCCCCCGTCCTCCCCTCAGCAGGTAGCTCCCTCCTCACCTCGGTAGGTAGCTCCCTCCTTATCTCTCCTCAGAGGTAGCTCCCTCCCCCCTCGTCCCCTCAGCAGGGAGCTCCGCCCCTCGTCTCCTCAGCAGGGAGCCCCGCCCTTCAGTAGGTGCTTGGCGCCTGCACATGATTGGACGACAAATCTCAGCGCGAGGTTCAGCGGCGGCGGCACCTCGCTGGCTTCACCACATCACCAGGGGTCGCTGGCCTAGCATTGTCCATCAATATTATGAGTGACTTGTCGTGGTCACGCGCACACGCAACCTTCACAGTATCACAGCTCAAGACAACAAAACCTCTGCCAAATACAAGAAGCGGTCATGGTAGTGATAGAGTTGTGGGGAAAAAACTAAGTTAATCTGCTGAGAGTGGTGTTGGGAAGCCTTAGCGGGAGAGCCCACCCCAAGGGTCTTGTGTGGCCTGAGGCAGCTGCTCACCTCCCTCACCACCACAATATGGCCGCCACACCATACCCTCCATACTCCTCTACAACACCTACTGCACTCTTTTATACATTTTAATTTTGCCCATATTAAATACACGTCAACATAATAAAAATTAATGCTCAAATGGTGAGTGAAAATGTGGTTCACTAACTTTAGTCGTGCCATGTGTTCGAATTTTTGTTATTTATATATAACGGTATTTGAGCAGAGGACTATGTAGCGTAGTAGCCATATTGCAGTGTTTGACCTCTCGTTTATAACGTAGGAACAGTACTTAGTGTGTGGGGTGATGACTCCAGGACACTACAACATCTGTACTGTAGCTTCATCATTCTTGATGGACGCCACCAGCAGACTTCTGGCCAATCAGTCTCTAAACAAACCTTTTTAACGTAGTATATAACTTTTTTTTTTTTTTTTTTTTAAACTGGAAATACACCGTTTTGACGCCGGAATTAAATTCCCATTAATCAAGCATTTGCTCCTCCCTTCTCGTTACCTCCTTCCCCGGAAGCTTGGGTGGTTTGGTAAAGTTGTGAAGCCAGTTTACTTGTCTGAAAAAAAATCTTGGTGCCAAATACCATAATAGAATAGAATTCAGAGGACAGTGTTGAGGTGAGCGACTTGTATAATGCACAATAGACTGGCAGGATATGCCTAGGCAGGTACAACAGTACTAACAAGAATGCACACTCCTCTGACAAAAACAACTCCCTTAAACTCACCCAAAGTATTCAGGTCACTTAAATCATTCTTACCTCTCCCTTCCTCAACCTTGCCCTGCTCTATCGAACCCCCAGTCCTTTCTATTTCCCGCCTTGCCATCCCTCTTTAGGCCTAACCAAAAAGAAAAATCGGCATATCTACCTTCACCATCAGTGCAGTACTACAAATTACCCTTTAAACTACACCCCACTATTAGCATTCATCTGAAAGTTCCACTGCCCCATGTACCCACCAAGTATCACAAGCCCATCCTTCAACCACCCTTTGTGTGTTTTCTGAGTAGGAGTGAGAGCTCTGGTCTCCTGGATCACACGAATTATGTCGCATTACTTAGACTGCATTTTCACTGTCTTGAACTGAATTCAAATCAGTTAGCGTTACACTTTCCTCATAAGGAAGAGTTGTACTTTGGACCATTGTATTACTAGTCTCGTACTATTGGTGTAAAACCTAGAGTCGGCGTAAATCCCATCAATGGTTTAATTACAGGTTCGTCAACACTGGCAGTATAAACATATCGCTTCATCCAATAGCTTTTTTTTCTGTGTTTATAAAGGACAAATATTAAAATGTCTCAGAATTCCAATGAACGACAACAGAACCAAGGTTAATTAACAAAATTTCGGCACATACACTTGCTGGTGAATGCTGATGAATGTAATGAGGTACACGAAGTATGCTGGAGCATTGTATGTACCAACATATCTGAGGTATGCTGGAGCATATCTGGGTATGCTGAGCTGATACAACATATCTGAGGTATGCTGGAGCATTGTATGTACCAACATATCTGAGGTATGCTGGAGCATTGTATGTACCAACATATCTGAGGTATGCTGGAGCATTGTATGTACCAACATATCTGAGGTATGCTGGAGCATTGTATGTACCAACATATCTGAGGTATGCTGGAGCATTGTATGTACCAACATATCTGAGGTATGCTGGAGCATTGTATGTACCAACATATCTGAGGTATGCTGGAGCATTGTATGTACCAACATATCTGAGGTATGCTGGAGCATTGTATGTACCAACATATCTGAGGTATGCTGGAGCATTGTATGTACCAACATATCTGAGGTATGCTGGAGCATTGTATGTACCAACATATCTGAGGTATGCTGTGTCGTGTCAGTATACATATATGCACTTGTTTAGTGTATCTTTATAAAGCTGGTCCTTTGCGTGTGACGTCACGGTACCCGCTGACGTCAGAGGCTCAGCGCATGTGCACAGCCTCTCATAGGCAGACTGCCTCACTAACGTTAGACCTACAGGCGAGACCTCCTATATATCTCTCCCAAGACCCACACGACAGCTGGAGCATTGTATGTACCAACATATCTGAGGTATGCTGGAGAATTGTATGTACCAACATATCTGAGGTATGCTGGAGCATTGTATGTACCAACATATCTGAGGTATGCTGGAGCATTGTATGTACCAGCATATGAGGTATGCTGGAGCATTGTATGTACCAACATATGAGGTATGCTGGAGCATTGTATGTACCAACATATGAGGTATGCTGGAGCATTGTATGTACCAACATATGAGGTATGCTGGAGCATTGTATGTACCAACATAGGTATGCTGGAGCTCGCCTACAGACGGTGGCTTAGAAACTAAGCAGGATAAGTAAATCAGCACTGTGTACTCACCTATTTGTGGTTGCAGGGGTCGAGTCATAGCTCCTGGCCCCGCCTCTTCACTGATTGCTACTAGGTCCTCTCTCTCCCTGCTCCATGAGCTTTATCAAACCTAGTCTTAAAACTATGTATGGTTCCTGCCTCCACTATGTCGCTTTCTAAGCTATTCCACTTCCTGACAACTCTATGACTGAAGAAATACTTCCTAACATCCCTTTGACTCATAGGAGTCTTCAACTTCCAATTATGACCCCTTGTTTCTGTGTCCCCTCTCTGGAACATCTTGTCTCTGTCCACCTTATCTATTCCTCGCAGTATTTTATATGTCGTTATCATGTCTCCCTAACCTCCTGTCCTCTAGTGTCGTCAGGCCGATTTCCCTTAACCTTTCTTCGTAGGACAATCCCTTAGCTCTGGGACTAGTCTTGTTGCAAACCTTTGCACTTTCTCTAATTTCTTGACGTGCTTGACCAGGTGTGGGTTCCAAACCGGTGCTGCATACTCCAGTATGGGCCTGACGTATATGGTATACAGAGTCTTGAATGATTCCTTAGTGAGGTATTGGAACGCTATTCTTAGGTTTGCCAGCCGCCCGTATGCTGCAGCAGTTATCTGATTGATGTGTGCCTCAGGAGATGTGCTCGGTATTATACTCACCCCAAGATCTTTTCTTTGAGTGAGGCTTGCAGTCTTTGGCCACCTAGACTATACTCTGTCTGCGGTCTTCTTTGCCCTTCCCCGATATTCATGACTTTACATTTGGCAGGGTTAAATTCAAGGAGCCAGTTACTGGACCAGGCTTGCAGCCTGTCCAGGTCTCTTTGTAGTCCTGCCTGATCCTCGACTGATTTTATTCTTCTCATTAACTTCACTCATCTGCAAACAGGGACACTTCTGAGTCTATCCCTTCCGTTATGTCATTCACATATACCAAAAACAGTACAGGTCCTAGGACTGACCCTTGTGGAACTCCACTCGTCACAGGTGCCCACTCTGACATCTCGTCACGTACCATGACTCGTTGTTGCCTCCTGTCAGATATTCTCTGATCCATTGCAGTGTTTTCCTGTTACGTGTGCCTGATCCTTTAGCTTTTGCATTAACCTCTTGTGAGGAACTGTGTCGAACGCCTTCTTGCAGTCCAAAAAATGCAGTCTATCCACCCCTCTCTCTCGTGTCTTACTTCTGTTACCTTATCATAAAACTCCAGTAGGTTTGTGACACAGGATTTTCCTTCCCTGAAACCGTGCTGGTTGTCGTTTATAAGCTTGTGTCTTTCTAGGTGCTCCACCACTCTCCTCCTGATGATCTTCTCCATGACTTTGCATACTATACACGTCAGTGACACAGGTCTGTAGTTTAATGCCTCGTGTCTGTCTCCTTTCTTAAAAATTGGGACTACATTTGCCATCTTCCACGCCTCAGGTAGTTGCCCAGTTTCAATGGATGTGTTGAAGATTTGTGTTAGTGGCACACACAACATCTCTGCTCCTCTCTAAGGACCCACGGAGAAATGTTGTCCGGTCCCACCGCTTTTGAGGTATCGAGTTCACATAGCAGCTTCTTCACCTCCTCCTCGGTTGTGTGTATTTCATCCAGCACTTGTTGGTATACCTCCCTATTCTGAATTCCTGGAGTCCTACCTGTCTCCTGTGTAAATACTTCTTTAAATCTCATGTTGAGCTCCTCACATACCTCTTGGTCGTTTATTGTGAACTCCCCACCTTCCTTTCTCAGCCTGATTACCTGGTCCTTGACTGTTGTTTTCCTCCTGATGTGGCTATACAACAGCTTCGGGTCAGACTTGACTTTTGATGCTATATCATTTTCATATTGTCGCTGAGCCTCCTTCTTACCTGTGCATATTCGTTTCTGGCTCTTCGGCTAATCTCTTTATTTTCCTGGGTCCTTTGTCTTCTGTACTTTTTCCATTCTCTATTACACTTACTTTTTGCCTCCCTACACCTCTGGGTGAACCAAGGACTCGTTCTGGTCTTCCCATTACTTCTGTTTCCTTGGGGACAAACCTCTCCTCTGCCTCTTTGCATTTGGTTGTCACATATTCCATCATTTCTTTTACTGGTTTTCCTGCCAATTCTCTCTCCCACTGAACGTCTTGTAGGAAGTTCCTCATGCCTGTGTAGTCCCCCTTTTGTAGTTTCGTTTCTCCCTTCCTATTCCTGCTCCCTCTCCACTTGTAGCTCAACTATATAATCAAAACACAGAACCAAATGATCACTAGCTCCAAGGGGCCTTTCATACGTGATATCCTCGATGTCCGAACTACTCAAGGTGAATACTAGGTCCAGTCTTGCTGGATCATCCCCACCTCTCTCTCTGGTAGTGTCTCTAACATGTTGATGCATGAGGTTTTCCAGTACCACATCCATCATCTTGGCTCTCCATGATTCAGGACCCCCATGGGGCTCTAGGTTTTCCCAATCAATCTCTTTGTGATTGAAATCACCCATAACTAGTAACTTTGCTCTCCCCATGTGGGCTCTTCTGGCTACCTCGGCTAGTGTGTCTACCATTGCTCTGTTGCTCTCGTCGTATTCTTCTCTTGGCCTCCTGCAGTTCTGTGGCGGGTTGTACATTACAGCAATTATCACCTTATGGCCCTCAGACTGAATTGTTCCTACTATGTAGTCCCTTTCACCCATTCCATCCATTCCTTCCACTTCCTCAAATCCCCACCTGTTCTTAATGAGCAGTGCAACTCCTCCTCCCCCTCTGCTCCCTCTATCTTTCCTGAGGATTTGATATCCGGGTGGGAAGATTGCATCTGTTATCATCCTGGTGAGTTTCGTTTCTGTGAGTGCTATTATGTCTGGGGATGTCTCCTTTATTCTTTCATGCCACTCCTCACATTTATTTGTTATACCATCTGCATTTGTATACCAAACCTTTAACTTCTTTTCTAAAACCGTAGTCTGGGGGGTATGTTGGGGTTGGGAAAGTGGGAGATCTGATGGGGAACTATGTGTGTGTGTGTGTGTGTGTGTGTGTGTGTGTGTGTGTGTGTGTGTGTGGGGCTTCATCCCAGCAGTGTAGACAGCTTAGGGAGGAGCTAACAATGTGTCGTCGAAGGGGGGGGGAGAGGGAAGGAAGGCACAACATTGTTTTATTCTATTTTGTTTAGTAGTCTGTGTAACTTGCTGTTATCAGAGGTGTGATGTAATGGTAGTGTATGGTGTACCGAGGTCATGGTAGTGTATGGGGCACCAAGGGTTAAGTCTCACTGTACCACATCTGTTTTTGACAGTTTAACTTTAATTTCTCAACCCATTCAATTGTTTTATAAATCCTATTTTCTTTAAGCCATATTACATAAACCTAAAAAAAAGTATATTTAATCACAAATAAACCATTAAACAAACAGACGCGATACATACTTCAAATATTTTATGGTAATGTGTGTGTGGTGTGTGAGATGGCACCAGACTGCTGCTGTACTCAGCCTGCTGAGTACAGCAGAGTATTGTTTGTGTATGTGAGGAATAATGGCGACCCGACCTGCTGATGCAGTGAGCGTGAAGCCAGCATGCTACCATGGTCTTTATTGACACATTCACTGTTGTGCCAGTATTGTTTGTATTGATAGCAAATGTGAGGGCGTGTGAGAATATTGACATATACTATATTTCTGTAATTAGATGCTACATAAAATATAAACTTTGAGGAAATGAAACAATCGGATAAAAATATAATGGTTAAACGGAAGACTGACTGAGAAGGCAGGAGCTATGATATGAGCCTTAGTGTACAGGATAGCATACATAACCTGGGTTTAGTTATGTCACGTAATACTTCAGGAGGTAAGTGACTTAGACACACACGCACGCACGCGCGCACGATAAAAAAGCTCCCAGAATTATTTTGTTACTGTCAAGCTAAATTTATTGTAAGTAATAATATCTCTTATTACATTAAGTTCTAATGCTCTGAAGTATGTCATAACCTGGTGCAAGCCTCTGTGGCCTGGTCGTGGACGGGAGGCCTGGTCGTGGACCGGGCCGGGGGGGCGTTCATCCCCGGAATACCCTCCAGGTAGACTCCCTCCAGCGGTAGACCAGCACAACACCCTCCCTCCAGCGGTAGACCAGCACTACACCCTCCCTCCAGCGGTAGACCAGCACTACACCCTCCCTCCAGCGGTAGACCAGCACTACACCCTCCCTCCAGCGGTAGACCAGCACTACACCCTCCCTCCAGCGGTAGACCAGCACAACACCCTCCCTCCAGCGGTAGACCAGCACAACACCCTCCCTCCAGCGGTAGACCAGCACAACACCCTCCCTCCAGCGGTAGACCAGCACAACACCCTCCCTCCAGCGGTAGACCAGCACAACACCCTCCCTCCAGCGGTAGACCAGCACAACACCCTCCCTCCAGCGGTAGACCAGCACAACACCCTCCCTCCAGCGGTAGACCAGCACTACACCCTCCCTCCAGCGGTAGACCAGCACAACACCCTCCCTCCAGCGGTAGACCAGCACAACACCCTCCCTCCAGCGGTAGACCAGCACAACACCCTCCCTCCAGCGGTAGACCAGCACTACACCCTCCAGCGGTAGACCAGCACAACACCCTCCCTCCAGCGGTAGACCAGCACAACACCCTCCCTCCAGCGGTAGACCAGCACTACACCCTCCCTCCAGCGGTAGACCAGCACTACACCCTCCCTCCAGCGGTAGACCAGCACTACACCCTCCCTCCAGCGGTAGAACAGCACTACACCCTCCCTCCAGCGGTAGACCAGCACTACACCCTCCCTCCAGCGGTAGACCAGCACTACACCCTCCCTCCAGCGGTAGACCAGCACTACACCCTCCCTTGACTATTAGCTATACACCCCAAAACATGCTGTATGGAAGACGAGTGTACACTGCAGGACTGTATATAACAAAGAGCACCGCTTAGAGAGGAATTAGGCTGACTCACGAAATCGTAATGACATGATTGTAAACAAACCATACCACGGGTGGGGTTAGAACCCGCGATCAGAGTATCTCAAAACTCCAGACCGTATATTTCTACACCAAAGGTTAGGTTAGGTTTTGAGACTCTCTGATCGCGGGTTCTAACCCCACCCGTGGTATGGTTTGAATTAGGCTGAGTCTGGTGTGGGTCAGTGTAACAGGGCAGTCTGTGGCGGGTCTGGTCTGATCAGTATTACAGGACACAATATGGGTCTGGAGTAGTGTGGGTCTGGTCCGGTTAATATAACAGGACACAATGTGGGTCTGGTTTCGTTAGTATAGCAGGGCACATTGGTCTGGAACAGTGCAACAGAGCACAAAAGACTTAAGCGTATGTATACATAAGGCAATTACATAGTTTATAGTCATGGTATGCATGGAGCTGCTAAGTGCTTGTGTGGACAAACAGTTCAGTGAATTACTCGCTGGTGTAGTCCCGTGGGGTCAAGGCGTTATAAATTTGGTTAATATACCGGCGCTGTACAGTTGTCAAACGGTGTTTACCACCTATTCCCTGCTGCCTCAGCCTTATGTCGCAGTGTTGATGTTTGTCAAGGCTTGCTGCTTAATGGAATCATTTATTATGTGGTGGGCAGTTTTTTTGTAGTTGGCAATTTTTTTTGTTGCTTTTCTTACCTTTTCTCTTTCTATTGTCTGTTTAATTTAATTAGCGTGTTTTTGTCTAATGTGTCTTTAGTGAGTATAAATAAGTGCGTCTGTCTCGCGCTCAGCAGACAGAGGATTAAGCTTCCAACACATCTTGCGCTGAATGATCCATACGGGTTTAGTGCTTAGCTTGAATTTTTTTTTTACATTTTCCTGTTAGCTTAAGTTAATTCTAACCAGAAAAATATCTATAAAAACAATAATCAGCATTTGAGGGAATAATGTCTGAGTTCGGTAGTTAAGTGAAACCTAGCACCAACACTTACAAACATGCGTATTAGATAAAATAACCCACATAAAGAGAGGAGCTTACGACGACGTTTCGGTCCGACTTTGACCATTTACGTTCTGGACGAACTTGAAAAACAAATTCTTCAAGGAGACAAAAATTTTGAGTGTATCGGTGGCGCCGTCCTCTTGAGACACTTTTCTCCATATATCGTCATCATCTTTTAAAAGAGGTAGATACTCAGTGAACAGCTGGCGTCCCCCTGCTGAGTGCATCATCATGAGGTAGATACTCAGTGAACAGCTGGCGTCCCCCTGCTGAGTGCATCATCATACGACTTAACTTCGCCAGTGGAAATTTTTCGTCCTAACCATGTACAGTTTATACTGTTGTGAGACAGATTTTTGTCTCCTAATTCTTATTCGCATATAGTAAACCACTAAGATTTTCAGCCATCGTATAATTTTTCACTTTAATATAGAGTATCCAACGAGTTGTCACTCAGAAATAATATTGAAACAAAATTATATGTAAGCGCGTGCACGATGCATATTTTTTTTTTTTTAATTTTATCAAAATCGGTAAAGAATGTGTCGTAATCCTGAGTTGGGCAGTATTATGGCAGGAAGTGTGCTGGAGAACATGGAAATGGAGTGCAGGAGACCATTAACTTAGGCAGTAAAAGTTCCCCCCTCGCCCCGAATGGCACTCTGGGGACCTGTTACCTAATGCCAAACCAAAGACCCGAATTGCAGAAGTGAGCAGCAAGCAGCGTGGTAGCAGGCGGGGTGGGTAGGCACTTCTTACAACTGTTCCCCACCAAGACTTTACCTGGTATATGTTAAACCTATGTTCTCCGTTCATTACGGTGTTGTGATAAGAGCTGTAACAAGCACAACACCATAAGTCTCTACTCCCTTATCAGTTTCTCATGCAGTATCAAATGCCTGTGAAGGACCTGGGAGTTGTAATGTCTGAGGATCTCACTTTCATGGATCGCAACAGTGCCACTATCACATCTGAGGAAACTGATAGGATGGATAATGAAAACATTCAAGACCAGATGCCAAGCCAATGGTGATCCTTTTTAAATCGCTTGTTCTCTCTAGGCTGGAATACTGCTGTACATTAACATCTCCATTCAAGGCAGGTGAAATTGCAGATCTAGAGAATGTACAGAGAACCTTTATTGCACATACAAGTTCCATCAAACACCTTAACTCCTGGGAACACCTGGAAGCACTTGACTTGTACTCACTGGAGCGCAGGCGAGAGAGAGAGATATATCATAATCTACACCTGGAAGATCCTGGAGGGACTGGTCCCTAATCTGCATACAAAAATCACTCCCTACGAAAGCAAAATACTTGGTAGGCGATGCAACATACCCCAGTGAAAAGTAGGGGCGCCATTAGTACATTAAGTGAAAATACAATAAGTGTCCGGGGCCCAAGACTGTTCAACAGCCACCCACCAGCCATAAGGGAAATTGCCAATAGACCCCTGGTTGTCTTCAAGAGAGCTGGTCAGATACCTAAAGTCAGTGCCAGATCAGCCGGGCTGTGATTCGTACGTTGGACTACGTGCAGTCAGTAGTAACAGCTTCGTTGATCAGGCCTTGATCCACCAGAAGGCCTGGTCATGGACCAGGCCGCGGGGGCGTTGATCCTCTGAATACCCTCCAGGTAGCTGAAGTATTTAAATACCTTTACCATCATGTTGAAGAATTACACATGAATTAGACACTTGGATATCTACAAATATTTACCCATATATTGCATATGTCTAATTCTTAATCTTGTCGGTATTCATATACATATTTACCATCCTCTACATGGTAATTTACTTTTTTACTAGAAACATATTTGCCATCAAAAACTAGATATATCGTCATCTAGATGTATCATTGCCAGTCTTAGCTAATTGTATCTTCACTCTCAGCTACGAGACTCACCTCCACCCCTCATCTACGAGACGCACCTCCACCCCTCATCTACGAGACGCACCTCCACCCCTCATCTACGAGACGCACCTCCACCCCTCATCTACGAGACGCACCTTCATCTTGACCTGTATTGCTACCGTCGTTGACAAGGTTCAGTACGCACCAGAGAAGTGTTTTCATTTATCAGGATCACCTTGTTAACCAGTGCTGTCATCTTCAGTATTTTTTGAGGCGATGGTGAATTGCACTTGCAAATTCATTTTCCTGCAGGTTGATGTAAGCCAAGTTTTTCTTGCTAAAATGACAAAGCAATTTGTTTTAAAGTCTGAATATATTGATTTTAGGCGTGATATACCGTCCCCCAAAATTGGATAGAGACCGAGGAAGACTACTGTGGGAGGAAATTGTTAGGGCCACAAGGCACGATAATGTTGTAATTCTAGGGGACTAACTTTAGTCATATTGATTGGAATTCCTTGACTGGGAATTTAGTCTAACTACTTCTTAGAGGTAGTTCAGTATTGTTTTTTAAAGCAGTTTGTTTCAGAACCTACAAGGGGAAATAACCTGCTTGACTTGGCTCTGGCAAACAAGGAAACCCTTGTTAATAATTTAGAAATTTCAGTGGAACTTGGCGCAAGCGACCATAAATCAATTACCTTTAGCATTGAATGGAAGTTTGATAGTAGGGATAACTCAGTAACAGTCCCAGATTTTCGCTTAGCAGATTACAATGGGGTTACAGAACAGCTATCATCTGTGGACTGGGGTAACGAAGAGAGCTATCAATATGAGGGCTTTCTAAACACTATACATGCTGCCCAAAGTACATTTTTTCCGTAACACTGGAAACCACAAGATTTCTAAAACATTAGCATACATGATACTCAACCAGCCAAAGCACCACCAACCCAGCAACACAGGAGTCACATGATATCATCGTCTACCCGTCCTCATCCCAACATGGCAGTCTTCAGGTCACCAGCGTCACTCACACCTCACTCTCCGCCTATATATAATGTCCCTTTAATTGCATTCACTTGTAAGACGAAGAATGAGGGGAGACATGATCGAAGTGTGTAAGTGGAAGATGGGTATTAACAAAGGGGATATAAATAAGGTCTTTAGGATCTCTCTCTCCAAGAGAGAACTCGCAATAATGGATTCAAATTAGATTTAGTTTAGATTTAGAAAGGATATAGGAAAGTATTGGTTTGGAAATAGGGTAGTTCGTGAGTGGAACAGTCTGCCTAATAGTGTGATTGAAGCTAAAACCTTGGGTAGTTTCAAATTTAGGTTGGATAAATACATGAGTAAGAGGGGTTGGAGTTGAGTGGGACTTTTACATGTGTTAGTGGATATATCAGAGCTTATTGTTAGGGTAGAACTTAAGTGGGTTGGGCAAATATTCTCTTAGTGGTTTGGATTTGTGAAGGACTTGCCCAGTATGAGCCAACAGGCCTATACTGCAGTGTTCCTCCTTTATTATGGTTGGTAGGTAAGACACAGTTAGGCAACTTTATTCCGAAACGTTTCGGAATAAAGTTGCCTAACTGTTGCCTATGTGTCTTACCTACCAACCTGTCGGTATTGTATACCATTTTGATATTCACCTCCTTTCTTATGTTCTACCCCCTTCCCCCTCGTCCGTGGCTTTAGCGTCACACCGCATACTTTCTCCTGGCACAGTCTCAGCGATGCACTTTCCTTACGGTTAAAATAAATCTAATTGGTCTCTGAAATATTTATTCTGATTGCTTCAGTTTTTACGTCTTCCGTGACTAAGAAATAAATCATCACTAGCTTGTTTTTATAAGCCAGGATTTTTGTTTTTTTACATTAGCAAGCGCGTGCCAGTGCGCTTCCCATTGTGCGCATGCGAGCGCCGCAGCGTTTGCTTGCTTGTTTGCAAGTACGTACGTTTTGTGTGTGTGTGTGTGTGTGTGGGGGGATGTGTGCGCGCGGTGTGCGTGCGAGTTGGTGTGTGCGGTAGCTTGTAAGAGTGTGTATGTGTACATTTTTTTTCTGTACGTTCTTGCTCGCGCACACGTGTGGGTGTTGACATGTGTATATCATATTCTGAAATTATTTGAGCTAAATCTTACAGCTGAGTTGGCTGAGTGTTGTTGCAACCCATGACACCTGTGCTGACACTACCAGACCAGTGCGCTAGCCACTGTACCACGGTGTCCTTTACTGTACCACGGTGTCCTTTACTGTACCACGGTGTCCTTTACTGCACCACGGTGTTCTTTACTGTACCACGGTGTCCTTTACTGTACCAGTGTTCTTTACTGTACCACAGTGTCCTTTACTGTACCAGTGTTCTTTACTGTACCACAGTGTTCTTTACTGTACCACAGTGTTCTTTACCACAGTGCCGTTTACTGTACCAGGGTCATACTGTACCACAATATCATTACGATTTCGCTATCCAGTAGAGCCAGATGACCCTCATCAGTGTGGCTGGTAGAACATTATTGTGTGAGGGGGAGGGGTTGAGGGTGGGGGCACTCAGCAGTGTGGCTGGTAGAACATTATTTTGTGAGGGGGAGGGGTTGAGGGTGGGGGCACTCAGCAGTGTGGCTAGTAGAACATTATTGTGTGAGGGGGAGGGGTTGAGGGTGGGGGCACTCCGCAGTGTGGCTGGTAGAACATTATTGTGTGAGGGGAGGGGTTGAGGGTGGGGGCACTCAGCAGTGTGGCTGGTAGAACATTATTGTGTGAGGGGAGGGGTTGAGGGTGGGGGGGCCCTTACCACCTCTCACCTGGACACATCATGCTGATCCGTAGCAATTTAAGAGACTGGGCCGGAAGCCTGGACGCAACCCACGCAAACAAGAATCCGTGAATACATATCCCCCACCCCTCCAGTCCTACCTCTCTCTCTCTCTCCTCTTGCTTTCTTGCTAAGGGAAGTAAACCTGATGTCATGAGAGCATTGGAGAACCATGAGACAATCTCGCACAAAATACTCAAGAGGACTTGGTAGACAGGAAACGACTGTTCGAGAGGCGGGAAACAGGTACACGAGGACACAGTTGGAAGATACACAAATAATAGTACGTACTTATAATCGTAATAATTAAAAATAATGTAGTTAAATGTATTAGTACAAGAACTAAGCTCTATCGTTGTCGGGAAACTTTTTTTCAGTCTCATGGTGGTCAAGAAATTAAATAACTTTGAAGATGTAGTAGAGGCAGATATGACAGGAACTACGAGGCTAGGAGGGCTGCAAATCACTAACAGCTAGTTACAAGGCTGGGCCAGGAACTGTAAATAATACCCCCCCCGCAACCACAAATAGGCGACTACACTCGTTTCCCGACACCTCACCGGAAGACGGCAGGTCATAACAAAAATTTAATTTCCTTGAGGGAGAAGAGGCCTCCTTAATTCATCTTAATGACTTGAACACGTAAGTGTTGTGCTGTGGTCTCCTCTATACACGAATGTGGGTGCATGTGCGCGCTCGAGAAGGCGAGCGACTACCTGGGTGTTAACACCTACAGTTTATGGTAATGTGTGTTTGCTCTGCATGTGTTCATTTGCATATCGGATTGAGAAAATTTCAAAATGTTTGCTTATGTACATAAGGCATAAACCTGCACCCTAGCAGCGATTAAGCTGTGTATGGTGCGGCGCGCGACCAACTCTTGAGACGAGGTACGTAAAGCTGGAAATGCTCTCTCTCACCAGTCATCCTTGTGTACACGGAGGCACCAACGACAGTCTTCCCAGGAATTATAAAAAGTGTGTTAATGCCGATTTTTGGTTATAAGTACTAGACATTTAGCACTGGTCAAGCTTCAAGCAGTCAGCAGGTACTCTTGTACAAGTACTAGACGTTTAGCACTGGTCAAGCTTCAAACAGTCAACAGGTACTCTTGTACAAGTACTAGACGTTTAGCACTGGTCAAGCTTCAAGCAGTCAGCAGGTACTCCTGTACAAGTACTAGACATTTAGCACTGGTCAAGCTTCAAACAGTCAACAGGTACTCTTGTACAAGTACTAGACATTTAGCACTGGTCAAGCTTCAAGCAGTCAGCAGGTACTCTTGTACAAGTCTTCAGGAAGAAGCAGGTAGTGTATTTAGCGGTACTGCAGAGTGTAAGGTATAAATGTTTGAACACAAAATTGTCCATAAATAACATGGCAACTTTTATCTAATAAGTATATAACTATAACGCTGATAATAGTGCTCTTCGTAATGATGATAATGCCATAATGAAAGTGCCACTCGTAATGATAATGCCATTCATAATGATGCCAGCCATAATGATAATGATGCCAGCCATAATGATAATGATGCCAGTCAATAATGATAATGATGCCAGTCAATAATGATAATGATGCCAGTCAATAATGATATTGATGCCAGTCAATAATGATAATGATGCCAGTCAATAATGATAATGATGCCAGTCAATAATGATAATGATGCCAGTCAATAATGATAATGATGCCAGTCAATAATGATAATGATGCCAGTCAATAATGATAATGATGCCAGTCAATAATGATAATGATGCCAGTCAATAATGATAATGATGCCAGTCAATAATGTATAATGCCACTCATGAAATCAATGATAATTATGCCACTAATAATGATACCAAATGCAATGGCACTGGATATGAGTTTGCGTATTCAAGGTAAATGTGAATGTCTCACGAGGCGATCCACAGAGGTCATTGGATCAGTGTGTGGAAGTGTTTACATTTTACATAAACTGCTTAAATGAAGGAATAAATAGCGACAAATTCGACGATGACCAAAATAGGGAGACACAGTAATAATTGGTGAACCAAGGGAGATAAATGGGGATTTGTATATACTACCTTTGATGAGTTCAGAGTTTTTTTTCTACTCCCGGAGCCTGGCCATGGGCCAGGCTCGTCTTTATTATTTGCCTGATCAACCAGGCTGTTGCTGCTGGTAGCCCGCTGCCCCACATATCCATCACAGCCTGGTTACTCTTGCATCTGGTGAAGATACTTGTCCAGTTTCCTCTTGAAGACTTTACACTTGTCGGGACAAGTGTTTGATATCTTCTGGCAAGATGATGGGGCCACACATGTTGATACATTTTTACCTTATTGTGTCCACTGCACTTCTGCTTTTCACTGGATTTATTTTGCACTTTCTCCCATATCTCTCACTCCAGTATGTTGTTATGGCAGAATGCAGATTTGCAACAAGGCCCTCAAGTACTTTCCAGGTATCTCTCCCCCCCCCCCTCCGTCTCTCCCTTCCGCTCCAGTGAGTACATATTTAAGACTTCAAGGCGTTCCCAGTAATTCATGCTTTATTGGCTCTATAAGGGCCACCGTGTACGCTTTCTATCTGTTCCACCTCTGATATTTCTCCTGCCCTAAACGGGGCCGTCATTACTGAGCAATATTCCAAATAAAGGAGCACACGCCATTTGAAAAGTGTCACCATTGGCAGTTTTTCCTTTTCTTCACATTATCCACCCCGTCAGGGGTTGTTGCGACTTAAGAATGAACAGAAAGTTTTATGTGGACAAGTGTAAAGTGCTGGTAACTCTGAGGCAAAACCACAACTGCGCCACGTGTGAATTATTTATGTTAAGCTTAGTCATAACAGATGCGATGAAGTAGACACCTGTATATAAAGGATTATTAACATGCACGTAGTTCATGCAACGGTGTAAAAGTTCACGTAATAAGGCTTCTCACTGTAGTAACAAGTATTAGTAAAGAAAAAAGTAGAAAGCGGTATCACTGGTCTCCTTTTGATGTGCCGCAATGAAAGTGCCAAATGGTTTTGAAAACCGACAACTTGAAGAACTGAGACACTTGTGCAACATATGGGAATCTTTATTGAATAAACGTTTCGCCACACAGTGGCTTCATCAGTCCAATACAAAGCAGAAAGTTATAAGGAGAGGAGGAGTTTGAGGTAATCAGTCCCTGAGCCTGAAATCGATGTGTTCAGTCCATGGACTGAACACATCGATTGCAGTTAGGTCAGTTTTGTTCCAGGATGCGACCTACACCAGTCGACTAACATCCAGGTACCTATTTTACTGATGGGGAACATAGACAACCGGTGTAAAGAAACACGCCTAATGTTTCTACCCTCGCTGGGTATCGAACCCAGACCCTCGTCGTGTGAAGAGAGCTTTAGCCACCAGGCCATTTCACCAGTCTACAAAAGATCTCTTCAACCGCCTAGGAAAGCCATGTGTTCCATAAATATCAAAAACCTTTCCTGAAATACATAATTAAGTCCTGCATAAATATGCAGATCAGATTTGAGAAAGAACAGTTTAGCGTAGACAAAATAGAATGGATGTTATCAATCATATTCAGTAGCATGAGAAGCGAGTCACAGGCTCTGGCATCAACACCACCACCATCAACAATAGTGCTATGGTTTGTTCATAACAGACAAAAGAAATCCAAGTATACGGGCAGGCGTTCCGGGGCCTCCTGACTGGCAAATGACCAGTGGAACGTTATGCTGGACCAGGGGACGTGTGTTGGTTCAGTACTGGGTGAATGCCGGGCCAATGATGGATGAAACTTGATGCTGAGTCATGGGTAGTGGTCCAGCACTGGGTGAATGCTGGTATAGTGACAGGTGGAACGTAATGCTGGGTCAAGGGTTCAGCACCGGGTGAATGCGGGTCAAGGGTCAAGCGTCGAGTAAATTCCGTACCAGTGATAGGTGAAGCGTATGCTGGGCAGGAGTTGTGTGTGGTGATGCAGTAAGCTGGGATAAAGAGGAGCAAGTAGTGTAACCAGGTGTGTGATGAGCGTCATGCCCCACTCGTCACAATGATCAAGCACCAGGTGGGATTGGCTATTGGTCATCCACACAGGTGACAAGGCAGCATTCAATAACAAATATTATCAGTTCATTACCATATACTTTGAAGTAAATTAAAACTACTAAGTAACTTCCAGAAAGCAATAGGCTGCTGCTGCTGAAACACTTGAACAAATGCTGTAAAAAGTACAGACTTATACTATACGAAGCGACACCTAGGTCTTAGTTGTGAGGTTTGTTGTAATGCATATTAAAATTGACACCATGTCGCTTGCGTCTAGTGAAATTCGCGAATCAAGATTTAATATAGTATATATATATATATTTTTTTTTTTCAACAAGTCGGCCGTCTCCCACCGAGGCAGGGTGACCCAAAAAGAAAGAAAATCCCCAAAAAGAAAATACTTTCATCATCATTCAACACTTTCACCACACTCATACATAATCACTGTCTTTGCAGAGGAGCTCAGATACGACAGCTGAGAATTGTCCCTCCCAGCTGTCACTATCTCAGACCCCTCCTTTAAAGTGCAGGCATTGTACTTCCCATTTCCAGGACTCAAGTCCAATTAAATCAATTAACTGGTTTCCCTGAATCCCTTCACAAAATGTTACCCTGCTCACACTCCAACAGATCGTCATGTCCCAAAAACCATTCGTCTCCATTCACTCCTATCTAACACGCTCACACATGCTTGCTGGAAGTCCAAGTCCCTCGCCCACAATACCTCCTTTACCACTTCCCTCCAACCTTTTCTAGGACGACCCCTACCCCGCCTTCCTTTCCCTACAGATTTATACGCTCTCCAAGTCATTCTACTTTGATCCATTCTCTCTAAATGACCAAACCACCTCAACAACCCCTCTTCAGCCCTCTGACAAATACTTTTAGTAACTCCACACCTTCTCCTAATTTCCACATTCCGAATTTTCTGCATAATATTTACACCACACATTGCCCTTAGACAGGACATCTCCACTGCCTCCAGCCTCCTCCTCGCTGCAGCATTTGCAACCCATGCTTCACACTCATATAAGAGTATTGGTACCACTATACTTTCGTACATTTCCTTCTTTGCCTCCATGGATAACGTTTTTTGTCTCCACAGATACCTCAACGCACCACTCACCTTTTTTCCTTCATCAGTTCTATGGTTAACCTCATCCTTCATAAACCCATCCGCTGACACGTCAACTCCCAAATATCTGAAAACATTTACTTCTTCCATAATCCCTCTCTCCAATGTGATATCCAATTTTTCTTTATTTAAATCGTTTGATACCCTCATTACCTTACTCTTATCTATGTTCACTTTTAACTTTCTACCTTTACACACACTCCCAAACTCGTCCACTAACCTTTGCAACTTTTCTTTAGAATCTCCCATAAGCACAGTATCATCAGCAAAAAGTAACTGTGTCAACTCTCATTTTGCATTTAATTCTCCATAATTTAATCCCACCCCTCTCCCCAACACCCTAGCATTTACTTCTTTTACAACCCCATATTTTAAATATATTAAACAACCATGGTGACATTACACATCCCTGTCTAAGACCTACTTTTACCGGGAAGTAATCTCCCTCTCTCCTACACACCCTAACCTGAGCCTCACTATCCTCATAAAAACTCTTTACAGCCTTCAGTAACTTACTACCTATTCCATACACTTGCAACATTTGCCACATTGCTCCCCTATCCACTATCATATGCCTTTTCTAAATCCATAAATGCAATAAAAACTTCTCTACCTTTATCTAAATACTGTTCACATATATGCTTCACTGTAAACACTTGATCTACACATCCCCTACCCACTCTAAAGCCTCCTTGCTCATCTGCAATCATACTCTCTGTCTTACCTCTAATTCTTTCAATAATAACCCTGCCATACACTTTACCTGGTATACTCGGTAAACTTATTCCCCTATAATTTTTACACTCTTTTATCCCCCTTCCCTTTATATAAAGGAACTATACATGCTCTCTGCCAATCCCTAGGTACCTTTCCCTCTTTCATACATTTATTAAACAAAAATACCAACCACTCCAGCACTATATCCTCCCCTGCTTTTAACATTTCTGTCATGATTCCGTCAATTCCAGCTGCTTTACCCCCTTTCATTCTACGTAATGCCTCACGCACCTCCCCCACACTCACATCCTGCTCTTCTTCACTCCTAAACGATGTTGTACCTCCCTGGTATGTACATGAAATTACCGCCTCCCTTTTTTCATCGACATTTAAAAGTTCCTCAAAATATTCCCGCCATCTACCCAATACCTCCAGCTCCCCATCTACTAACTCCCCCTACTCTGTTTTTTAACTGACAAATCCATTCGTTCCCTAGGCTTTCTTACCTTGTTTATCTCACTCCAAATTTTATACATATATATATATGTATATATATATATATATATATATATATATATATATGTATATATGTATATATATGTATATATATATATATATGTATATATGTATATATATGTATATATATATTATATGTATATATATATATATGTATATATATATATATGTATATATATATATATGTATATATATGTATATATATGTATATTATATATATATATATGTATATATATGTAAAATATAAAATATTAATATATATATATATATATATATATATGTATATATATATATATATATGTATATATATGTATATATATATATATATGTATATATATGTATATATATTTTATATATGTATATATATGTATATATATATATATATGTATATATATGTATATATATATATATGTATATATATGTATATTATATATATGTATATATATGTATATATATATATATATGTATATATATGTATATATATATATATATGTATATATATGTATATATATATATATATATATATATGTATATAGTATATATATTATATATTATATATATATATATATGTATATGTATATATATGTATATATATGATATGTATATATATTTATATATATTATAGTATATTATATATATATATTTATATATATATATATATATATATATATATATATATATATATATATATATAAATAATGTCCTATAGGTAAATTGTCATTTAGGAAGAACTAATTTAAAATTAAGTCCTTTCTAAAATTTTCTTTTATACGTTTGAAGATATATTTTATTCATTTATATTAATGTACCAAAAGTACCTTAGGAAACTTACCTAACCTTATAACATGCCCAATTTAATTTAGCCTAATCCAACTAAATATATTTTAGATAATTTACAATAATTTAATAGTAAACAAACACAATGAAATATATATTTTTTTTCGTTAGGTTCAGAATGATTTTTGCGAAATTGCATACACAAATTTTCGCTTTCCTTATTCGGTAAGAAGAGCGTTTCTATTTAAGCCAAAATCGCAAGTTTTACCTATTCGGCACGACATTATATATATAATATGTATGTAAGTATAATATAATTTTACATACTCCAAGTTTTACTTTAGAGTAAATATGAAGCTTTTTCATGGAACTCCATCTTGTGTACTACGAGAGGATGACTGTGGCTTGAAGTGGTGTTCTTAAACTAAGATATACAAGCATATAACAAAGGTTGGAGTCACTTAGTGACACTACCACGCAACCACAACTTAACTTGCGCACCTACGGTAACACTAGCTTGCGCACCTACGGTAACACTAGCTTGCGCACCTACGGTAACACTAGCTTGCGCACCTACGGTAACACTAGCTTGCGCACCTACGGTAACACTAGCTTGCGCACCTACGGTAACACTAGCTTGCGCACCTACGGTAACACTAGCTTGCGCACCTCGGTAACACTAGCTTGCGCACCTACGGTAACACTAGCTTGCGCACCTACGGTAACACTAGCTTGCGCACCTACGGTAACATAGCTTGCGCACCTACGGTTACACTAGCTTGCGCACCTACGGTAAACTAGCTTGCGCACTACGGTAAACAGCTTGCGCACTAGGTAAATGCTGGCACCTACGGTAACATGACTTGCGCACCTACGGTAACACTAGGCTTGCGCACCTACGGTAACACTAGCTTGCGCACCTACGGTAACATAGCTTGCGCACCTACGGTAACACTAGCTTGCGCACCTACGGTAACTAGCTTGCGCACCTACGGTAACGCTAGCTTGCGCACCTACGGTAACACTAGCTTGCGCACCTACGGTAACACTTGCTTGCGCACCTACGGTAACACTAGCTTGCGCACCTACGGTAACACTAGCTTGCGCACCTACGGTAACACTAGCTTGCGCACCTACGGTAACACTAGCTTGCGCACCTACGGTAACACTAGCTTGCGCACCTACGGTAACACTAGCTTGCGCACCTACGGTAACAGCTTGCGCACCTAGGTAACCTAGCTTGCGCACCTACGGTAACACTAGCTTGCGCACCTACGGTAACACTAGCTTGCGCACCTACGGTAACACTGCTTGGCACTACGGTACACTGCTTGCGCACCTACGGTAACACTAGCTTGCGCACCTACGGTAACACTAGCTTGCGCACCTACGGTAACACTAGCTTGCGCACCTACGGTAACACTAGCGCCTTGCTGCGCACCTACGGTAACACTAGCTTGCGCACCTGCGGTAACCTAGCTTGCGCACCTACGGTAACACTAGCTTGCGCACCTACGGTAACACTAGCTTGCGCACCTACGGTAACACTAGCTTGCGCACCTACGGTAACACTAGCTTGCGCACCTACGGTAACACTACCTTGCGCACCTACGGTAACACTAGCTTGCACACCTGCAGTCTCTCGTATCACTTTCCCTCACTCTGGCTACCGCACTCATTTCCCCTTTTCTATAACTATCTTAATTTTTTCCTTGTACATTTCTTTAAAAATCGCTAAAATATGATCTTAAATACATATAATTAAGAAGACAAGTTTTCCGTGTTGTTTTCCTTGCAGCAATTTAGCGCGGCTTGCAATAATTTTCAATATATTTATTTATATAGTATATAAAATGATATGTCATTTCTGAGAACCATCATTGATGCCATGTGCCGAGATGTGTGAACCCATGTTGGTTCTTGTCGCCTCCAACACTGCTAGGGTGCATGGTGGGGGAGGGGGTATGAGTGGGGAGGAGTAGGGATAAAGGAGGGGTGAGGGGGTGGCGTGTATTAATCAGTGTGGAGGGTCGCCCACTCACCTGCACGTGCCAGTATGTTAACGTAATTTGGCTTCATTGTGTAGCATCTGAGTGGCGGCTCTGGCGACTTCCGCCTTTACTTCCCCGCGGAGTAGAGGCGAGTGTGAGGTGCGCCGCCCCGGAGGATGCGTTACTCGTCAAGCAGTAATCGATGGGAATTAGACGTGGGGGTGGTTGGTTGGGCGGGGGGGGGGTCGGAGGAGCGGGGTCCAGTCCAGGGATGTTGGGCAGAGGCGGCAACACCTTCCCGCCCATCCATGTTCCCTCTGCCCGTGACTCACGCCCACCCGTCACGCCCAGACTGACCCATCCACCCCTCTCATTGACTGCCCCTTACGCCTCCCGCTTTTTTTCCCTCTGAACCCACGCCCCCTTTTTCCTGCTTTCCCCCCTTCCTCCCTGCACCACCGCTTCTATTCTCTCATCCGTATCCATTGTATGGACATTACTTATCGTCTATCACTCTTACCCGGCCATCCCACTCTTACCCGGCCATCCATAAGAACATAAGAAAAAGGAACACTGCAGCAGGCCTGTTGGCCCATACTAGGGAGGTCCTTCACATTCCATCCCAATAACAAGATATTTTACTCATGTGCAATTCCCACTCAAATCCAACCCCTCTCACTCATGAATTTGTCCAACCTAAATTTGAAACTACCCAAGGTCCTTGCTTCAATAACCCTACTAGGCAGACTGTTCCACTCATCAACTACCCTATTTCCAAACCAATACTTTCCTATATCCTTTCTAAATCTAAACTTATCTAATTTGAATCCATTATTGCGGGTTCTCTCTTGGAGAGATATCCTCAAGACCTTATTTATATCCCCTTTGTTAATACCTATTTTCCACTTGTATACCTCGATCATGTCTCCCCTCATTCTTCGTCTTACAAGTGAATGTAATTTTAGGGTCTTCAATCTTTCTTCATACGGAAGATTTCTAATGCTATGTATTAATTTAGTCATTCTACGCTGAATATTTTCTAACGAATTAATATCCATTCTGTAATATGGAGACCAGAACTGAGCCTTACTAACGATGTATAAAGCTGTAATATAACCTCTGGACTTCTGTTGCTTACACTTCTTGATATAAATCCCAGTAATCTGTTTGCCTTATTACGTACGCTTAGGCATTGCTGTCTTGGTTTAAGGTTGCTGCTTACCATAACCCCCAAGTCCTTTTCGCAATCTGTATGGCTAAGTTCTACGTTATTTAACTTATAAGTGCTTGGGTTATGGACACTCCCAAGCTTCAGAACCTTGCATTTATCTACATTGAACTGCATCTGCCACTTTTCTGACCAGGAATTGAGTGTCTAAATCCTCCTGAAGTTCCCTGACATCTACGTTTGAATCAATTATCCTACCTATCTTCGTGTCATCGGCGAATTTGCTCATATCACTAGTAATTCCCTCATCAAGGTCATTGATATATATTATAATCAACAACGGGCCTAAGACTGATCCCATTCTTACCCGGCCATCCCACTCTTATACCACCACAACTTTCTACCCCTGATAAATTAGACACTTGTACAACACTTACGTATTTTTATTATGGACTGAGGAAGCCAATGGTGGGCGAAACGTTTCCATCGGTTCTCCGAACTATTTATCTACCACTGCCTATATTATTTATCTACCACTGCCTATATTATTTATCTACCACTGCCTATATTATTTATCTACCACTGCCTATATTATTTATCTACCACTGCCTATATTATTTATCTACCACTGCCTATATTATTTATCTACAACTGCCTATATTATTTATCTACAACTGCCTATATTATTTATCTACAACTGCCTATATTATTTATCTACAACTGCCTATATTATTTATCTACCACTGCCTATATTATTTATCTACCACTGCCTATATTATTTATCTACCACTGCCTATATTATTTATCTACCACTGCCTATATTATTTATCTACCACTGCCTATATTATTTATCTACCACTGCCTATATTATACTCTTGCACTACCATCCACACGATGGGTATAGGAGGAACAAGAAACTAGCAGTTTAAGCGGCAAAAATCTAAATCTAATCTTTCCCAGTCTACTCAAACTCTCTCTTACCATTAATAGTCTGGAACAGATGAGAAAAACCACGTAACACCACTCCTTCCATCCTGTTTCCTCTCCTCGCCCGTCCCTCCTATCCCCTCCTTCAGTGTTACAGGGACAGCAGTTAGAATCATTACCTTCATGAGGTGGCACGTGTGCACAATCAATAATTACAGTGATTGAGTGTGAGTGGAATGATTAGAAAGGTGCGGGGGTGGATGGGAGAGCGGAAGGATGGAGGCGGGGAGAGCAGAGGTGGTGTGGTATCTGGTGAAGGTTAGTGGAAGGGGCTGGGTGAGGGGTGGGATAGGGCAGGGTGAGGGGCGGGATAGGGCAGGATGAGGGGGGGGATAGGGCAGGGTGAGGGGTTGGATAGGGCAGGGTTAGGGGTGGGATAGGGCTGGGTGAGGGGGGTGGGATGGGGCAGGTGACCCCTTCGTTAACACGACTCCCCGTATCTACAGTGAGGGGTTTAGTAAAGGTAAATGTTACCTGCTCTTACCTCCCCCTCTACCCAAACTACGCATGCTGGAGTCGCATGATGTGTAGTATGGGACGCATGCTGGAGTCGCATGATGTGTAGTATGGGACGCATGCTGGAGTCGCATGATGTGTAGTGTGGGACGCATGCTGGAGTCGCATGATGTGTAGTGTGGGACGCATGCTGGAGTCCATCAAGACTGATAGACTGAACACATCTACTCCAGGCTGAGTGACTGATTACTTCAAACTCACCATGTTTCTCCGTGCTCTCTGTATTGGGTTGAAGCCACTGGCTGGCGAAACGTTTCTTCAATAAAGTTCCCAAATGTTGCACAAATGTCTCGTTCTACAAGGACAGACCTGTCCCCAGTCTGTGGCTAAGTCGGTACAGACTTGCTGTGGCTAAGTCGGTACAGACTTGCTGTGGCTAAGTCGGTACAGACTTGCTGTGGCTAAGTCGGTACAGACTTGCTGTGGCTAAGTCGGTACAGACTTGCTGTGGCTAAGTCGGTACAGACTTGCTGTGGCTAAGTCGGTACAGACTTGCTGTGGCTAAGTCGGTACAGACTTGCTGTGGCTAAGTCGGTACAGACTTGCTGTGGCTAAGTCGGTACAGACTTGCTGTGGCTAAGTCAGTACAGACTTGCTGTGGCTAAGTCGGTACAGACTTGCTGTGGCTAAGTCGGTACAGACTTGCTGTGGCTAAGTCGGTACAGACTTGCTGTGCTAAGTCGGACAGACTTGCTGTGGCTAAGTCGGTACAGACTTGCTGTGGCTAAGTCGGTACAGACTTGCTGTGGCTAAGTCGGTACAGACTTGCGCTATTTAAACCTCCTAAGAACACTTGTTCTTGGCGTTTTGCTCAGTGGTGAGACTCTTGGATTACATGAACTCTTGGATCATGTTTTTGCTGCGCAAAAGAAGAAAATTTATGTAGTATTTGAAGTATGCCAATAATACATACATGAAGTCAACTGAACGTAGAAGTCGTAGTCCTAAGAGCAAACCTTGTAATCAAATCAGACGTGTCCACAAAATGTTAAACTGGAGGAGGACACTCATGCACACAGGACGTAAACTGATCGAGAATGCTGTCATACGTATTAGGAATAAACTATAAAACACTGTCATGCATATAAGACAAAGCGGAAGGATGACTAACATTCACGGCAAAAATCAGATACGTTCCTTGCTTAACAACAAAGTTTCTTGCATGAAGCTGGGCAAAAACAAATTTGAGGAAAAGTTTTCATGAGTGCATCAGGGCATCAAATTCACACACAACTGGTGACACCCAAAGTTTCTTAAATCCAGCCACGAATTGTGATAGGCTTTTATTGCAGTATGGCAAACATGCTCCACTGTTACCTAGATGAGATTCATATGGTGCAGGCCACACCTTTACCATATACCTCGTCTTCAGAGGCCTCCCCAGTTGTGTTGCATTTAAAACCTTGATCATATGCACAGGCCTGAGCACAGGTACCGAAGCGTAATATTTATTAGCTGCGTGCAATATTTGTTGACGTCTGCAAATACGCTGCGGCACTGGGAGCTAGTTGGTGTACTGCATAGTGGGGGACGTGATCCATGTACTGAGTATGATGCTGTAAGTCCACGGTGCTGCCACGATAGGAATTTACCCATTTAAGTGTACTAGAAGCGAGTCCACTAGTACCACAAGTTGAGAGAGTTAAAGTCTTCATCGAAATCATGAGTTACCTCACATTTCAGTCACACCCGTATCTCTTCCACCTCACCTTCCCCTCCCCCCCACGGACCCCTCACGCCCAACATCCGTCCCCTCGCGCGCCCTGCCTTCCAGTTCAACCCCCACCGACCCAATCATCAACTCAACCTTCGCCCCCTCCTCTCCCTCGGATCATTTCATCGCTGCTCTTCCGCACTGTTCCCCGGCCCCTCCCCTCACCTCACCACTCACAGAACTGTAATCATTTACCTCCCTCAACTCACCTCATGCGCCCCTTCCATGACCACCACAATTACACACTAAATTTTCTGGCAGCAGTTGCTCACTGAATATACTAGGGAAAAAACTTTGTCATGGAAACCGCCAGGAGTAGAGACGGCAGCCAGCCCAGCCAGCCGTATAGAAGGGAGAGTAGAGACGGCAGCCAGCCGTATAGAAGGGAGAGTAGAGACGGCAGCCAGCCGTATAGAAGGGAGAGTAGAGACGGCAGCCAGCCGTATAGAAGGGAGAGTAGAGACGGCAGCCAGCCGTATACAAGGGAGAGTAGAGACGGCAGACAGCCGTATACAAGGGAGAGTAGAGACGGCTGCCAGCCGTATACAAGGGAGAGTAGAGACGGCAGCCAGCCCAGCCAGCCGTATAGAAGGGAGAGTAGAGACGGCAGCCAGCCGTATAGAAGGGAGAGTAGAGACGGCAGCCAGCCGTATAGAAGGGAGAGTAGAGACGGCAGCCAGCCGTATAGAAGGGAGAGTAGAGACGGCAGCCAGCCGTATAGAAGGGAGAGTAGAGACGGCAGCCAGCTGTAAGAAGGGAGAGTAGAGACGGCAGCCAGCCGTATAGAAGGGAGAGTAGAGACGGCAGCCAGCCGTATAGAAGGGAGAGTAGAGACGGCAGCCAGCCGTATAGAAGGGAGAGTAGAGACGGCAGCCAGCCGTATACAAGGGAGAGTAGAGACGGCAGCCAGCCGTATACAAGGGAGAGTAGAGACGGCTGCCAGCCGTATACAAGGAGAGAGTAGAGACGGCAGCCAGTCACCAGCCAGCCGTATAGAAGGAGAGTAGAGACGGCAGCCAGCCGTATAGAAGGGAGAGAGAGACGGCAGCCAGCCGTATAGAAGGGAGAGTAGAGACGGCAGCCAGCCTATAAAGGGAGAGTAGAGACGGCAGCCAGCCGTATACAAGGGAGAGTAGAGACGGCATGCCAGTATAGAAGGAAGTAGAGACGGCAGCCAGTGTCAGAGGAGACCAGCCAGCCGTATAGAAGGGAGAGTAGAGACGGCAGCCAGATGTATAAAGGAGAGTAGAGACGCAGCACGTATAGAAGGGAGAGTAGAGACGGCAGCCAGATGTATAGAAGGAGAGTAGAGACGGCAGCCAGCCGTATAGAAGGAGAGTAGAGACGGCAGCCAGCCGTATAGAAGGGAGAGTAGAGACGGCAGCCAGCCGTATAGAAGGGAGAGTAGAGACGGCAGCCAGCCGTATAGAAGGAGAGTAGAGACGGCAGCCAGCCGTATACAAGGAGAGAGAGACGGCAGCCAGCCGTATAAAGGGAGAGTAGAGACGGCAGCCAGCCGTATAAAGGGAGAGTAGAGACGGCGCCAGCCGTATACAAGGGAAGAGAGACGGAGCAGCCCAGCCAGCCGTATAGAAGGGAGAGTAGAGACGGCAGCCAGCCTGTATACAAGGAGAGTAGAGACGGCAGCCAGCCGTATAGAAGGGAGAGTAGAGACGGCAGCCAGCCGTATAAAGGGAGAGTAGAGACGCAGCTGTAACCAGCCTGTATAGAAGGGGGAGTAGAGACGGCAGCCGTTAAAGAAGACCCAGCCAACCGTATAGAAGGGAGAGTAGAGACGGCAGCCAGCCGTATAGAAGGGAGAGTAGAGACGGCAGCCAGATGTCAGAAGGAGAGTAGAGACGAGCAGCACAGCCTATAGAAGGAGAGTAGAGACGGCAGCCAGCCGTATAAAGGGAGAGTAGAGACGGCATGCCAGCCGTATAGAAGGAGAGTAGAGACGGCACGCCATGACCAGCGTAAGAAGGGAGAGTAGAGACGGCAGCAGCCAGCAGTATAGAAGGAGAGTAGAGACGGCAGCCACTGTATAGAAGGAGAGTAGAGACGGCAGCCAGCCGTATAGAAGGGAGAGTAGAGACGGCAGCCAGCCGTATAGAAGGGAAGTAGAGACGGCACAGCCGTATAGAAGGAGAGAGAGACGGCAGCCAGCTGTATAGAAGGAGAGTAGAGACGCGCAGCCACTATAGAGGAGAGATAGAGCAGCCAGCCGTATAGAAGAGAGACAATCCTAAGAATTCTGAATGGGATGATACCAAAGTTTTTACCGATACTTAATTTAAGGCAAATATTGACAGTCATTCAGCATTTTTATTTTTAAAATTATGATACTTATGTTCAGTTTATAAGAGGATTCTTATTGCTCGGAAGACATTTATGTGAGATACCAATGTTATAACTTATTACACACTACTCAAGCTTACAAAATGAAAACAGAAAATTTCTAAATCTTAGATATTTAGTAATCTTACGAAGACTTGATCAGAATTCCATTACCAATATAAGTCTGACTTAGTTTAAAGTTCAATGTAACTGGAAATTAAACATCCAACACTCATAATATTCTTTATGTAAAGCTTTGAAAAACATTGTTAGTTGAAAACCTAAAATTATATTTGGTGAACAACCATCTTTTTCCATTATTAAACCAAATTAACTGACAATTCCATTTTACATTTTAAACTTGTAAGAAACTTGAATAAAAGTATACATTATTCTAATATTTGAAATTAAAAACAAGCAATATACATACATTAATAGCTAAAATTAAATATTCAAATTGAATTTGATGAACATCTCCCAATTTACAGAAGTTTGTGTGTTCCCGTGAGGAGACACGATCCCCCCTATTGGTGAATTTTTGTCTGTATGGAAGTGAACTCTGATATTTACTGGCTAGGTTAGCCACAGATGGAAGAACTATCATATTTTCTCTCCACCACTGTAGTGGATTTTCTTTAGGCAATATGTTTTTTTTTTTGTGGTAATATTAATACCAGCTTTTTTGTTGTTGCTTTTTGTGATTTGGAAAAGTATCCCCAAGACAGTGGCAAGGACATAAATCATAGCACCGTAACATCCTTTACTGATGACACCAAAATCTCTCTGAAAGTGGTATCAATGGAAGACAATGAATCTTCAGCCGGATGTAAACCAAGTCTTCTAGTGGGCCTCAGACGTGCCGTTGCTGGAATGTTACCTGAAATTTCTTAAAAACATTTGTAGTAAAGTTCTTCAGTCTCTGTTACGTCTTGACTTTCTTCACCAGACTCGTTGCTTCATTAATGCTGCCAACTAGTGGCACTCTGAGCTCTGGACTTCGTGAATTCTGTCCTGAATTTTTTTTCGGTTCATTCTCAGTATTGTCAATGTTTTATATAACTCATCCGCTGCATTGACTCTAAGTGACGCTTAAATTGGACTTGGTAATAACATTCCACTTATTTCCATCAAATGATGGTGAGATATCTAAGCAATACATTGCGTTTTTTTCCCCACATATGCACAGTTACACTGAGTAAGCTGATGTGGTAGTTAATTTTGTTCTTGAAGAGTCTGTAGTTTACTTCAAGCTAAAGGAGAGTGACAATGCATTCTTCACCAGAGTATTATCATGGATAACTAGTTAATTGATAAGTAGAAAACATTGCTGACTGTTGTATCTTGTAACTTCAATCTCTCTGACAACATTGTCGCTATAATTGCCTGCTATTGAGTTTTGGAAGCAGGTATGTTGAGTATGTTACTAACCTTAACATACACTTAATATACAGTATTTTTAAGCACGTGTAATATAGTTATAAAAGTATCAAACTTTCTTCACCAATAGATACTCTGGCACACTACAGCAAGAATCACTACAGAAGACTCGAGTTCTTGTAGATACGTCTAATGTAACAGTAGTAACAGGCTGCAGTACCTCAATTTAACGGTCAGCGGTAATTATTATCCACCATCTACCACAGTTCAACTGGCAACAGTAATGACACTACCATAGATCAACGGTCAGCGCAGTGATTACCCACCAACTACCAAAGTTCAACGGTCAACAGTAATTATTACTCAACAACTACCTCAGCTCAATGGCAGTAATAATGAAGACTACCTCAGTTTAACGGTCAACGGTAATGAAGTGTTGCATAAGTTTAACGGTCAACAGTAATGATTACTTATCAAGTACCACAGTTTAATGGGCAACGGTAATGAAGACCAATAGGACAGCAGTAATGATTACCCTCAATTACCTGTATAACAGAACAGCTCTCATTATCTCAATTTGATAGGCATTAAAGACGACCGCATTGCATCAACAGGTAACAGTAAGAATGCCTCCTGTTTACCAGGAAGGAGTTAAGGCAAATTTCACATAATGCAGTTTAACAGGCAACAGTAAGGGTGACTCCCACTACCACAGGGCACTGTGAAGGGTGTATACCTGGAGAGAGTTCCAGGGGTCAACGCCCCTGCGGCCCGGTCTGTGACCAGGCCTGTGTGTGTGTGTGTGTGTGTGTGTGTGTGTGTGTATGTATGTATGTGTGTATGTATGTATGTATGTATCTATCTATCTATCTATCTATCTATCTATCTATCAGAGTGCCAGACCAGTAGCGTGCCCCAGGACAATCATCAGCATAGAAGGAGGGTCTTCGTGACGCCTTACTTAAAACCTTCGTGTTCTGGCACTTAGCAGGGTGTCACGTGATGTTATCACCTTAATTACACGCTCCTTGTGTTCTCACTAAATGGTGCTTTGTGTTAGGACAGTGTGCCGACAACTGCAACACTCGACCAACACCTGTGTCTTAGGACAGTGTGTCTGCCACTGCTACACTTAACTGATACCTATGTGTTAGGACAGTGTCTCTGCCACTGCTACACTTAGCTGCTACCTATGTGTTAGGACAGTGTGTCTGCCACTGCTACACTTAGCTGATACCTATGTGTTAGGACAGTGTGTCTGCCACTGCTACACTTAACTGATACCTATGTGTTAGGACAGTGTGTCTGCCACTGCTACACTTAACTGATACCTATGTGTTAGGACAGTGTCTCTGCCACTGCTACACTTAACTGATACCTATGTGTTAGGATGGGTTTAGTACACAACATTGTTACATGAACCAGTGTTTCTACTTCGTTTTTATGTGCTGCTGTCTTACCCTCTGATTTGTGTGTGTAT
The DNA here is from genome assembly GCA_009830355.1 of Cherax destructor. Classification (NCBI taxonomy): domain Eukaryota; kingdom Metazoa; phylum Arthropoda; class Malacostraca; order Decapoda; family Parastacidae; genus Cherax; species Cherax destructor. Next base: position 33,975 of record WNWK01002701.1, read on the forward strand.
GGTGAGGGTGTGTGGTGAGGGTGTGAGGGTGGTGTGTGGTGAGGGTTGTGGGGGGTGTATGGTGATGGTGGCGTATGGTGAGGGTTGGGAGGTTGGTGTATGGTGAGGGTGTATGGTGAGGGTGGGGGTGTATGGTGAGGTGTGTGGGAGTGTATGGTGAGGGGTGTGTGGGAGGTGGTAGGTGTGTAGTGTATGGTAGGGTGTGGGGGGTGTATGGTGAGGGTGGATGTAGGGATGGGTGATAGTATTGGGGTGGGGAGTAAAATGAGTAAGGGGGAGTAAAGGTATGGGGTTGGGGGTGGGGGTAGGGAGGCTTGGTAGGTGGATGGTCATCAAAATTACATGTAACGACGGGGATGCTCGCCCCCATCAAGAGGTCACATCCGCTACAACACGCGCCTTTCCTGCCGCCCCCCTTCCCCACCCAGTGGCTCTTACCCTTAAACTCTCCCCTAGTTCCCCTAACCTCAACATTTCTCTCCCCCCCCAGTCGTACACAACAATCATCCCTAGCCCTACACAACTCTCCCCCAGCCCAACACCACCCTCCTCCCTAGACCAACACTACCCTCCCCCTAGCCCAACACTACCCTCCCCCTAGCCCAACACCACCCTCCCCCTATCCAAATTCCTCCCTCCCCTAGCCCTAAACCACCCTTCTCCCTAGCCCTAAACCATTCTTTCCCCCTAGCCCTACACCATTCTCCCCCCTAACCCTACACCAGTCTCCCCCCTAGTCCTACACCACCCTCTCCCCTATCCATACACCACCTTCTTCCGTAGCCCTACACCACCCTCTTCTAGTCCTACACCCTCCCCCCTAGCCTTACACCATCCTCCTCCCTAGCCCTACACCATCATACTCCCTAGCCCTACACCACCGTCCACCCTGTCCTCATGCGTTGCATCCAGAGGGCTTGTAGCAGCGATTCTCTCTGAACATCTTTAGGACAAGATTGGAGTCCAGGACCAAAAGTTCATTAACGGAGCAATGATCTGGGATAATCTAACGAGATCTGAAACCAGACCTACTCTCCCCAAGAACTACAAACAGTCGCACTGGGATGGCTCAATAGTGGAGAATATAGCCTCAAAAATGCTTCAGTGTGTGTCAGGGAAGGATAGAGCTTGCCTCCTGGCAGTGAGAGCTCATCATGCAGGGGACTTTCTGTTGGCTGTTCCCAACTCCAGCCTTGGCACACACCTCCACCCACAGACCATCCGAATTGGTGATGCCCTTCGACTTGCCGCCCCTATTCTCGCCGAACACAGGTGTATTTGTGGCAGTGAAGCAGCAGACCGATTCGGGTACCAAGGTCTTGTGTGCCGTAAAACCGAGGGAAAGATTGCAAGACATGAGGAGGTTAATAACATTATCAAGAGGAGCCTCACAACTGCCGGGTGCCCAGCAGAAAGGGAGCCACCCCAACTATGCAGATCTGATGGCAGCCAAAAGCGTCTAGATGGTATCACCCTTCAAGCCTGGACAGACGGCAAGCAGGTGGTGTGGGATTACACATGTACATCTACCTTAGCTGATACCTATTTCCAATACACCAGGGAGGAAGGAGGAGCAGCTGCCACCTTCAGGGAGTCCAAAAAGTCTAGAAAACACGGAGAACTTGCCCATCATTATATGTTTTTTTTAATGGGCTCTGAGACCCTTGGCTCATGAGGAAAGAGTGCATCTAAGATCCTTAAGGAGCTAGGCAAAATAAATCATCAGGGTAACTAGGGATCCCAGGGCAGTTAGTTTTCTATTCCAGCAACTCAGTGCTGCTGTTCCGAGGGGTAATACCTGCTGTATTTTGGGTACGCGCCCCAGCTCTGAGGAGCTGGATGAGATTTTCGCATTATAATCAGTGACAAACTTGTAACAATATGTAATAAACATGTATTTCTCACACCTCGTGTACTGTATATGCCATCTTTATATCAATGTATCTTATATCTTTTGTACCATATTATGTAATAAAATATACCTATTGGTAAAAAAGAATGAAAAGATGGGGTGGTAGGGGAAGTGGAATATTCAAATGGCTTCAGGAAGAAATCCGAATATTCTTCCTTGAAGCCTTTTTATCCACTTCTCCGAGGCTATGGGTCCCACAATTTACACCAGAGGTGGACCCCATCATTATATATATATATATATATATATATATATATATATATATATATATATATATATATATATATATATATAATATATATATATATTGCTAATCTGTTTCTTGCCGAATAAGGCAAGCTAAAATTTGTGTATGTAATAATTTCGCAAAAATCATTCGGAACCTAACGAAAAATATATATTTCATTGTGTTTGTTTATTAAATTATTGTAAACTTACCTAAAATATATTTAGTTGGATTAGGCTAAATTAAATTGAGCGTGTTATAATAAGGTTAGGTAAGTTTTTTAAGGTGCCTTTGGTACAAGATTATTATTTTTTACATTAACATAATGAAAAAAATATATCTTCAAAAGTATAAGATAAAATTTTAGAAAGGACTTAATTTTAAACGAGTTCTTGCTAATTGACCAGTTTTACCTATTCGGCACGACATATATATATATAATGTACTATGAATAAACAACAAAATAATGAGATAAACTAAAAAAAAATCTTCGTGCGTGCTGAAACGCCGTCCCGAAAGTTATTGGTACTTTCCAGGTCAGTTAGTGCAGCCCTGCTGGTAGGAACTCTTTTAAACTCCCTAAACCACTGATCACATAATGACGAACATAATATTTCCACCGCTCTACTGAAATCTACCATCTTAGGCTGATCATTACATTACCTTGTATATTAAATCCATGCTCTTTAATGGAGTATAGGAGGGAAATACTGTAGCTAGCTGTTATTTTTACATAGTTTAGGGTAATCACATAATGTAGTTGCATATAATATTTTTAAATTACAAACTATCTATCGGCCCACAGCGGATTCGAAACTACACACACTGCATCAAAGTGCGTAGTACTTACGCCAAGCGGCCTGATCCCAGATAAGTATGGGCGCCTAGCCCAAGCTAGGCGGTCACTCCCATACCCTGGGACACCAGGCTAGTGGTAAGTTATTTCATCAAATCCTGCCACATGGCAGATTGTTGGTAAATAATTTCGCGCGTTCGCGAATTGTTAAGCATTTTAAAATAATGTTTACTGTATGACCCTGGTGGTTTAGCGCTTAGTTTTGATTATAATAAATAATATTTATTAACTATCTTTTTTCCTCTCAAACCTCACTCACTACCTACCTAATAAAACTCTCTTGTTAGTCGCCCACTGAGACCCACTCCTTCCCTCCACCTATCCACTCATCAACTCTTCACTCCAAAGTCCTCTCCCTAACCATTCAACACTCCTATGTTCATCTATATATCCTCCCCATTTTCTGGCTACGGGCAGACAGCCCACTCTTTTTTCTCCCCCACTTCTACACTGCCTCCGGCAGACAGCTTTTCTATTCCCCCACTACCACGGGCAGATAGCCTATCCTCCCCACCATGGACAAACAGCCCTCTTCTATGCCGCCTTCCACCACCTTTATCCCCAGAAGACCCTGTTTCCTCCCCTCCCCAAGCAATACCACCTTCACGCTCAGACTACCCTCCTCCCCTACCATCACATACCTCCATGTAAACAAAGTTCCTCTTTTCCCCACCACCAGGTTCAGACAGTCTTCTTTCCTCCCTCCACAGCCACTGCCACCACCGGCACGTCCCCACAACTCTCGTCCCCTGCACCACCCCCATCCCTCCAACCAACACATTAACACAACGTTGGTGGTTTCAGTGTTTGGGGGGAGATTGTGCTTAAGGGTAGCCTCTGGAAGGGATGCCACTCTCCCCCACTTGCCTCGCTAAGAACCCAGTATAGCTTTCGGCATAAATGGTGGGGATATTTCCCGTTTTGTATAAAACTGTTTTTAAAGACAGCAAAACTATATTTCTCTGTATGCTTGTTTAAACCAGCTGTCAGCTAAGCTATAACTGAACCAGTCAAAATTGACTGACACCGTAAATAACAGAACAATTATTTATGGATAGTGGAATGTGAAATATTTTCTATGATTTGTTTTACTTGGTTTGTAAATAATGTTTTCTGTAATATTACAATGAACTGGTCACCACAATAAGTTACTAAAGACTGTGTAAATTTGACTGTTAGTAACTGTGTATTCAAAGTGTTCAATAAACTGTTCTAATACTTTGTTTATTTTATTTACATTTACAGTCTCCACCATCACTGTTGTTCATCACTCGTCCATCAGTGATCACCGTACCAACCATCACTGTTGTTCATCAGTCATCACCGTACCAACCATCACTGTTGTTCATCAGTCATCACCGTACCAACCATCACTGTTGTTCATCAGTCATCACCGTACCAACCATCACTGTTGTTCATCAGTCATCACCGTACCAACCATCACTGTTGTTCATCAGTCATCACCGTACCAACCATCACTGTTGTTCATCAGTCATCACCGTACCAACCATCACTGTTGTTCATCAGTCATCACCGTACCAACCATCACTGTTGTTCATCAGTCATCACCGTACCAACCATCACTGTTGTTCATCAGTCATCACCGTACCAACCATCACTGTTGTTCATCAGTCATCACCGTACCAACCATCACTGTTGTTCATCAGTCATCACCGTACCAACCATCACTGTTGTTCATCAGTCATCACCGTACCAACCATCACTGTTGTTCATCAGTCATCACCGTACCAACCATCACTTGTTCATCAGTCATCACCGTACCAACCATCACTGTTGTTCATCAGTCATCACCGTACCAACCATCACTGTTGTTCATCAGTCATCACCGTACCAACCATCACTGTTGTTCATCAGTCATCACCGTACCAACCATCACTGTTGTTCATCAGTCATCACCGTACCAACCATCACTGTTGTTCATCAGTCATCACCGTACCAACCATCACTGTTGTTCATCAGTCATCACCGTACCAACCATCACTGTTGTTCATCAGTCATCACCGTACCAACCATCACTGTTGTTCATCAGTCATCACCGTACCAACCATCACTGTTGTTCATCAGTCATCACCGTACCAACCATCACTGTCGTTCATCAGTCATCACCGTACCAACCATCACTGTTGTTCATCAGTCATCACCGTACCAACCATCACTGTTGTTCATCAGTCATCACCGTACCAACCATCACTGTTGTTCATCAGTCATCACCGTACCAACCATCACTGTGTTCATCAGTCATCACCGTACCAACCATCACTGTCGTTCATCAGTCATCACCGTACCAACCATCACTGTTGTTCATCAGTCATCACCGTACCAACCATCACTGTTGTTCATCAGTCATCACCGTACCAACCATCACTGTTGTTCATCAGTCATCACCGTACCAACCATCACTGTTGTTCATCAGTCATCACCGTACCAACCATCACTGTTGTTCATCAGTCATCACCGTACCAACCATCACTGTTGTTCATCAGTCATCACCGTACCAACCATCACTGTTGTTCATCAGTCATCGCCGTACCAACCATCACTGTTGTTCATCAGTCATCACCGTACCAACCATCACTGTTGTTCATCAGTCATCACCGTACCAACCATCACTGTTGTTCATCAGTCATCACCGTACCATCACTGTTGTTCATCAATCCACTGCTGTTCATGAACCATCACCCTACTCATTGTTGTTCATCAGAACTACATCTCTGCCCCTCCTCCTCCTCACAGTATCTTACACCCACCTGGTACTCGTATAATTTCCGTATCCTACACCTTTTTTCACTGCCACTTGGTCATAGTCCCAGTTTCAGGCTTGTTCTCTCGTGTTCATCATGTTCTCTAATCTTTAGTTTCAGGTTTGTTTTCAGTGTTCTTGTCCCAAGACTTTTCTTCAGGTGTTGTCTTGCTTCTCTTGGACACTCCATTATAACTCCGTGTGTTTATTGTTCACGAATTATAACTTTCACCACCACCACTACCACCCCAACCACCACTACCACCCACTCCGTCTCTCCGCCGCCACCACCCCAACCACCACTACCACCCACTCCGTCTCTCCGCCGCCACCACCCCAACCACCACTACCACCCACTCCGTCTCTCCGCCGCCACCACCCCAACCACCCACTCCTCTCCGCCACTACCATCCACACTGCCTCCCCGTCACTACCTCATCCGCTACTACTACTACCCCACCACTACCACCCACACTGCCTCCCCACCACTATCTTCCAACCACTACCTCTCCCACCGCTTCCATCCCGACCCCATCGCTCCACGACTACCTCCCATGCCGCTACCTCCCCACCACCATTATCTCTCCAACATTACCTAGTCTGCTGCAGGTGCTTTGGGCCTGTGGCCCTGGTACTATCTGTGGTCTTGGTGTTTTGGGTCTGTGGCCCTGCTGCTGTCTGTGGCATTTGGTGCTGTGTTTTGCGTGAGTGGTGTTTGTGACCTTGGTGCTAGTACGTGTCTGTGACCCTGATGTATCTGTAGCTCTGGTGCTGTGTTTTTCTGGCCCTGGTAGTTTTTTGTCTGTGGTCTTAGTGCTGTGCGTGTCTGTTGCCCTGGTACTGTGTGTGTGTGTTGCCCTGGTACTGTGTGTGTGTGTTGCCCTGGTACTGTGTGTGTGTGTTGCCCTGGTACTGTGTGTGTGTGTTGCCCTGGTACTGTGTGTGTGTGTCACTAGTACTGTGCATGTCTGTGGCACTGACGTTGTGTGTGTGTCTCTAATGCTCTGCGTTTGTGGCCCTGGTGTTTGTGTGTGGCCCTGGTTGTGTGTGGCCCTGGTGTTTGTGTGTGGCCCTGGTGTTTGTGTGTGGGGCCCTGGTGTTTGTGTGTGGGGCCCTGGTGTTTGTGTGTGGGGCCCTGGTGTTTGTGTGTGGGGCCCTGGTGTTTGTGTGTGGGGCCCTGGTGTTTGTGTGTGGGGCCCTGGTGTTTGTGTGTGGGGCCCTGGTGTTTGTGTGTGGGGCCCTGGTGTTTGTGTGTGGGGCTTTGGTGTTTGTGTGTGGGGCCCTGGTGGTGTGTGGGCCTGGTGGTGTGTGTGGGGGGCCCTGGTGTGTGTGGGGGGCCCTGGTGGTGTGTGTGGGGGCCCTGGTGGTGTGTGTGGGGCCCTGGTGTTGTGTGTGTGGGGCCTTGGTGTTGTGTGTGTGGGGCCTTGGTGTTGTGTGTGTGGGGCCTTGGTGTTGTGTGTGTGGGGCCTTGGTGTTGTGTGTGTGGGACCCTGGTGTTGTGTGTGTGGGGCCCTGGTGTTGTGTGTGTGGGGCCTGGTGTTGTGTGTGTGGGGCCCTGGTGTTGTGTGTGTGGGGCCCTGGTGTTGTGTGTGTGGGGCCCTGGTGTTGTGTGTGTGGGGCCCTGGTGTTGTGTGTGTGGGGCCCTGGTGTTGTGTGTGTGGGGCCCTGGTGTGTGTGTGGGGCCCTGGTGTTTGTGTTGGGCCCTGGTGTGTGTGGGGCCCTGGTGTTGTGTGGGGCCTTGGTGTTGTGTGGGGCCTTGGTGTTGTGTGGGGCCTTGGTGTTGTGTGTGGGGCCTTGGTGTTGTGTGTGGGGCCCTGGTGTTGTGCGTATTTGGGTGGCCCTGGTGTTGTGCGTGTTTGGGTGGCCCTGGTGTTGTGCGTGTTTGGGTGGCCCTGGTGTTGTGCGTGTTTGGGTGGCCCTGGTGTTGTGTGTGTTTGGGTGGCCCTGGTGTTGTGTGTTTGGGTGGCCCTGGTGTTGTGTGTGTTTGGGTGGCCCTGGTGTTGTGTGTGCTTGGGTGGCCCTGGTGTTGTGTGTGTTTGGGTGGCCCTGGTGTTGTGTGTGTACTCGCCTATTTGTACTCACCTATTTGTGGTTGCAGGGGTCGAGACAGCTCCTGGCCCCGCCTCTTCACTGATCGCTACTAGGGCCTCTCTCCCTTCTCCATGAGCTTTATCATACCTCATCTTAAAACTATGTATGGTTCCTGCCTCCACTACATCACTTGCCAGACTATTCCACTTCCTGACAACTCTGACTAAAGAAATACTTCCTAACATATCTCTGACTCATCTGAGTCTTCAACTTCCAATTGTGACCCCTGGTTTCTGTGTCCCATCTCTGGAACATCCTGTCTCTCTCCACCTTGTCAATTCCTCGCAGTATTTTGTATGTCGCTATCATGTCTCCCCTAACCCTCGTGTGTGTGTGTGTGGGGGCCCTGGTGCTGTGTTTGTGACCTTGGTGCTGTATCTTTGGCCCTGGTGTGTGTATGGCCCTAGTGCTATGCGTGTTTGTGGCCCTGGTGTTGTGTGTGTTTGTGGCCCTGGTGCTGTGTGTCTGTGACTCAGGTCGAATGAGGCCCAGAATCAATGCTGTCGGTCACTTGAACGTTAAGATAATGGTATACACACGGCTGACGAGGAGGTATAGAAGAACAAGGAGACGGCACTGGTTAAAAATTACTCTCCTAAATAAACCGATTATTTTTTAGGTCATTCAGCGCAAATAGTGGTGGAGGCTGGATGTTCCGTCCGCCAGTCGTGTGAAGGACACAGTACTGCGGCAGCCAGCCAGCGTTGCTATTCCGTGTCAGCTGGTCGATGGTTAAAAACCTTTACTCGGGACGAGAGCTCACTCTCGCAAACTAGGATAGGTGACTATTAATGGGTTATTCCCCCCCCCCACACACACATAGGAGCTGTGAATCGACCCCTCTAACTACGAATAGGTGAGTACACACACACCTATAAATACTTGAACGTTAGTGTACCATCTGGGTGAAAAACTCTAATTACGAAACGAGCACGAAGTGAGTGTACCTCCCACTTGAACTGTCGCACGAAGCGCCTGTGAACGATAACACAGGTACTGAATACTAGGCTAGCGAAATAAAAATATTACCATTTTTATCATGAGGCTGGTAGGTGAGACGAGAAACACAAGGTTCACGTGAGGCTGAATCAAGCTGATCTCACGGCTCTGCTAGACCACATTACTACATGCATTCCTCTCTCTCACATTCTCTCTCTCTCTCACATTCTCACATTCTCTCTCTCACATTCTCTCTCTCACATTCTCTCTCTCACATTCTCTCTCTCACATTCTCTCTCTCACATTCTCTCTCTCACATTCTCTCTCTCACATTCTCTCTCTCACATTCTCTCTCTCACATTCTCTCTCTCACATTCTCTCTCTCTCTCTCTCTCTCTCTCTCTCTCTCTCAAACACACACACAGGAATTCAAACAGATGAGGATCAGGCAGGACTACAAAGGTATCTGGACTTGCTGCAAGTCTGGCAACAACTGGCGTCTCGAGTTTAACCCCACCAAGTGCAGTCATGAAGATTAGAGAGGGTCAAAGAAGACCGCAGATAGAGTACAGGCTAGGAGGCCAAAGACTGCAATAGGGACGGACTGGATAGGGACAGAATGTTTCAGAGATGGGACACAGCAACAAGGGGTCACAACTGGAAGTTGAAAACTTACTCACAGGGATGTTAGGAAGTATTTCTTCAGTCATAGAGTTGTCAAGAAGTGGAACAATCTGGAGTGAGATGTAGTGGAAGCAGAATCCATACATATCTTGAAGAGATACGATAAAGCTTATGGAGTAGAGAGTAGACCTAGTAGTGACCAGCGAAGAGGCGGGGCCAGGAGCTGTGACTCGACCCCTGCAACCACAGAAAGGTGAGTGTACACAATACAAAACACACACCACAGAACGCGCACGGGACACACAAAGACACCACGCACAAGAACGCGCACCAACCACGCAACCCAGACGCGCCAAGCGCACCGAGAACGCACACGACACCTGAACGCCGCACGCAAAGGCCGCACAAGACGCACCAGAACGCACGCCAGAACGCGCCAGAACCACGCCGCGCAAGACACGCAAGACGCACAGAACCAGACACCGAGCGCACCAAGCCGCACGCGACGCACAAAGACACGCAAGACACGACGCACAGACCACCGAAGACACGCACCAAAACCACACGCACCAAGACCACCGACACACGCACCACCGGGAACCGCACTAGAACACCCAGACCGCACCAAGACGCACGCACACTGGGAGCCCGCACGCACTAGAACGCGCACACACGGGACCCACCACCAGCCACCGCCCAACGCCGCGCACCAAAGACGCGCACACGCACGAGACGCACCGAGCCGCACGCGGAACGCGCGCACGCACGCAAACGCCACGCACAGAACCACGCACCTGAACACGCACCACACACAACCACGCACGCCAAAACACGCGCACGCAAACCCCCACGCACTGGAAGCCGCACCGCACCACGCACGAAAACGCACACGCACAAAAACACACACGAAAACGCACCCGAAACGCACGCAAACGCACGCACACGCACCACCAAACCACACACAAGACGCACCGGGCCACCAAGACGCGCACGCAGCGCCCCTGGGAAACGCACCAAGACACGACAAAACGCAGGACACGCGCACGCAACGCACAAGAACGCACACACAGAACGCACGAGAACGCGCACGCAAGAACGCCACGACGCACAAACGCACCAAAACGCACGCACGCACGCCAGACGCGCACTGAAAGCACCACTGGGACGCGCACACAAGCACGCACCCAAGACGCACGCACCGGAACGCACGCCAGCGCACGAAACACCCCCCAAAACCCGCACACGAACACACCGCACACCAAACCACGCACCAAACACCACACCAGCAACACCCACACCAACACACAACGCAACACACCACACACACACGCACACCAAAACCACACACCAACACCACCACACCCAAACGCACCGAACGACCAAAACACGCACACAAACCGCGCACAGACACACACAAAACGCCACGCAACGCGCACCAAACGCGCCGCAACGACGCACCAAGCGCACCAACGACCGAGCGCACGCGCCAGCACGGGCCTGAAACGCACCGCAAACGCGCACGAACGCACGCACCAAACGCACCCAAAGCCACGCACACGACAAGACGCACACACTGACACGAACGCACGCGACACAGACCCACCCAAAGACACGCACGCAAACGCGCACGCACACACGCACGGAGACGCACGCACCTGAGACGCCGCAAGCCAAGAACGCCACGCACTGGAACGCACACTCAAAGACGCACAGAACCGCACCAAACGCGCACAAAACGCACACCAAGAACGCACGAAACGCACGCACTGAACGCCACGCAGAACGCACACCAAGACGCACGCAACGCGCACAAACACGCAACGCACCAAAGACGCACGCACACAGACGCACAGCAAACGCACGCACCAAAACGCACCACAAACACCGACCAAACCCCGCACAAACCACACAAAACACACACACAAAACACGCACACAAAACACACAACACCACACACAAACCACACACACAAAACCACACACAAAACACACACACCAAACACACACACACAAAACACACACACACAAAACACACACAAAACACACAGACACAAAACACACACACACAAAACACACACACAAAACACACACAAAACACACACACAACCTACTATTAAAGTTCATGTGAAGTAATAAACAGCATCAACCATACTGTCAGAGCTGATGTATGAAAAAACGAAGCTCTTTTTCCATTGAATAAATATTCTTTAAACTTAGTGGCATATTGCAAGCGCGGGTGCCTTGTTGCAAGAGACGTGGCATCTTGCAGGCGGCAGTGCCACTCCGGCCACTAGCCAGCTGCAGGTATGACCCCCTCTACGTCTTGCAGCCGCCCACCCGCCCGCATCCCCAGCAGCCGCCATCCAGCTGTCTGTGTGCACGCCCAGGAGCTGCCCGCATGCCTGCCGCCCACCTGTCACCAGCTTCACCACCCTGCCCGCCCTCCCGCCACCCCTCACCTCCATACACAAATAATGATACAAATAAAAAGGTGAATGGGAGAAAGGGTGGCCATTCATGAGGCACAGAAGTCTCTCACTCTGTCGACCCGTTGGTCTTGTGGTGATACTGTTATCATTGGCTGCCTTCCTGGGTACAGGCTGTGGTGATGCTGTTATCATTGGCTGCCTTTCTGGGTACAGGCTGTGGTGATGCTGTTATCATTGGCTGCCTTCCTGGGTACAGGTTGTGGTGATGCTGTTATCATTGGCTGCCTTCCTGGGTACAGGTTGTGGTGATGCTGTTATCATTGGCTGCCTTTCTGGGTACAGGTTGTGGTGATGCTGTTATCATTGGCTGCCTTTCTGGGTACAGGTTGTGGTGATGCTGTTATCATTGGCTGCCTTCCTGGGTACAGGTTGTAGTGATGCTGTTATCATTGGCTGCCTTTCTGGGTACAGGTTGTGGTTATGCTGTTATCATTGGCTGCCTTTCTGGGTACAGGTTGTGGTGATGCTGTTATCATTGGCTGCCTTCCTGGGTACAGGTTGTGGTGATGTTGTTATCATTGGCTGCCTTTCTGGGTACAGGTGTTGTGTGAGGCAAGAGCAGCATCTGGAGAGCGGGTATGTTGAGGGCAAGGGCAGCAGCATGCGGGCATGAGTACAGCGTCAGGAGAGGAGCGGAGACAGCAGCAGGAGCAGCAGCAGCAGCCGCCGCCGCAGCAGCAGTGAGACGGCCGGTGCTGCTAGCACGTCAGGTGGGAGACGTCCAGCGCTGCGACATATGACACGCGCACGTTTTACTTTGCCCCACCCCGTCCCTCGTACCACCTTCCCTGCCCCTAACACCACCTCAACTGCCCCTCCCCGCCCAACATACCACCTTCCCTGCCCCTAGCACCACCACCACTGCCACTCCCCGTCCCTCATACTACTTTCCCTGCCCATAACACCACCTCAACTGCCCCTCACCGCCCAAAATGCCACCTTCCCTGCCCCTAACACCACCACCACTGCCCCTCCCCGTCCCTCATACCACCTTCCCTGCCCCTAGCACCACCACCACTGCCCCTCCCCGTCCCTCATACTTCCTTCCCTGCCCCTAACACCACCAGCACTGCCCCTCCCCGTCCCTCATAATACCTTCCTGCCCCTAACACCACCAGCACTGCCCCTCCCCGTCCCTCATACTACCTTCCCTGCCCCTAACACCACCTCAACTGCCCCTCTCCGCCCAAAATACCACCTTCCCTGCCCCTAACACCACCACCACTGCCCGTCCCTGCCCGTCACATCACCTCCCCGTCCCTCATACCACCTTCCCGCCCTCACTCCACCCCACTGCCCCTCCCTGCCCGTAACACCACCCCTGCCCCTCCCCCACACTATCACTTCCCTGCCCGCCCCTCACACCTCTGTCCCCTCCCCTGCCCCTCGCCCCTCAAACCATCTCCCTCTCTCATACCATCTCTTCTGCCCCTCTCCGCCTCACACCACCTTTCAGTCCCTCCCTGCCCCTCACCACCTCCCCCTCCTCGACCCTCACACCTCCCCTGCACCATACCCTACGTACCACCTCTACCCTTCCCCTCCCCTTACACCTTCCATGCCATTCTCCGCCCCTCACACCTTCTCTGACCCTCCATGCCCCTCACACCACCTTCCCGCCCCTCCACTCTGTCAGTTTTTGTCAGAAATTTGTATGTCCTAATCATGTCCCCTCTAGTCCTGGCCTAGTGTCGTCAGGTTTAGGTCTTTTAGCCTCTCACAGTCCATACCTCTCAGCTCTGGGACTAGTTTCCTTGCAAATATTTGATCTTTTTTCCAGCTTTACATGTTTTACCAGATGCGGGCTCCACACTGGCGCTGCAAACTCCAAGATGGGCCTGACACATGCTGTGTTTTAGTTCGTGAATGCCTCCTTGTTGAGGTTCCTGAGAGCCACCTTTAAATTTGCCAGTTTCATGTTTGCTGTGGTGGATATTGGGTTGACGTGCGCCTCAGGCACATCAGCTGGTTATTTTAAATACCTTAAATGTGCTTAAACTAGACGAGAGAAATTGTATATATGTATGGCTGTTGTCTCTTACGGGTCCTAGTTGCTAGTTATTTCGTGTATCCATGAGCTACCCTCCACACCCTGTGTTGCGCTACCCTCCACACCCTGTGTTGCGCTACCCTCCACACCCTGTGTTGCGCTACCCTCCACACCCTGTGTTGCGCTACCCTCCACACCCTGTGTTGCGCTACCCTCCACACCCTGTGTTGCGCTACCCTCCACACCCTGTGTTGCGCTACCCTCCACACCCTGTGTTGCGCTACCCTCCACACCCTGTGTTGCGCTACCCTCCACACCCTGTGTTGCGCTACCCTCCACACCCTGTGTTGCGCTACCCTCCACACCCTGTGTTGCGCTACCCTCCACACCCTGTGTTGCGCTACCCTCCACACCCTGTGTTGCGCTACCCTCCACACCCTGTGTTGCGCTACCTCCACACCCTGTGTTGCGCTACCCTCCAACCCTGTGTTGCGCTACCTCCACACCCTGTGTTGCCTACCCTCCACACCCTGTGTTGCGCTACCCTCACACCCTGTGTTGCGCTATCCTCCACACCCTGTGTTGCGCTACCCTCCACACCCTGTGTTGCGCTACTTCTCCACCCTGTGTTGCGTACTCTCCACACCCTGTGTTGCCTACCCTCCACACCCTGTGTTGCGCTACCCTCCACACCCTGTGTTGCGCTACCCTCCACACCCTGTGTTGCGCTACCCTCCACACCCTGTGTTGCGCTACCCTCCACACCCTGTGTTGCGCTACCCTCCACACCCTGTGTTGCGCTACCCTCCACACCCTGTGTTGCGCTACCCTCCACACCCTGTGTTGCGCTACCCTCCACACCCTGTGTTGCGCTACCCTCCACACCCTGTGTTGCGCTACCCTCCACACCCTGTGTTGCGCTACCCTCCACACCCTGTGTTGCGCTACCCTCCACACCCTGTGTTGCGCTACCCTCCACACCCTGTGTTGCGCTACCCTCCACACCCTGTGTTGCGCTACCCTCCACACCCTGTGTTGCGCTACCCTCCACACCCTGTGTTGCGCTACCCTCCACACCCTGTGTTGCGCTACCCTCCACACCCTGTGTTGCGCTACCCTCCACACCCTGTGTTGCGCTACCCTCCACACCCTGTGTTGCGCTACCCTCCACACCCTGTGTTGCGCTACCCTCCACACCCTGTGTTGCGCTACCCTCCACACCCTGTGTTGCGCTACCCTCCACACCCTGTGTTGCGCTACCCTCCACACCCTGTGTTGCGCTACCCTCCACACCCTGTGTTGCGCTACCCTCCACACCCTGTGTTGCGCTACCCTCCACACCCTGTGTTGCGCTACCCTCCACACCCTGTGTTGCGCTACCCTCCACACCCTGTGTTGCCTACCCTCCACACCCTGTGTTGCGCTACCCTCCACACCCTGTGTTGCGCTACCCTCCACACCCTGTGTTGCGCTACCCTCCACACCCTGTGTTGCGCTACCCTCCACACCCTGTGTTGCGCTACCCTCCACACCCTGTGTTGCGCTACCCTCCACACCCTGTGTTGCTCTACCCTCCACACCCTGTGTTGCACTACCCTCCACACCCTGTGTTGCGCTACCCTCCACACCCTGTGTTGCGCTACCCTCCACACCCTGTGTTGCGCTACCCTCCACACCCTGTGTTGCCTACCCTCCACACCCTGTGTTGCCTACCCTCCACACCCTGTGTTGCACTACCCTCCACACCCTGTGTTGCACTACCCTCCACACCCTGTGTTGCGCTACCCTCCACACCCTGTGTTGCACTACCCTCCACACCCTGTGTTGCACTACCCTCCACACCCTGTGTTGCACTACCCTCCACACCCTGTGTTGCACTACCCTCCACACCCTGTGTTGCACTACCCTCCACACCCTGTGTTGCACTACCCTCCACACCATGTGCTCTCGTGTGTTTCACGCTCACAGCTCACTCAAATTCCTCACAGCTCATCTCCGTCTCTCCCTTTCCCTAAAAGTGCTCCCTCCCGCCTCGCCCCTCCACTGTCTTTTTCTCCCTCCCCTCCACTGTCTTCTTCCCCTCCACTCTGCACTCCTCCATGTTACTTTCAGTGACCAAAACATCCGCCAGTAGAAGTCCTGGTTCTTTTAAAGTTAATACAGTTAACCCAAACCTGTTTCCCCGCTTCACAGAGGGCGGTGAGTGAACACCCACCCACCCTCCCACCCACCAGTGGGCGACGGGTGTCGTACGTCCGTGCTGGAGAGTGCATGACGTTGCTGGGGCAGACCCACCCGTGAGGACAGTGAGTGGCTACCCACTCCCCCACCACAGTGGGTAGTGAATGACTGCCCACCACAGGGTGGTGAATGGTCACCTACCCATCCACCCCAGGGTGGTGGATGGGTAGGTGGTGGTGGTGGACAGGTGGTTTGCACGCTGGTGGTTAAGTGGTATTCACACACTGGTGGTGATGGTAGGCAGATGGTATGCACACTGTGGTGGTAGACAGGTGGTATGCACACTGTGGTGGTAGACAGGTGGTATGCACACTGTGGTGGTAGACAGGTGGTATGCACACTGTGGTGGTAGACAGGTGGTATGCACACTGTGGTGGTAGACAGGTGGTATGCACACTGTGGTGGTAGACAGGTGGTATGCACACTGTGGTGGTAGACAGGTGGTATGCACACTGTGGTGGTAGACAGGTGGTATGCACACTGTGGTGGTAGACAGGTGGTATGCACACTGTGGTGGTAGACAGGTGGTATGCACACTGTGGTGGTAGACAGGTGGTATGCACACTGTGGTGGTAGACAGGTGGTATGCACACTGTGGTGGTAGACAGGTGGTATGCACACTGTGGTGGTAGACAGGTGGTATGCACACTGTGGTGGTAGACAGGTGGTATGCACACTGTGGTGGTAGACAGGTGGTATGCACACTGTGGTGGTAGACAGGTGGTATGCACACTGTGGTGGTAGACAGGTGGTATGCACACTGTGGTGGTAGACAGGTGGTATGCACACTGTGGTGGTAGACAGGTGGTATGCACACTGTGGTGGTAGACAGGTGGTATGCACACTGTGGTGGTAGACAGGTGGTATGCACATGTGGTGGTAGGCAGGTGGTATGCACAGTGTGGTGGTAGGCAGGTGGTATGCACAGTGTGTGGTAGGCAGGTGGTATGCACAGTGTGTGGTAGGCAGGTGGTATGCACAGTGTGTGGTAGGCAGGTGGTATGCACACTGTGGTGGTAGGCAGGTGGTATGCACACTGTGGTGGTAGGCAGGTGGTATGCACAGTGTGGTGGTAGGCAGGTGGTATGCACAGTGTGGTGGTAGACAGGTGGTATGCACAGTGTGGTGGTAGACAGGTGGTATGCACAGTGTGGTGGTAGACAGGTGGTATGCACAGTGTGCTGGTAGACAGGTGGTATGCACAGTGTGCTGGTAGACAGGTGGTATGCACAGTGTGGTGGTAGACAGGTGGTATGCACAGTGTGGTGGTAGACAGGTGGTATGCACAGTGTGGTGGTAGACAGGTGGTATGCACAGTGTGGTGGTAGACAGGTGGTATGCACAGTGTGGTGGTAGACAGGTGGTATGCACAGTGTGGTGGTAGACAGGTGGTATTCACACTATGGTGGTGTGCTTGGTCACTGCTTCCCTTACCCCTTTTCCCTTCCCCTCTTTCCACCTCTCTCCTCTCCCCTCAACCTCTTCTTCCCTCTCCCCCCTCAACCTCTTCTTCCCTCTCCCCCTTTTCCCCTCAGCCTCTTCTTCCCTCTCCTCCCTCAACCTCTTCTTCCCTCTCCTCCCTCAACCTCTTCTTCCCTCTCTCCCCTCAACCTCCTCTTCCCTCTCTCCCCTCAACCTCCTTCCTTCCCTCTCTCTCCCTCCTCAGCCTCTTCTTCCCTCTCTCCCCTCAGCCTCTTCTTCCCTCTCTCCCTCAGCCTCTTCTTCCCTCTCTCCCTCAGCCTCTTCTTCCCTCTCTCCCCTCAGCCTCTTCTTCCCTCTCTCCCCTCAGCCTCTTCTTCCCTCTCTCCCCTCAGCCTCTTCTTCCCTCTCTCCCCTCAGCCTCTTCTTCCCTCTCTCCCCTCAGCCTCTTCTTCCCTCTCTCCCCTCAGCCTCTTCTTCCCTCTCTCCCCTCAGCCTCTTCTTCCCTCTCTCCCCTCAGCCTCTTCTTCCCTCTCTCCCCTCAGCCTCTTCTTCCCTCTCTCCCCTCAGCCTCTTCTTCCCTCTCAACCTCCTCCCTCTCTATCAGTCATAGCCACGTCAGATCAGCACACTGTTGGCTCTCACTACTTATACTACTTCTTAAAATTTGATTTGCCGAAAATGACGCATTAATTTACTGATTTTTCACAAATAAAAACGCCATTTTTTAACAAACCATGGTACGGGTGGGGCTTGAACTCCCGGCAAGCGAGTCGTAAAACCCCAGGCGTACCGAGGTTTGTTTGCAATCGTGTCAGTACGATTTCATGAGTCATGCCATTTGTTTTAATTTCTCCTCCAGAAGTATGCCTTTAATGTAACCCAGTGTCGCCACCATTGACCTATCGGTATATAATGTGTAATATAGTTGGTGTTTTTGTACAGTCAAATCATATTTCATTGCGTGTACAATGTTTTAGCAAAAGTTTAAATACTTTTTTTTATTGTCGGAACACTGTTGAAAACAAACAAATTGGGGAAAAAATATTTAATTCATAAAGCTTGGTGACCAATTTTGAAATGAACTGTCAATTTTCGTTTTGCCTTTCATGTAGGATGCTTGACGGGTTTACCCATTCAGTTGTGTTCGGTGATGATCACTGAATTACTCGCATGTGTCGCTCCTGACAACACAATTATTGTTATATAAACACTGACAAGAATGCCACCGCCCATTTCCATATATACACATTGTTGATGTCCAACATATTAAATGATGGACATTTAAGGCTTCCCATTATTCACTGAAAATGTAAATTTCTTAGGTAATTTTTAGCCACTGTGATGGGAATCACATTTTCTTATTTTTAAGGAAAATTATTTAATGGAAGACTTTCTGAAAAAAGGAAAAGTTGACAGGAGAAATGGAGAACTCTGAGAAGAATGTGAATGCGGCGTTATAGAGTACAAGAGAGACAGTGGCAGTAAAACAAATGTAACTGAAAGAAATCCAAAATTTTCTCTAGCGTAAAACCAGGCAAAGACCACATCTAGACTAGTATCTGTCCCTTTAAGGAAGTGGAAGATACACTGACAGTAACAGAGAAATAAGAGGAAATACTGAAGTCACGACTCTTGTGCTTGGTGAGCCATTAATCTCAAGATTCCTGATACAAATAAACCCACAGTCTCAGACTCAACGGAACCCATATTTTTCCACAGTTTTTGACATAACTCTAACCTCACCTGTCTTTAAAATAAAACCATTGATAGCATGCTCATGCTCTCTGTCCTACACCCAAACTTGTGAAACTCCATATTCATAAAAATTTGCAAGAAACCACTATCTTATGCCTTAAATATTCCATGGAAAGGAAACTTGGACATGGTAGTCATTCAAAAACACTGAAAAAACTGAAATAGTCCCATTCCACAAGTGTGGCAAGAAACCACCAGGGTGATTCAAGTCTCCATACACGGAGTTAGTGGTGCCCACATACAGCATGTGTTGTGACTTACAAGCGATTCCATAATACTATTTAGCCACTGTCTGGAGACTTGACTCGCACTGTTAGTGAAGATCAGTATTGGTAACGTGATACATTATCATTATCTTTGAAAGGGGTATTTAGAAGCAAGATTGTTATTTACGTGGAATCAACAATAAATGCACAATATAGGTTTAGAGCGAGTCACTCCTGGCTTTCACAATTTCTGGACCGTTAGGAAGACTAGCAAAATGAAAATGTAGTGTACAGTGACTTTTCAAAAGCCAACGACAAGTGTGACCATGGTGTAATAGTGTGCTACAAGTGTGATAATGGTGTAATAGTGTGCTACAAGTGTGACCATGGTGTAATAGTGTGCTACAAGTGTGACCATGGTGTAATAGTGTGCTACAAGTGTGACCATGGTGTAATAGTGTGCTACAAGTGTGAATGTAATAGGTGTACAAGTGTGACATGTGTAAGTGCAAAGTGTGACCATGGTGTAATAGTGTGCTACAAGTGTGACCATGGTGTAATAGTGTGCTACAAGTGTGACCATGGTGTAATAGTGTGCTACAAGTGTGACCATGGTGTAATAGTGTGCTACAAGTGTGACTCATGGTGTAATAGTGTGCTACAAGTGTGACCATGGTGTAATAGTGTGCTAAGTGTGACCATGGTGTAATAGTGTGCTACAAGTGTGACCATGGTGTAATAGTGTGCTACAAGTGTGACCATGGTGTAATAGTGTGCTACAAGTGTGACCATGGTGTAATAGTGTGCTACAAGTGTGATAATGGTGTAATAGTGTGCTACAAGTGTGACCATGGTGTAATAGTGTGCTACAAGTGTGACCATGGTGTAATAGTGTGCTACAAGTGTGACCATGGTGTAATAGTGTGCTACAAGTGTGATCATGGTGTAATAGTGTGCTACAAGTGTGACCATGGTGTAATAGTGTGCTACAAGTGTGACCATGGTGTAATAGTGTGCTACAAGTGTGACCATGGTGTAATAGTGTGCTACAAGTGTGCAAAATGAATAAGGGGAACAGTGAGCAGATGGATATTTAACTTTTTAATAAATAAAACCCAAAGACGGTAAACAGTGAGATGGAAGCTGCCACAGTGAAAAGTTGTTCCTCAAGGCACAATATTCGCCCCCACTTAACTTTCTCAAACATATGTCTTTATCTTTCTCAGGCGATATTTGAATTAGTACGAGTGACATCCACAGAGGATACAGCAAACCTCCTAGCTGATATAAACCAAGTTCACTAGTGGGCTACTGACAAAATGATCTAGGACAAATTTTAGGTACTCCGCTTTGGAAAAAATAGAGGAAATAGACTGAAACAGAGTAAAAGAAACTCGACATAATGGAAATTTAATGTGAGAGACTTTGATGTGATAATGTCAGAAAGTCTCTCATTCAAGGATCACAACGTTATCATCATAGAAGCAAGGAAAATGATAGGTTGGATAACTAGAACATTCAAAACAAGTGTTGACAAGCAAATGATACTCTTTAAGTCACTTGTTTTAAGCTGAAATATTGCTCTATCCTAATGGCCCCCTTCAAATCAGGTGAAATTGCACAACTGGAAAACTTAGAGAATCTTCACTGTTTGCATAAATTCAATCTAGAATCGGAATTACTGGGAACGGTTAAAGTTTTTCGAATTGTAACCATGGAAATTAGATGAGAAAGATGCATTATAATATACACCTGGAAAATTCTGGAGGGGTTGGTCCCAAACCTGCTAACTAATATTACTTCAAATGCAAATAAAAGGCTTGGCAAACGATGCAAAATACAATAGGTTAAAGGAACCAAGTCTTTTCAATATCCTTCATGCGAAAGATGTTACTAATAAACCCCTAGCTGTCTTCAAAACGAAACTAGATAAGTATAATCTGCCTCCTGATCAACCGGGCTGTGATGCATATGTTGGTCTGCGTGCAGACCAACGTATGCATTTTGGTCGTCATGAAAACTGAAGGCTTGTCCAGGGACTGGTTCGCGAAGGGTGGAGGAAGAGAGAGGTGAATCCCAAAACAGACTACAGGTAAGAGTAGCTGGTACTGACACCGCAGTGCACTTTGATGACCACTGTTGCTATTGACACAGGTGTTCTCTGGCACCTCTGAAGAAGACGCTGCTGTAACTTCTCACGATGACACCAATCTCACCTCTGACGGAGACGCCAATCTCACCTCTGACGGAGACAGTAACCTAACTTCTGATGAGAGACATTGATCATAGTATTGAAAGGTGCCTCGGATCACTGTTCCTTGCAAGGCGATTTTCATGCTGCCTTATTTGTCAAGAGATCACTTTGAATACAGTGGGAAGCACAACTGTCAGTATATATCGAGAAATATTTCTGCTTGTATGTACATAGAGCTGTACGAGTGTCTATAGTGATATTATTTGTAGCAGTGGTATTTATATTATTATTATTATTATTATTATCAGAGCAGGGTGTTTACAGTGATGTATTATGGTGAGCAGCACGTGCAGGACGGTGGCACCTGAATCACTGATAGTACCATCATAACAGCTGAACAGTCTGAAACACCGTAGCTCCATTTCTGCCAAAACTTACTCTATATTTACACAAAATTTTGAAAGTGATGCTGCTATGTGCGCTGCTGCTAAAGGTGCTATTGATTCTGTTGTTACTGCTGTTGCTATTGCTGCTTCTATGACTGCAGCTGCTGTTGGTGCTGTTATTGCTGCTGTGTTGCTGTTACTTCTGTTTTGTTACTACTGCTAACAGTGCTGTTGCTATTATTGCTGCTGCTGCTGCTGTTATTGCTGTTGCTGCTGTTGCTGCTTTTCAGTTGAAACAGTTTATATCTGCGTAACCAGTACACAAAGTAAACCGCTTTTATAATTCGTTTAAATACGTCAGTTTCTGAATTAGCTAAGCCAGCAACACTAATTCTAGTTCAGGCTAGATTACGGCAAGTTAACTTCACTTAAATTTAGAATACTTAGTCAATATGCATATCTTTTACGCTAAGTTTGCCTCTGGCAGCGAGGAAAATTATATACCGGTTATTGTAATGTATGAAATAACTAGAAAAATACTTAACCTGCAATGTTCTTAAGGAACTCGGGTAGCTTGTGAAGGGTAGTGGTGATGGTGAGGGGTGGTGATGGTGAGGGGTGGTGATGGTGATGAGGGGTGATGGTGATGAGGGGTGATGGTGATGAGGGGTGATGGTGATGAGGGGTAGTGGTGATGGGTATTGTGAAAGGTAGTGTAGTAAAAGAATGGGTGCGTGTGGCAGCATTTGTAGGAGGGGTGTAGTAGGAGCATGGGTGGGAATGGCAGCATGGGTGGGGATGGCAGCATGGGTGGGGATGGCAGCATGGGTGGGGATGGCGGCATGGACGTGAATGACGGCATGGGTGGGAATGGCAGCATGGGTGGGAATGGCGGCATGGGTGGGAATGGCAGCATGGGTGGGGATGGCAGCATGGGTGGGGATGGCAGCATGGGTGGGGATGGCGGCATGTGTGGGGATGGCGGCATGGACGGGAATGACGGCATGGGTGGGAATGGCGGCATGGGTGGGAATGGCGGCATGGGTGGGAATGGCAGCATGGATGGTGGCAGGAGAGACAAAGGCAGGGATAGCAACAAGGCCGCTGGCCAGCAGCATGATAATATATAGAGCAGTAAGAAGGTGGTAGCGGCGGTGGTGAAGGTTGTGGTGGTGGTGGGGCAGGACAGTAATTAGTGGGGTCAGGCGGGGGCCAGGTGGCCACCAGGCAGACAGGCCCGCACCCCACCTGACGGCCACCACCTCTCTTCACCCCTCCAGTACCCCCTTCCTCCCCAGCAGCACCAGTACCCGTGCCCACACCACAAGGCTCAACACCCTGCCCACCACCCGCTGTCCGCTGCTTGCCACATGGTACACCTCGTATCCGCCAGGACACTCCTCGTCCCCTTAACAACCACACACTCCACGGCCTATACTACCACCTGCTTCTCAAACTATTATCTTTCTAGCATGTTGCTAATTATCTTTCTTCTACACTGAAAGCATATAAAACTAACTAATGTGGACCAGTAGGGTTCATGCAGTGTATTTTGAGATATTGCCTCACTTTGTGAGGTGTTGCCGCACCGGGTTAGGTAGCATTTCACTGGGCGAGTTGTGACCTCCTCTAAACATATAAAATGTGCTTCTCTTGCGTTATCTTCCTATTCCTCTGAAGATGTGTGTAAGTATATGAAAGCGCTAAGGTATTTTGTCTATATTCTCTGTGGTATTTTTATATATTTGCAATCACACGTTTTATTGTTATTTCTCTCTCTCTCTCACACTCTCTCTCTCTCACACACTCACACACTCTCACACTCTCTCACACACTCACACTCTCTCACACTCTCTCTCTCACACACACACACACACACACACACCTAGTTGTGCAGCCACAACTAGGTGAGTACACACACACACAATTTGTTGAACACTTGGTGATGCTAAAGAATAACACTTGCAGCGAAAATATAAAGTTGGTCTGTTTATTTCGACTCATCGCTCCTCTGTTTTTTATTAGATGGTTCAGGAAACCTCTAATGGAAAGAAGGAGTGACGAGAGAGAACTCAATAAGTGTTAAGGGACCACGATTTTTCAACGCCCTCTCTTCATGCTTAAAGGAGATTAAAAACGAAACCCAAGCTGTCTTCAAGAGTGAACTCGACAGTTCCTCAAAATAGTTCCTGATTAGCTTGGTTGTGGTACATACGTTAGACTGCATGCGGCGGGCACTAACAGCCTGATCGATCAGTTCAACAGCCAGTAGGCCTGGTCTGGGACTGGGCCGCGGTGGCGGTGACTTCCGGAAGAGACTCCAGGTAAAGCTCAGATGTAGGTGGTATCATGCGTCTGGTCAGAAAGTCACAGGTTTAATAATAGTTGTAGATGCATGAAATAGCCTTGCAAGTTGAGGGCTGCTTCACAAAACAGTTTCTCAGACTTAACTAGTAGAAATATCTTGCTTGACTTGTTTCTGGCAAATAAGGAACTCTGATAAATAATTATGACGTTAAGGAAGAGCCTAGAGAAAGCGATTACGAATCGGTTTCAATATCTTATGGAATTACTTTAATAACGATGAGGTCAAGGTCCCCAGTTTTCGCATTGCAGATTATTTGGACCTAAGAGATTACCTGATTAGTGTAGACGAGGGGTAACCTGACTAGGGATTATCATGAAGACCGATCGATGATGATGGGTGCCAATATTACTTTTTCCAAAGTGCGTGGAGAAGCTGCCCTAGACGAATAGAGGCGAGGCGTCACCTTATTGGCCAATCTATTGAACTGAGAGGCTAAAAAGGAAAGTCAAAAGACCAACTCACAGGCTCTTATTGACAAAGAAATGTGTAACATTTTTATTGTTTTTTCTTCATACAAGAAAATGCAAACGAAATCCCAGATATCCCTTAGTGGTAAACTCTTGTAGTAAGAAAGACACCTATTGACTGAATGACGGTGAATGTATCCTTTATTCACACACTTGCTTTGTGGTCACCACTTGTGGCAAGACAGCTACTGTCTGAGTGATGGTGAATGTTTTTTTTTTCTAACTAGTTGGTAAACACTAGCGGCAAAACAGCTGTTGTGTGAAAAATTATGTAAAAACGCAATTATCATAATTTTGAATAAAAATTGCGCTCAACTGTATTTTAAAGGAAGAATTAAATAAAAATCTTAATACTTTATGTGAAAAGAAAAAATCTTGTGTCGCAATGTTTTCGCGTTTTTTGAGGTTTTTAAATTATTTTTAAGATTTCAGTTTTTCCACTAAAATTAAGATATTTTTGGATAAAAAATATTACTTTAAAGTTAAAGTGCCAAATTTTATAATTTGAATATTTTATTTTTTATTTTTTTTAGATGAACTGTGAAATGTTTAATTTATAAAGCAGTCGGAGCCACTTTGACACATTTGAAGTTTCATCTACATTATGGTTGAAAGGGGTCAATTCTTGGGAGCCATGTTTGGCATTTACCACTTCCATGACGGCACGTTGACATGATATCTATTTAAATTTGCTTGTACTACTCTCTCCTAACTCACACAACGCATGTTCTTCCGGGATAACTTGTCAAGTCTCGACCTTGCTACTGTATCCTCCCGCTGATGTACTGTTTTAGATTTCGATAAAAATGTGTTATTTAACATAGTTTTGCTACACACTTCCGCTGTTATCGAGTCTTTTTAGTTGTATTTGTGAGACACGCCTGGAAGAAACTGTCCTTCATCCTGTACATGTATTCGTAATTTCTGGGCAGTTCTAATAATTTTTAGGTATTTACAACAAAAATGCCTCTATCCAAAAATTTTCCAATCATGTTTCATGAAACTTCTTATGTAAAGTTTTTTTTTGTGTGCTTTGGAGTTTTCCAATATCTTATCTGCCTCTTAACTTTCATTTCTTTCTTTTTCTCCTGTGAGATCTCACCACCTGCAACATTAAGTTGGAGAGAGACTTCTTCGTTCTTTGTGTTAGTGTGACTATATAAATGGTTAAAGTCGGACAAAAAACGTCGTCGTAAGCTCCTCTCCCCTATGTGCTGGTTATTTGTGTATTGAATCTATTAAGAGAACTTGTCTGATGGACTTCAACACAGCAGCAAATCAAGTCGTCACTTACTTCATGTGCACAGGCTTCTGTCAGGCGTCCTTGTACCTTGACGGCTTTCAATATTCCAGACGAAGATTTTTTTTTTAAGTTCTATATCAATTACAGATGATGGTTTTGCATCACTGTGATTTTCGAGCTGTGAAGAAGACTGTTGTGGAATATTTGCACGACTTTCATATATGGATAACTCATACAATGATCTTTTCTGTTGATTCTCTCTGAACATTAGACTTTTCTCTAGAATTGAAGCTTTTAAGATTTTTTCTTCTGAAGTTATATAACTTTATCTTGCATGGTTTTCAGAGGCGTTGGTGACATTGCAAAGTGTCTGTCATCGAAGTGAAGATAGAAAGGTCAGAACGAGAATAAATTATGCAAGGTCAAAGTCACTAGTGACATGGTCCTCAGTCAACTAGATAGATTGGAAGTCAACAAGTCACCGGGCAGTGACGAGCTGCTTTCAGTGTTTTTTAATGAATGTAAATAAGAACTTTGCAAACTATTAGCTAGTCTTCAACAGATCACTACTAACTGGTATCGTACCAGATAAGTGGTAAATGTGAAACCCATTCATAAAGCGGGTGATTGGTTTATAAATTGAAACTAAGGACCTATCAGACTAACCTCATTTGTGGGAAAGTTGATGGAATCAATAATTGTGAATGTAATTTCTAGCCACTTTGATAACTGAATTTGATAACTGAACCTCAGCACGGTTTTATAAATTTTATAACTAGCCCTTCTTGCCTTAAGATACAGGTTTAGCTCTCCCAGGATATTGTGTACATGGAGTTCAGTTAGGCTTTCAATAGTTTCACACAGGAGACTGAAGAAGAAGCGGTACGTGGCACAGAAGAAATGATCTCCGGGGTCGAGAGATAGCTGACAGATAAGCAACAGTGTGTGAATAAATTGGGAGAAATCAGAATGGGGACCCATTAAGTGGTGTGTCATATGGGGTCAGTATTGGGACCCTTGTTGCTCACAATCTGCTTGAACAACAGAGAAGGGATAAGTGGCGACATTAGCATGTTTGCCGATGACACTAAAATAGGGCCTCACATAATTTTCGACACTAGAAAGCTACAGGATGTCTTAGATAAGTTGATGTTGTGGTAGATGCATTTCAGTGCGGACAGATGTGAAATTCTAAGCTTAGGAAAAGAAAATAATTGTGATACAAGCTAATAATGTAGTTCTTGGTCAATAAGACATTTCGCTAACCAGTGGCTATCAGTTGAGTACAGAAGTGATGAAACTGGAGACAGTAGATGAGGTAATCAGTCCCTCCTCAGCCTAGATGGTGTTCACCAGCGTAGTCTTGTTGACTATGAAGTATAGGTAGAAAGATGGTCGCTTATGTGGGAGTTAGCTGAGGTGTAGCAGTTGAGGGACTGATTACCTCGTCTTCTTCTGTCTCTAGTTGCAACACCTCTGTACTGACTTGATAAACCCACTGGCTGGCAAAAAGTCTTCAGACTATAGATACGCAGGTGTTGCACGTGTCTTCATCAACTAGCAGGTATTGTTTGTATACCATTATTTCTAAGATTTTAGTCAAACTGAATGCAAAAAGATTTAGGAGTTCTGGTTAGTAGAAGCTTAAAGCTGAGATAACAGTGCGCAAGTTTTTGTCATTAAGCTAATGACAATAGCTTTAACGTCCCACATCATAAAAATCTTTTGAAAGAGTTCTAAGAAGCAGGATTGGAAACCACTTGGATTCCCAACAATTGCACAATCCAGGGCAACATGGGTTCAGAGCAGGTCACTTCTGCCTCTTGCAACTACTGGACCACTATGATATGGTCATGGATGCACTGGAAAACAAACAGAATGCAGATGTAGTATACACAGATTTTGCAAAAGCCTTTGACAAGTGCGATCATGGTGTAATAGCACACAAAATGCGTGCTAAAGAGATAACTGGCAAAGTAGGCAGATGGATCTTCAACTTTCTAACCAGTCGAACACAAAGAGTAGTGGTAAACAGAGTTAAATCGGAAGCTGCCATAGTGAAGAGCTCTGTTCCACAAGGCACAGTACTCGCCCCCTATCCTGTTCCTCATCATCATATCAGAGAGAGATGTAAACCATAGCACTGTATCATCCTTTGCAGACGATACTAGGATCTTCATGTGTGTCATCCATTGAGGACACGGCAAATCTCCAAGAAGATATAAACCAAGTTTTTCAATGGGCAACGGAGAACAATATGATGTTCAATGAAGACGAATTCCAACTATTCCGTTATGGAAAACTGGAGGAAATAATAGCTAGGACTGAGTATATTACAAACTCTAATCACACAATAGAGCGGAAGGACCTGGGAGTGGTAATGTCAGAGGATCTCACCTCAAGGATCATAACAGTGCCACTATCACATCTGAGGAAACTGATAGGATGGATAATGAGAACATTCAAGACGAGATGCCAAGCCAGTGATGATCCTTTTTAAATCACTTGTTCTCTCTAGGCTGGAATACTGCTGTACATTAACATCTCCATTCAAGGCAGGTGAAATTGAATTTCTAGAGAATGTACAGAGATCCTTTACTGCACATATAAGTTCCATCAAACACCTTAACTACTGGGAACGCTTGGAAGCACTTGACTTGTACTCACTGGAGCGCAGGCGCGAGAGATGCATCATAATCTATACCTGGAAGATCCTGGAGGGACATGTCTCTAATCTACACACAGAAA
The DNA here is from genome assembly GCA_009830355.1 of Cherax destructor. NCBI lineage: Eukaryota > Metazoa > Arthropoda > Malacostraca > Decapoda > Parastacidae > Cherax > Cherax destructor. The sequence goes on from WNWK01002701.1 coordinate 62,892, forward strand.
TCACTCACTACGAAAGCAAATGACTTGGTAGGCGTTGCAACATACCCCCAGTGAAAAGTAGGGAAAACACAATAAGTGTCCGGGGCCCCAAGACTGTTCAACAGCCTCCCACCAACCATAAGGGAAATTATCAATAGACCCTTGGCTGCCTTTAAGAAGGACCTGGACGAATACCTAAAGTCAGTACCGGATCAGCCGGGCTGTGGTTCGTATGTTGGACTACGTGGGGATAGCAGTTACAGCCTCGTTGATCAGGCCCTGATCCACCGGGAGGCCTGGTCATGGACCGGGCCGCAGGGGCGGTTATCGCCGGAATACCCTCGAAGTAGACTCCGGGTAGACGGCCGAGCTCTGTTGTCCATATTAAACTGCCCTTTTATGTTTGATTATCTAACCAGCCAGTCCGATGAATACCAGATTACAGTCTTCACTGATAAATTCTTGAAGTACCTCGTGTAACAGGTTTTGTGTTTCTCCTGAAAGATTTGTTTTTGGTTGGAATAGAAAGTGATTTGTTAGCCACTTCGCTAAGGTTAAATATTCTTTGGTGGAAAGGTACAATGAGTTGTGATTAAGTGAAATGAATTCCCTAGAGTTGAAGCTGTGTAAGAATTGGGCTCTGGGGATTTCTCTTTCCTGGCCTAACTGTCTTATGCTGCATATCTTAGGTACTCGTAAGAGAGGTTTGAGACAGTGCTCATTTTAATTTTAGATGAATGATAATTGTAGAAGTGGACATAGTAGTCAATCTAAATTTCATCTTGATCGTTGTTTTTGATGAACGCATTTAAGATTAGGTGTTGATTGTTCGACTCCCATTCAACCTTGAAACTTAAGAGGCAGTAAAATGTCTCCTCTTGCTGCCTCTCTACCACTTGCCACTTGCCTTGCACTACACGGAAGTTGTTGAATGACACTTGTGCAACATTTGGGTATCTTTATTTTGAAAACGTTTCGTCAGCCAGTGGCTTCATCAGTTAAATACAGAGAAGAACTGTGGAAGATGAGGAGTATAAAGTAATCAATTCCTCAGCTTGGAGTCGATGCAATCAGTCCATCAATCTTGATAAAAGTACAGCATATGCAGGGAGAAGTGGCTTTTATACTGCACACAGGCGAGGTGAAGCAGTTGCAGGAAAGGTTATCAGTATAAAAATCCATAAGTGGAAGTAGGTTATTCCTATAGGTTAGGCAAACGTTGAAGAATTCCCTGTATTAAGATCCCAGGATGATGCTGTGTCTGACAGCATCTTGTGTTCACTCACCCCATTATCGCACTTGTCAAACGCACTCGCAAAATCTGTGTATATCACATCTGCGTTTTAATTTTCCTTCAACGCCTCAGCAGTTCTTGTCTTAATGATTTAGAAATTGTGACAGACATGACCTTAAAGTTCTAAAAGCATCCTCTTTCGTGGAATTGTGGGATGTTAGGGCTACAGGTCTCTAATTTTTGGTTAGCGTTCTGCCACTTCTCTTATGCACTCTTTAAGGTCTCTGGTATTTCACCTAGATCTAAGCTCTTTCTCCAAAGATATTGAGGGCTCATAGTAATGGTACTTAGCACTTTTATAATAAGGAATTCCACGAATCTGATCCAGGTGCTGGTTTCGCGGGAATGTTTTAAATTTCTTTTTCGAATTCTATGAGATTAGTACTGCTGTCAGTTGGTGTGCCAGGCCTTCAGGTGGAATGAAAAATGTTTCTGCACATTTCACCCTTCTTTCATTTAATGGGTTGCTGAACATCGACTTGTACTGTTCTTTTAGAATTTCGCTCACTTCATGTTCATGGTCAGTATATGATCCTCCTGTTATTAAGGGTCCAATTATACAGGTAATTCTTAACTTGAATTTTGCAATTTTTGTGTGTTGAGACGAGAAAAGGAAATGTGATTTAATTCACTGTGATAAATCAGTTTAAAACTCCTCGACTAATAAGTTATATTGCTATTTTTAATCAGTGTTTGTGACATGCAAAAAATCTGCACCATGGTACTATAACTTGGAGAAAGGTGCCAGAAAGAGGCTAGGTCAGCCATTATCAAGAGGGCACAGACTTCAGATTATCTTGTCCGTATGGCTTATCTTTCTCATCAGCTGCTGCCTCTCCCACATGCCTCGGTGCGGAGATGAAGGGAGGGAGTTTTTACTTAGTAAAATTTAATATAATAGCAGTATGCTGCTACCCTGTTCTTTATAGTTACAGAAGTGGTGGGGGGTAAGTCTGTGAGGTGGGGGAAAAGGAGGCGTGTCTTGGTGATAGTAGGGTGAGTCTTGGTGAGAAGGGGAGGTTAAACCTTAGTGGGGGGTGGAGGTGAGCTTATTACAACGACCACACCATTACGTAACGCTTATGCTGCTACTGTTATCACCACCGCCACTATTGCTGATATTATTAAAACTCTTTTTACTGCCATCTGTACTAATATCACTTCTTATTTTTACTACCACTATTAATTTCAGCTATCTAGAGACAAAGGTTGCTGTTGTGTAGGCCGGTCTCAGCAGACAGCAGGGATATAGAGCGTGCGGTCTCTGCTGTCTGCCTTTCCTATGAACTGCCATGTTTTAGAATTACAATCACGACCACCACCACCACTACTACAACTACAGTCACCACCACCACTACTACTACTACTACTACAGTCACCACCACCACTACTACTACTACTACTACTACAGTCACCACCACCACTACTACTACTACAGTCACCACCACCACTACTACTACTACTACAGTCACCACCACCACACTACTACTACTACTACAGTCACCACCACCACTACTACTACTACTACAGTCACCACCACCACTACTACTACAGTCACCACCACCACTACTACTACTACAGTCACCACCACCACTACTACTACTACTACTACAGTCACCACCACCACCACTACTACTACTACTACTACAGTCACCACCACCACTACTACTACAGTCACCACCACCACTACTACTACAGTCACCACCACCACTACTACTACAGTCACCACCACCACAACTACAGTCACCACCACCACCACTACTACTAGTCACCACCACCACTACTACAACTACAGTCACCACCACTACTACTACAGTCACCACCACCACTACTACTACTACTATACAGTATAACACCAAACCACTCTACTACTACCACAACTGCTGGTTACCACCAAAATATCTAGTCATCACTACTTCAATACAGTCACCAGACCACTTCACAACTACAGTCCACCCTACCAGTCACCACTACCCCTGAGTCACCACTACCCTGAGTCACCCTGGACTACCAGTCACCACCACCCCTAGTCACCCACTACCTAGTCACCACCCCAGTCACCCTACTACAGTCACCACCACCTGACTCACGCCTACTACCCCTAGTCACCTGGACTACACCTGAGTCACCCTGACTACCAGTCACCCTGACTACCTGATCACCTGGACTACCTGAGTCACGCCGGACTACCCTGACACACTGACTACCTGAGTCAGCCTGGGACTACCCTGAGTCACGCCTGGACTACCCCGAGTCACGCCTGGGACCCCTGAGTCACGCCTGGGACTACCCTGAGTCACGCCTGGGACTACCCCTGAGTCACGCCTGGGACTACCCCTGAGTCACGCCTGGGACTACCCTGAGTCACGCCTGGACTACCCTGAGTCACGCCTGGACTACCCTGAGTCACGCCTGGACTACCCTGAGTCACGCCTGGGACTCCCTGAGTCACGCCTGGGACTACCCCTGAGTCACGCCTGGGACTACCCTGAGTCACGCCTGGGACTACCTGAGTCACGCCTGGGACTACCCTGAGTCACGCCTGGGACTACCCTGAGTCACGCCTGGGACTACCCTGAGTCACGCCTGGGACTACCCCTGAGTCACGCCTGGACACCCTGAGTCCGCCTGGGACTACCCTGAGTCACGCCTGGGACTCACCTGAGTCACGCCTGGGACTACCCTGAGTCACGCCTGGGACTACCCTGAGTCAGCCTGGACTACCCCTGAGTCACGCCTGGGACTACCCCTGAGTCACGCCTGGGACCCCTGAGTCACGCCTGGGACTCCCTGAGTCACGCCTGGGACTACCCCTGAGTCACGCCTGGGACTACCCCTGAGTCACGCCTGGGACTACCCCTGAGTCACGCCTGGGACTACCCCTGAGTCACGCCTGGGACTACCCCTGAGTCACGCCTGGGACTACCCCTGAGTCACGCCTGGGACTACCCCTGAGTCACGCCTGGGACTACCCCTGAGTCACGCCTGGGACTACCCCTGAGTCACGCCTGGGACTACCCCTGAGTCACGCCTGGGACACCTGAGTCACGCTGGGACTACCCTGAGTCACGCCTGGGACTACCCTGAGTCACGCCTGGACTACCTGAGTCACGCCTGGGACTACCCCTGAGTCACGCCTGGGACTACCCCTGAGTCACGCCTGGGACTACCCTGAGTCACGCCTGGGACCTGAGTGCCTGGACCCCTGAGTCACGCCTGGGACTACCCTGAGTCACGCCTGGGACTACCCTGAGTCACGCCTGGGACTACCCTGAGTCACGCCTGGGACTACCCTGAGTCACGCCTGGGACTACCCTGAGTCACGCCTGGGACTACCCTGAGTCACGCCTGGGACTACCCTGAGTCACGCCTGGGACTACCCCTGAGGGTCACGCCTGGGACTACCCTGAGTCACGCCTGGGACTACCCCTGAGTCACGCCTGGGACTACCCCTGAGTCACGCCTGGGACTACCCCTGAGTCACGCCTGGGACTACCCCTGAGTCACGCCTGGGACTACCCCTGAGTCACGCCTGGGACTACCCCTGGTCACTTCTAACAGAGCGACTCTGCTTTTCTGACAAAACTACAAAACTCAAGTTTTATACCCACTACTGACGTGCCACACTGAGGTGAAGAATAGAAGGTGAGGCGGGGAAGGGTAATGGCTGTGCTGGAATGGGAGAGGTGGGCAGGGCGTTGCAAGTCAGGTCAGGACGTTAGTCAGGGAGGATGAGGCAGTGTTCGTCGAAGGGGAAGTAGGGTACTGACTCGCAGTTCTACATTTCCCACAGCCGGAGGAGAATACAAAATTATCTTATGAAAGATGAAGCTTCTTTGATACTTGAGTTGCCTTTCAAAAAAAGAAAAAGATAGTTGTAGTTTTGATCACATCACTAGACCGGAATTGAGAGGAGAATGCTTGAAATAGACACTACAATCTGGAACAGGGATTCTCAACTTTTCCTCCATCATTAACCCCCCTCGGCTTACTTCCATACAAAAAAATTATCGCCATCATAAAGGGACAGAGAAACAATGTCAGAAAAAAATAAATTCAGGTTTTGCAAAAAAAATATTTACCCCTTGCCATGTAATTTTTTACCCCCAAGGGATTAATTTACCCCTGGTTGAGAATCACTGATCTGGAAGGACTTACGAAGCGTTCTTACAAGGTACAGCACCTCAGTCACAGGTTAGTCGGGAACTAAATTCAGGATATAGTACTTGAAAATCCCACAAATCATAAACATCGATGTCCTGGTAACCTTGTTTAGTAAATCATTAACTTCGTTAATGATTTACCGGATCATTACAAAACAGCCTCTTAATCGCTACAAACACTTCCTCCTCAACCATTACAAACATGCTTTCCTAGCCATTACAGACATGTACTCCTAATAGTTACAAACGCGTCCTTCTAGCCATTACACACACGTCCTCCTAGCCATTACGCACACGTCCTCCTAGCCATTACACACACGTCCTCCTAGCCATTACGCACACGTCCTCCTAGCCATTACACACGCGTCCTCCTACCCATTACACACGCGTCCTCCTAGCCATTACACACGCGTCCTCCTGTCGTGTCAGTATCATATATACACTTGTGTAGTGTATCTTTCCTTTTATACAGCTGGTCCCTTTGCGTGTGACGTCACGGTACCCGCTGACGTCAGAGGCTCAGCGCATGTGCACAGCCTCTCATAGGCACTCTCTCTCACTAACGTTAGACCTACAGGCGAAACAGACGGGTGGCTGGACTCTCCTTTACTTACTGTAAATATACCGTAACCATCCAACAAGGAGTATCTTTGACCTCCTATATATCTCTCAAGACCCACGCGACACTCCTAGCCATTACACACGCGTCCTAGCCATTACACACGCGTCCTAGCCATTACACATGCGTCCTCCTAGCCATTACACACGCGTCCTCCTAGCCATTACACACGCGTCCTAGCCATTACACACGCGTCCTAGCCATTACACACGCGTCCTCCTAGCCATTACACACGCGTCCTCCTAGCCATTACACACGCGTCCTAGCCATTACACACGCGTCCTCCTAGCCATTATAAACATATTCTCTTCATGAAATGTATTTTTATTTTACTGTGACTAATATAATTATCGGTTAAATGGATGTTCTGTTTCACTTATTGGATTTAATAATATAATTCGGTCATTTTTTAACTTAAAATTTACCCAACCTAAATTAAATAAGGTACGTAGAGAGAGTAACTGAAGCTGACTTAGTAATTGACTGACGTATTAATAACATTAATAAGTTTTACCCTCAAAAACTCAATGAGTGAATCAGAATCATTGCTTCTCTTCCAGAGTTCACTCATTTTATCCCTAAAATAATTATAATATCCAATAACTAGCTGATTAATGTAAAAATGGGACATTTTACACTAACTCATGTTTTAATATATAGAAAGAGTAATGAAATCCAGTATTAAAAACTAAATGATGTTTGGAAGCAAGTTATTAAGTTTTACAAAGTCCAGTTGATTATACCAGTTTTTTTTTGAAGTTCAGTCACATGTGAAATATTATAAATAGATAAGCATAGCAAACGTAATGTTTTGTCTATAGTCTCATTCAAGAACCTGTCAGTTTTCTAAACTATTATGTAATAACTGTGCCATTTGAGGCTCTGGTTTAAGAGGGAGATTATTAACAAAGTTCAGTATTTGTGACAGTTTTTTTTTTTTTTTTGCAAATGTCCATCAACCTTGACTGAGGCTTTGAACAATTTTTATCTTTGAATTTTTTTTTTCAAATGTGTGTGCTGTCGAAGACTATGAATATGGCTTCACCATGCATCAAATTTCAACAGACTGCTCTTCTTGTAAATGTCTGAGTGTACCATTAGTTTGCATTTCAAATGAATTCCATTTGAAATATTTCACAGAACATTAATTTTTGGACCAACACAAGAAAATAAGATATTGAAAGGATCTGATCTCCTATTGGGAAGTCTCCCTCACCGATTGAAAAAGTCTTGCATGAAATCCAAGAATGATTATGAAACATTTCTCTCACTGTATATTTCCACAGGAATGTGTGAATTGTTTTCCTTAAAGAATAAAAAGGCACAATGCCGTGACTGGAATACATAAATAACTGGCACTAAAGAGGTCATTTGTGTATAATTCCTTTCCTTGTAGAGTGACAATTCCTTACAACATGGAGTATGAAAAATTACCTTCATTGATCTGCTTCACAAACATATTTATCTTTCCCTTAAAAGCTTTCACCTCAGCATACTTGTCAGATACCAGTTTTTCCTTACCCCTGCAACCTTAGAATACAATTATTAAAATATTCTGTTATCACTCAAAACGAAATCTCAGATCCATTCAGCGCCAGAAAATGATTCTTGACGTCTTCGTTTCTTATTGAGCAAGATGTCAGTTACATGACGCACAAGAAAAAATAATTTGAAGACATTACATCACCACAATCACGTTACTTAAATATGGTTCAAAATATTTATCGAAACTCGCAAGGTTTCAGGCCATAAACAATATTATTGCAACACAACAATGCAGTGTAATTGGGACGCTCAACCTTAAATTTTAGATAGTTTCCTTAATTCTTGCAACTTAGGAGTTTTATTTGCAACCTTGTGCCTTGCACCATCAGTTGTCACCCTTTTAGGTTATCCCAACTCAGGTTAAGCTTGCTCACAGAATCACTCGCTATTATGAATACATTTTCTGCAGTAGTAGTGTCTTTTAAGCTCTGCAGTGTCTAGAATGTTTCTATCATCTAGTGCTAAGGAGTAATGTTTAAAATATATTGTATTGTCAGTGTTATACAGCACTTTCATGTCGTTATTACATTCAGTGACTGTGGATGCAGATAACCCTGCATTCACTATACATTGTAGATGCAGATAACCCTGCATTCACTATACATTGTAGATGCAGATAACCCTGCATTCACTATACATTGTAGATGCAGATAACCCTGCATTCACTATACATTGTAGATGCAGATAACCCTGCATTCACTATAAAAGCAGTCATGTCAGGGTACATTTTACCAATTAATTCCTCCTGCACTTCTGCACAAACTTCCTATCAGTAAAGAGTCTACAGCTCTCGGCAATACCATTGTACAGTGTCTTGTCGACTGTCACCGCCACTGCTACAAGATTATTGTGCAGTGTCCTGGTGACTGTCACCGCCACTGCTACAAGATTATTGTGCAGTGTCCTGGTGACTGTCACCGCCACTGCTACAAGATTATTGTACAGTGTCCTGGTGACTGTCACAGCTACTGCTGCAATATTATTGTGCAGTGTATTGTTGACTGTCACCACCACTGCTGCAAGATTATTGTGCAGTGTATTGTCGACTGTCACCGCCACTGCTGCAAGATTATTGTACAGTGTCCTGGTGACTGTCACAGCTACTGCTGCAATATTATTGTAAAGTGTCTTGTTGACTGTCACAGCTACTGCTGCAAGATTATTGTGCAGTGTATTGTTGACTGTCACCACCACTGCTGCAAGATTATCGTACAGTGTATTGTTGACTGTCACCGCTGCTGTTGCAAGATCCTTATGCAGTGTTTTGCTGACAGCCACCACCACCACCGTCAGATCATACTTGTTACCTAGTTCATGTCTGGCAATATAATCTGCTTTGGTGTTTGTCTCTGGGTTAACCTTCGCGTGTACTGCCTCAAGTAAGGCTTCACCATGCCCAGTGTTTGGTACCTGCGTATACTCTCTACACTGGGTCATGGATATGCACTCGGCGTGACCGCTCCTTACTACGATACAATACTCAGAAGTGTGCATATGTGTACAGTATATAATAATATATGTTTATTTCTACAAGTACATGTACAAGGTATACAGGCCTAGCTGACATCAATGACATACTACTATACAGAAAGCCACTTGTTATGCAGAGCATTTCGGGCAAATTATGTCAGTTTTGTCCCAGGATGCGACCCACAACAGTCGACTAACTCCCAGGTACCCATTTTACTGATGGGAAACAGACAACCGGTGTAAGGAAACACGCCCAATGTTTCTACCCTCGCCGGGAATCGAACCCGGACACTCGCCGTGTGAAGCGAGAGCTTTAGCTAACAGGCCACGGAGAACCGTGGAGATTAGTGGACAGAACTAGCCTGTACCACACCTTGCGCTGAATGATCCACACGGATTTAGCATTTCAATAAAATAATCAGTATACCTATACACCAATTGTGTGTGTATGCTTGTTTACTGGTTGTCACGGGCACTTTTGATAGACCTGGCCTGTGTGCGCACACAAACTAAAATATCCCCTTGATTCCTCAAGGGAGGTGACTTCATGCAGGTGAGGTGCTCTTGATCCTGGGAACAGAACCTGTTCTCCCTTGGATCAAACCTGACTGCTTTTATTTCCACAGGTGCTGTATGACTCCTGGAGTTAACTCTTCTCCCATCCATGTAACTCCACCGAAGTATTTTGTATGTCGTAATCATGTCCTGTCTTCCTAGTCTTCTCATCCAGGATCATCAGGTTCATTGCCTTTAGTCATTACTGGTCTGGTTGATAACCTTTTCAAGGTTCGAAGCTGGTGCTGCTTATTCTAAGATGGGCCTGACTTACATTTTGTACGGAGTTCTAATGTACCGTTTACTGAGATTCCAGAAGGTTAATCTGAGATTTGCTAGTTTCTAATAAGCTGCCAAAATCATAGGTTAATGTTCTCAAGTAATGTTAGGCATGTTGTTTATTTCTAAACTTTTGTTTCGTCGATGTCTAATTTCTTAACTCCCAGTCTGTATTCCGTCTCCGGTCTGCTGTATAACCCCTGTGGTTTAGCGCTTCTTTTGATTATAATAATAATCCGTCTCCGGTCTCTCCTTCCCTTCACCAGATATTATATACTTGCACTTATTCGAATTGAATTCCAGTAGCCACTAAGTTTGAGCACACATACAACCGGTCGAAATGTTCGTATGGAGGCCCCTCGCTGCTTTCTCCCGTTCGTATTCTTCTAAATGGCTTACATCGTCACACTGGGCTCTATCCCATCTAGCAGGTCATCTAATCCGGCAGATCACTTACAGTATATGTATATAGGAAAGTACATGTATATAGGAAAAATAATGGCTGACCTTCCTCTCGTACTGTCACAATAAAGGTTCTCTTTGTGGATTAGTCTTTTGTGTCAAATGCTTTCTTGCAGTCTTTTTTATTTTTTGTGTTTGAGAGAGAAACTAGAACTTTATCTAATAGCAAAGATTTACAAATAATCTTGCACCAGAAATAAACTGGCTGAATTACTTGCATGCACATGCAAATAATCTGTTAATTACAGAGAGAGTAATAAAGATGTTATCAAGATTGAGGGTCCCGTGCAGCGCCATTAGCCCTGCGTTAAGTAACGACCAACAATGTCATCTTTTTTTTTTTTACTGCTCTTCATGGTTTTTGGCACGGAAGCTATGTTACGAAACAATAACAAATACGCACTAGACGAATGATTAGTAGAGGCAAACATTATACACAGTTTCAAGAGTAGGTGTGACGGCTCAGGAGACCACGAATTAGTTAAGATGGCCAATGGGTTTAATCACGAGAATTGCTAAAACGCAGCCAACACAACTACGAACAAGGGTGGGATGGGTGGATGGTTTGTCTTTCTTCCCAGAGAGTCAGTGAATGAAGTATGCTAGGTCCATGCTGGGGTGTGTAACACCGAAGCACAGGTATGCCGCTGTCGCATGGGTCCCACATTTAATGAAATATAAATATAATAGACGAAGGTCTTTAGACATGCAACTAAGTGTACTCTGGACGTGAGAACTAGACCGTGAAGGAAAGTTGACAACGCTGGCTTTACCATTATTGGAGGACAGGATTAAAGGTGACGTATGATCACTGCCGGTGTTTATACCATTACAAGAGGACGTGACTAAATAAATATGTGAAATCTCATTAACTGGTATCTGCGACCAGAGGACTTAGTTATGAGAGATGGAAGAAGTGGTGCAAACATTTTGGTTAAAATATTGCTTTACAAATAATACTTGATAAGTGGATTCTGGTTCAGGAGGTTGAGTGTCCAGTTGCAAAGTTTGAAATTAAATTTGATGGAATAATAATAATAAAAAAGAATTAGCTTAGATAAATAAAAGACGGGATACGAGGAGCGTAGTTATTATCTTGTAATCATAAACACACAGTATCACAAATAGCAATCACACGTACTCACGCATGCCACTATGCAACTCTCAGTGCATCAAGCATAACAAAATTATGAAGAAAGTTAGATATCTAATTCAAGGCTGGTCCCAAAACTGCAAGGACCAGCATATGAAAGTAGGTTAAGGGATCAAAATTGTAGATGACTAGAGGCTCGACGAACCGGAGGAGACACAAAGATAAAGATACAAGGACACAGAGCGATTGCACACAAGTTAAAACCTAAGTTCGCATGCTGCTGTAACCCATCCACTTCAAGGTTTGGTGTGTTGTGCGTTCAGAGATTCTCTTTGCATACAACTGTTGTAATGCATGTTCGAGTTACTGTCTCCTTTCTGTCAGCGTGAACCATTTTGTCCATTCTCCTTTGAGCTCTCTCAAACGAAAACGTTTTCACCCACAACTGCCTGGGGCTGTTTTTTCATTCCATTTTCTGTAAACTCAGACTGTCGTGGGTAAAAATCCCAGATCATCAGTTTCTGAGATACTCAAACCACCCCGTCTGGCATCAATAGTCATTTCATGGTTTAAGTCGCTTAAATTACATTCCTTCCATGTTCTGATATTTAGTCTGAACAGCTGAACTTCTTGACCACGTCTGCAGGTTTTTAGGCATCGAGGTGCTGCCAAATGATCTGTTGATTAGCTCTCGCATTAAAAACAGGTGTACATAATAAAGTGGCCTATATGTATATTTATATATATATATATAAATATATATAAATATACATATAGGCCACTTTATTATGTACACTTGTTTTTAATGCGAGAGCTAATCAACAGATCGTGTTGAATGGTAAAACTTGCTATTTTGGCTTAAATAGCAACGCTCTTCTTGCCATACAAGACAAGCGAAAATTTATGTATGCAATAATTTCAAAAAATCGTTCAGTACCTAACGAAAAAAATACATTTCATTGTTTGTTTATTATTAAATTATTGTAAACTTATCTAAAATATATTTAGCTTGATTAGGCTAAATTAAATTGCGCTTGTTATAATAAGTTAGGCAAGTTTTGTAAGGTTCTTTTGGTACAAAATTATTAATTTTTACTTTAACGTAAGTCAAAAAATATATCTTTAAACGTATAAGAGGAAATTTTAGAAAGGACTTAATTTTAAACGAGTTCTTGCTAATTGACCAGTTTTATCCATTCTGCACGACATATATATAAGGTGCTTTAATATCATACGACATCAATATTTTGTATGCTTGAGAGGGTCAAACGAACAGCTAAAGTGAATGTGATTCTTGTGAGTCACATCGACAATGTTGTTGTTGTTGTTGTTTATCAGCTTCGCTCAGCCCACTCAATATTCACCCCGCAATTTCGTCTAGATTTTTAGCAGTAATAAAATCGGCGAGAGTAAATATTTTAAATATTTCAGTGTTTGCTTCCTTCCTTTTCCTAGAAGAAATGTTAGGTGTTTTATCGAGTCTATCCAGACCCAGCAGTGCAGTTGGTACACACTCCCTAATTGTGGTTGCAGAGGTCGAGTCATAGTTCCTGGACCCCGCCTCTTCACTGGTCGCTACGTGGTTGTATGTAAAAGAGAAATATGCATAATATAGTCACGACTACAGTAATGAGACATTCTCCATAAATGGTTATAATTATAACCATAATTTTTAAAGGGGTGGGCCTGTAAGCCAGCATAAAACATCGATCAGATGACCAAAAGCTCCTGGTGCGGGTCATTATATAACTAAGACCTGCGTCAGGAAACACTTGTCCCGTTTCCTAACAAACCTACCTAACCTAACCTATCCGGTTGATATATCCTAGGGATTCTGTACTTTGGATGTGAATAACCAACCAGACGAGTTAGAAGCTTGCGTGTAACTCAGCGACTATACAAACTGCTAAGAGGATGTTAGATTTTGACAGTGGGGAAATAGTGGATAAAACAGCCTAAGAATGATATAAATAAGCCTTTTGAGTATATGGTAGTTATTATTGGAAAAACGAATAGGTAAGACGAGTATGATTACAGAGGAAATAGGCGGTGTTATGAAGGTGTGGATTAAGCGTTTACAATGAATCACAAAAGTGAATAGTACTTAAGGAAAGGAACTTTTCATTGCATTTATGGATTTAGAAAAGACATACGAGGTGGAAAGGGAAGCAATGTGGCATATCTTGCTAATGTATCGAATGGGTGGTAGGTTACTTAAAGCAATAAAAACTTGTGGATAGCAAAATGTGAGTTAGGATATGAAGGAGAGAGGGAGACTATTTTTCAGTAAAAGTAGGCCTTGGACAGAAATATGTGAAGTCACTATGGATGTTTAACATATTTATAGATGGGGTTGTAAAAGTGAATGCTAGGGTGTTACGGAGAGATGTAGGATTTAAAGATAATGAATCTGGCATGGAGTGAGAATTATCAGTTGCTTTTTGCCGATAATACGGTATTTTTGGGAGATTCGGAAGAAAAGTTGCAAAGGCTGGTAAATGAATTCAGGAAGGTATGTAAAAGAAAGAAATTAAAAATAAACATAGGAAAACAAGGTGGCGAGGGTATCAAAATATATAGGCAAGAAGAGTGTGGAGGGAGCATGGAGGAAGTAATTGTTTTCAGATGTTTGGAAAATGACTTGTTGGCAGATCGTTCACAAAGACGAGGTAAACCATAAAGCTGATGAAGGAAAAACAATGAGTGGTGCATTGAGGCATCTGTGTCGACAAAGAATTTTATCCATGAAGGCAAAAAAGAGGAAAGTATCTGAGTATAGTGGTACCAATACTGATGTGTGGGTGTGAAGCATGGATTTTGAATTTTGCAGCGAGGCGGCGTCTTGAGGCAGTGATGTCGTGTTTGAGAGCAATGTGTGATGTGAGCATTATGCAGAGAATTCGGAGTTTGGAGACTGGGAGGTAGTGTGGAGTTACTGTGTATTATGCAGAGGACTAAGAAGCGGTTATTGAGGTGGTTTGAACATTTTGAGAGGATGAAAAAGAGAGGTTGACTAGACGGGCGTATAAATCTAGGGTGGAGGGAAAGGGAAGAAGAGTCCTCCCAGAAAAGGTTGGAGGGAAGGGGGTAAAGGTCGTCTCGGGTGCTAGGGGCTTGAACATCTAACAGGCTTGTGCGAGGATATGTTACGAGTGGATACAAGTGGTTTCTATGATTTGACAGATTGTTGGATTGTGAACAGTGTAACATTTATGAAGGGATTCAGGGAACCAATTAGCCTAACTTAGTCCTAGAGGTGGGAAGTACAGTGCCTGCACTCTGAAGGAGGGGTGGGGGTGTTGCAGTTTGGAAGGTGATGTAAACCTTAGCGTTGGCGCCCTTCTGGCAAGACAGCGATTGAATGAATGACAGAGAAAGTATTTTCGTCTTTGTCTGGTCACCCTTCCTCGGTGAGAGACAACTGGAGTGTTAAAAAAATAAATGAAAGGGACTTCATGAATGGCGACTCGCAACGTGGCATGAAGGAAAGATCCTGCTATCCATTAATGTGTTACTTGCTAATCCGGCTATCATTACCCTCAGTGTAGTCCCAGACCTGGCCTCTTCAAAAAAAAAAAAAAAAGAATTTGTAAGAAACATGAAAAAGAAATGTGTATACCTAATGTCATTAAAAGTTTATGTACCTGTCATCCTTCATCCTCGGGGGACAGAAAGAAGAGAAGAGCATTCCTGCTAGAGTGCAAAACTTTTAACAGGCTTTCGTCTCACACTTATGACAAAACGATAGTACGTTTTTAAGTGGGTTGTAGTCTACCAGTTTAGCTATTAGAGAAATATAACAGTAGACTTCTCTTCAGACTCATTGTGTACAATACTGGTAACTTTGAGAACTGCCTTAAGAATTCAGGTGCTGAGACTCGACTCGTGCCGTCACAGATTGGTGAGTACACCCACGAATATAACAAACGTGTTTGAAGAGACTCTACGGTCACTTGGGGCACGCCCAAAAAATTGTAAATACATAAACACCTGAAAATGGAGCCAGAGCACATAAGATTATTTGAGGTTACAAGGAAAACTGTGGCAATGTTAATTTAGTAAGGCACGAACCCTGGGATCACTGCCCAGTAATTATCGACGACCCACATGCACCACACGTACAGAAATCCGCTTGGGACAGCTCCTTATCAAATATGCAAATGGTATTAATAGCTTTATGGTGTACGAGTGAACAGTATGATGTTTACAGTGGGGCAAAGTGAACCTTGTGTTTTCTTTGGGTCAGGGTTTGTGGGAAATTGACATTTGTGGTACTGCTACTGGCACTACCGCCCTTCACTTTCACTGTGAGGATAATATATGTGAGGTGTCGGTACTAACTCTTCCATCCTTCACTTTCACTGAGGTCAATATGTGTGTGGTGTGTTGCTACTGACGCTACTCTGCTTCACAGTGGCGATTTTGCTTGACCACTTTTAATTAAAAGCAGAGCTTTGTACTGCTAAGCTTCGAGACCTGCGAGATGTATTTTGATGTTGCCATATTTAACACACTTGACCTCTAGGCTTAGCACAAGGACTCCTATTTGAGTGGGTCTACACCGAAGTATTGTTTGAGTAGTAGTAATATGAAAGAGCATGTGCATCTGCTGTCCTTATGACGTAAGGTCAATCAATACCATACTTACGTAAGACTCGTACAATACTGACAAGTTGATGAAAAAGACACATGGGCGTTGTGTGAGAGGTGCAGCAGCAGCAGATATCGTCACGGAGGGACGGGACCCACTAGGGAAGATCACAGCCAAGACTTGGGCCAGAGGGAAGTAATAGGGTTGTAGAAGATATCCTCTGTACCAAGGTTTAATGGTGTTGCTGAGTCAGACAAGTATCTCTCTTGTGAAGACGTTTTGCCAACCAGTAACTTTTTCAATTCATTGCAGAGATTACGTACTGTATACTGTGGTAGATGAGGTAACCAGTTACTCAGCCTTGCTATCCGCTGGACCAACTCTTGGACATGACTGGCTTCCACTAGGATGTCCCGCCCACCTGTGATGATGCCCTCAAGTGCTGCACCTTTCCTCTGTCTGAAGTACGTGTTCATTCTACTGCCTCTACTTCAGATTGGCCAAGACTGAGGAACAACAAATCCTATCAAGGCTAAGGGACTGATTACTCCATCTTTTATTACCTACAATATGTAATCCATGCATTGAAAAGCCTCTTGTTGGCGAAAGGTCTTCTCAGTCATGTTTCGCAGGTGTTGTATGTATCTTATTTATGCAAGTCTGTTCTTCATGATGATTATTGGATTTCACACTGATTACCATATGCTCTGTACTAGAAAAACTTTCCAAGTGCTGTGCTGAATAAACTCGAAGTAATCCAGAACACGACCATGAGGACAATTCTTAAGTGTGAAAGAATATTATGGTTGAACACAACCTTCTATGGCTACACGGCTCTGGGATGCGCTGTTTGTTGACTACAACATGCCTGTAAATAACATACCAGCTCATATCCTATACATTAATTGGATGACAAACATGACTAATCATATAAAACGGAACATCTCTTAATGCAATACATCTGTCAACGATATTTTTTCCCCTTCTGCTCACAGCTGACCCATAATTTGACTCGGGTAATTTGACTCCCCATATAAACAAATTCCACATTGCTTGGAAGAGCTGGCAGGAGGGGTTCTGGAGGAGCACTCGCTGTTGCTTGACGCCACTTCCTTACATTCCCACAAAAGTTTATGGTAACTGCCATTTCTTTTTCACCTAAGCTTGCACTAGAAGTAAGAATGAGGGTAGGAGAAAATTTCCGTGGAGATATCGTTGCATCTTGCAAATTAGCTAATCTTTTACAAACTTTTTGGTTTATCAACGTTAAATTATGGCTTAATCCTCATTATGCGTCAGGGTGTGGACTCTAGCTTTGCAAGACTTCATTTCACATTTCCAATACGTATTAGACATCTAGGTATATCTTTTCTGTGTTTCGTATGTGTAATTCATTTTATATGCTATTAAAGAAGCGAGTCACAGAAGGAAGGCAGCAGCAGTTGAACCATTGAATGGATTATGTATCGCCACTATGTATATGTATTATTTCAGGCGCTATATGTATACAACATATGTTTATCAAGCAGTGTCCGGACACGTGTCTTGATGTCTGGGCACGCCAGGAGAGAGTGGATCAAAGATTGTTGTTTGTCTTGGAGGCAGTTCTCATCGTTCCATTATGGCCTTCTCGACTAACTACTGGGTTTCACTTTGTATACTGTATAGAGAGGAGGAGGGTAGTGCATCTTTTGAAGGTAAAGTAGCCACTGCATCAAGCATGAAAGGGCTAGGTCTGACGTGCTGGGCAGCTCCTTTTTAAGTACAATAATTTCTCACTCGCATATTTATACAACCTATTTTTTTTTAAAGGTATCCAAGAGTTTTAGCTTCACCGACCTTACTTGGCAAATTGTTCCACTCGTCGACTATTCAGTTTCCGAGGCAGTACTTTTCTATATCCTTTCTGGTACCAACGCACTGCAGCAGATTTTATTAAATGTTTAAATTGAATGGTTTTCAGTGTTAATTTAATTATATTGGGGGCGAAATTACCTAGAGCCCTACTCACTACCCAGTGTACAGATATAGACGAATGTCGTTAAGAAAAATGAGAATGCCCTCAAAACAAGTGCAAGTAACTCTAGCCAGGTGAGCACCATGCTTCCACTGACGACTCAGTTCAGCAGGCTACAGGCCGCATTGCAGCATCCTGCAAAATACGCAGAAGTAATGTGTACCTAAAGAGTAATAACATCAGTTTAACTGTACCGAAGCTCGCATCCAACATATTAAACACAGGAGGTAAGGGTAATCTGCGACCCCACGTCTACTTTTTAAGTATTTGAGAGTCCTGATGTACATAGCCACTATGTGCATCATAACACACTGTAAAATTAACCTTAATAATTCTCGGAACAAAAGCTTCCGCATCATTTGTCTGTATACCTTCCCACAGGAATCAGCTATGATGTCACTGATAAAGAAACCAGGTGTGCTTGTGACAGGAAGGTGGTAAGTTATAACCGGGCATCCCTCTTTACATTGTTAAACGATTTTGCTGAAGGATATCAGCTTGGGTGGACGGGAAAACACTTGACATCTGAGAGCACTAGTATCAAGCACAATGATTTGTTCCGGTCCGAAGCCATGAATATGAATGCAATAATTTCGCAAAAATCATTCTGAACCTAACGACAGAAATATATTTCATTGTGTTTATTATTAAATTATTGTAAACTTATCTAAAATATATTTAGTTGGATTAGGCTAAATTAAATTGCGCTTGTTATAATAAGGTTAGGCAAGTTTTCTAAGGTTCTTTTGGTACAAAATTATTTATTTTTACATTTACATAAATTAAAAAATATATCATTAAACGTATAAGAGAAAAGTTTAGAAAGGATTTAATTTTAAATGAGTTCTGGCTAATTGACCAGTTTCACCTATTCGGCAACTCTCACTCACTCACTCACTCACCTCACTCACCTCACTCACCTCACTCACCTCACTCACCTCACTCACCTCACTCACCTCACTCACCTCACTCACCTCACTCACCTCACTCACCTCACTCCTCGCTATTGCGAGGAGACATGACATGACATCTGGAGCAAGCACCCTCCTACTGAACGCGGAGCCCAACGGAAAGGGAGAGAAGACTTACGCAACGACCCTATCAGTCTACCAAGCAGGGCCGAGGAATGAAGGGGGGAGAGCTGTTGGGAGCAGGGATAACAGTGAGGGGGGAGAAGGAAGAGAAGATGACAGGTCCCATGCAGAAGTACGACCATGCCACCAAGATTTACAGGAAAAGATACGGGAGACAATGACCATGAACAAACGGGACACAGAGGGAAAGGCAATGGGAGGAAGAGAGGAAAAAGTCAGTGTTTATTCATGGGCTTCAGGAGAGTGAAGGGAGGGCACACAATGAAAGATGTCAGAAAGAAAAACAGGAGATTGAAATCAAAGAAATAGGCGAGGAGGATATGACAGTAAATTTTCAGAGAATAGTGGAGTACTTGAAGGGGAGAAATCACAGGAATGATAACAGATGCCATCTTTCCAATGGGATATAAGATCCTGAGGAAAGACAGAGGGAACAGGTGGGGGGTGGATTTTGATGAGCTGGAGAGGAGACGGAGGAGAAGCAAGAGACTACATAATAGGAACACATCAGTCTGCAGGTCCCAAGGTGGTAATTGCAGTGATGAATACCCCACCACAGAACAGCAGGAGGCTGAGGCAAGAATATGAAAATAACGGAGTGATGGTTGACACTGGCTGAAGAGGCCAGACGGGCTCATGCGAGCAGGGCAAAGCTGGTGATTGTGGGTGACTTCAATCACAAGGAAATTGACTGGGAGAACCTAGAGCCACATGGGAGCCCAGAAACGTACCAACACATAAGGGACACTACCAGAGAGAGAGAGAGAGAGAGAGAGAGAGAGAGAGAGAAAGGAAAGATGGATGGATGAGCCAGCCAGCCAGCAAGACTGAACCTAGTATTCACCTTGAGTAGTGCAGATATTGAAGACATCACATATGAAAGACCCCTCGGGGTCAGTGACCACGTGGTTCTGAGCTTCAAATACATAGAGTTACAAGTGGAGAGGGAATCAGGAAGGGCAGGACGAATGAAGCCAAACTACAAGAGAGGGGACTACACAGGCATGAAGAATTTCCTGCACGGGGTTCAGTGGGACAGAGAACTGGCAGGGAAGTCAGTAAATGAGATGATGGAATATGTAACAATATGCAAGGAAGCTGAGGAGAGGTTTGTACCGAAGGGTAACAGAAATAACGAGAAAGCCAGGATGAGCCCTTGGTTCACCCAAAGGTGTAGAGAGGCCAAAACCAAGTGTGCTAGAGAATGAAAGTAGTATAGAAGGCAAAGGGCCCAGGAGAATAAGGAGAGCAGTAATAGAGCCAGAAATGTATATGCACAGGTAAGAAGGGAGGCCCAACAACAATACGAAAATTACATAGCAGCAAAAGCCAAATCTGACCCGAAGCTGTTGTACAGCCACATCAGAAGGAAAACAATCAGGCTGAGGAAGGAAGGAGGGGAGATCACAAGAAACGACCGCAAAGTGTGTGAGGAACTCAACATGAGATTCAAAGAAGTGTTCACAGAGGAGACAGAAGGGACTCCAGAAATACAAGAGAGGTGGGGTACACCAAGTGTTGGACACAATACATACGACCGAGGAAGAAGTGAAGAGGCTGCTAAGCGAGCTAGATACCTCAAAGGTGATGGGGCCAGATAACATTTCTCCATGGGTCCTGAGAGAGAGAGCGGAGGCGCTATGTGTACCACTTACAACAATCTTCAACACATCTATTGAAACAGGGCGACTACCTGAGATACGGAAGACAGCAAATGTAGTCCCAATTTTTAAAAAAAGGAGACAAACACGAAGCATTAAACTACAGACCAGTGTCACTGACATGTATAGTATGCAAAGTCATGGAGAAGATTATCAGGAGAAGAGTGGTGGACCACCTAGAAATGAGATTATCAACGACAACCAGGACGGTTTCAGGGACGGGAAATCCTGTGCCACAAACCTACTAGAGTTTTATGACAGGGTGACAGCAGTAGGACGAGAGAGAGAGAGAGAGAGGGGGAGGGGGGTAGATTTCGTTTTCTTGGACTGTAAGAAGGCGTTTGACACAATTCCACACAAGAGATCAGTGCAAAAGCTGGAGGACCAGGCAGGGATAACGGAAGACACTGCAATGGATCAGGAAATACCTGTCGGGAAGACAACAGCGAGTCATGGTACGTGACGAGGTGTCAGAGTGGGCGCCTGTGACGAGCGGGGTTCCACAGGGGTCAGTCCTAGGACCGGTATTGTTTCTGGTATATATGAACGACATGGCAGAAGGAATAGACTCAAAAGTGTCCCTGATTGCAGATGGGACGTTGATGAGAAGAATTCAAACGGACGAGGACCAGGCAAAACTACAAAAAGATCTGGACAGGCTGCAGGCCTGGTCCAGATACTGGCTCCAGGAGTTCAACCTCCCCAAGTGCAAAGTCATGAAGATTGGGGAAGGGCAAAGAAGACTGCAGACGGAGTACAGTCTAGGGGGCCAGAAACTACAAACCTCACTCAAGGAAAAGGATCTTGGAGTGAGTATAACACCGGGCACATCTGAGGCGCACATCAACCAAATAACTGCTGCAGCATATGGGATCCGACATCTCAGTAAGGAATCGTTCAGGACCCTGTACACCGTGTATGTTAGGCCTATATTGGAGTATGCAGCACCAGTTTGGAACCCACACTTTGCAAAGCACGCAAGGAAATTAGTGAAAGTGCAAAGGTTTGCAACAAGACTATTCCCGGAGCTGAAGGGCATGTCCTACGAGGAGAGGTTAAGATAAATCGACCTGACGACCCTGGAGGACAGGAGAGATAGAGGGGGTATGATAATGACATAAAATACTGAGAGGAATCGAGAAGGTGGACACAGGATATTCCAGAGATGGGACACAGCAACAAGGGGTCTTATTTGGAAGTTGAAGACTCGGATGAATCACAGGGATGTTAGGAAGTATTTCTTCAGTCACAGAGTTGTCAGGAAGTAGAATGGTCTGGAAAGTGATGTAGTGGAGGCAGGATCCATACATATATTTAAGAAGGGGTATGATAAAGCTCATGGAGCAGGAAGAGTGACCTAGTAGCGACCAGTGAAGAGACGGGGCTAGGAGCTGCAACCACAACTAGGTGAGTACACACACACATAAATTATAACATATCTATATATATATATATATATATATATATATGTGTGTGTGTGTGTGTGTGTGTGTGTGTGTGTGTGTGTGTGTGTGTGTGTGTGTGTGTGTGTGTGTGTGTGTGTGTGTATGTATGTATGTATGTATGTATTAAATGTCGTGTCTACTAAATCAATCTTGTTGAATAGGCCGAACTCGCTTAGCCTACCTTAAACTAGCGTAATTTTTTTTAGCCAAAATCTGCTGTCATAGAACAATTTAAATTTATTTAATATTTCTTTATCAATGATGTTAATGATTTTCGCTGATTTATGGCAAAAATAAATGTTATTTCTGCTAATTCGGCAGAGAACACCCTTGCTGAATAGACAAACTCGCCGGTTCGGTTTAATGGGCACGACACACTATACAGGCGATATTATTTACAAATATTATCTCTTGGTCCACAGCAGGATTCGACCCTTCACACACTGCATTAAAGTACGTAGTACTTACGCCACTCGGCCAGATCCCAGTGTGACTGTAAATGGTCCAATTCGGACCGAAACGTCGTCGTAAGCTCCTCTCTATGTGTGGGGTTATTTGTTGTTGAAAATGTATAAAATACCGGCTTCTTCAAATACAAAGGGACAGTAGTAACGAGTCATCTTTATTTCATTACTATTGCTCTCTTCGTAAATGACTGAAGAAGCCTACTGTGTGTAGGCGATACCCAACTGGGGTTATTTGTGTATTACTCTCCAGTAAACTACCAGAGAGTATGTAACAGAATAAGCGAAAGTGAAAGTGCATAAAAATAATAATGTATTTCTGCTAATTATAAGAATTTCGTGCCGTTATTTCCATCTTGTGCGTGCCAATAATATATGAAACTGCTACATTATAACATCCACAGGGAAGCACAAAACCTACAGGGGTCATACAGCGCCTGGGGTAATGAGAGGCTTTGAGGTTTGGTCCTAGGATGGGGAGGGTAGCTCCAGTTTCTTGGATGAAGAGTTCTCTAGGATCCTAAACTATTGCTGCAAGAGCAGGAGACTTGTTGATTCTGGCAGGAATACCAGACCTGTAGAGTCGGCACATAGAACCTTAGACTCCGGCTCCTTTATTTATGGCATCTCTGGCTCCTTCATTTATGGCACCTCTGGCTCCTTCATTTATGGCACCTCCGACTTCAGTAACTTAAGAATTAGTTCCGACTCAAGACTCCACAGCACTGAGGAACACTCAAGTTTCTTGACCAATCACACTCGTTCTTTTTTAATACCAGGTTTTTCATAGTATCGCTTAAAAAGTTCTATATTTTATATGTTCCTGTTTTTAGCCTCGCCTTACCGAAGATCTTGCTTTATACATGCATGTTACTGACATGTTTATAGTGGTGTAGACAGGTAGAGTTGGACTCTGTGTGTAGACGGGTGGTAGATGTGTGATGTTCGTATGTTGATGAGTAAGATGCATGTGCAACACGAGAAAACTTTATTGATAGAATGTTTCTGCCGAGTTTCAGGCTTCATCAGTCGAATACAGAGATGAATTACTCTTCTGTATTCGACTGATGACGCATGCAGCGCAGGCGAAACGTTTTGTCAATAAATATTTCTAGTGTTGCCGATGTCTTACTCTTCAACTTGTAGTTATTGTATACTACCTAAATATGATGTTCCTCAGTGCTGGTCTCTTGTTCACCACCACCAGTCACGTCCACTACCACACGTCCACCACCAGTCATCACCACCACCACCAGTCACCACCACCACCACCAGTCACCACCACCACCACCTTGTTACTCTGGCTACACAACCTAGCGTTGGGTCACCTTATCATGGCGTCTACGAACTCTACCCATATTTTAACGTAGACCCTTGTTAATTTGCTGTGATTTATAGCCTATGACATGGATTGCAATATAGTTTGGACTGTAACTGATGGACTTATAATAGTTTAGATTATATTGTGATTATATCTAATATTGCAGTAAATTGGTCACGACAGCAGCGAATTAATATTGTTGATATTGTGAATGATGGCAGCAGATTAATGATTGTTAGTAACTTCAAGTGTTAAAAAGCACTGAAAACCAGACTGTTTTAGTGCTTTATAAACGGAACTCAGCTCCATGATTTACCACCACTACCTCCGTGATACCACCACACCCACCAACACCACCATTTCCGTGATATCACCACACCCACCAACACCTCCGTGATACCACCACAACCCCCACCACCACCACCTCCGTGATACCACCACACCCACAATCACCACCCCCACAATCACCACCCACCACAATCACCACCACCAGCTACGTAATAAGACTACAAGCACCAGCTACGTGATACCACTACAAGCACCAGCTACGTGATACCACTACAAGCACCAGCTACGTGATACCACTACAAGCACCAGCTACGTGATACCACTACAAGCACCAGCTACGTGATACCACTACAAGCACCAGCTACGTGATACCACTACAATCACCAGCTACGTGATACCACTACAATCACCAGCTTCGTGATACCACTACTACTCACTACCACCAACTCCTGTCGCAAAGAAGCCCCCCACCTCCCTGATACTGGTACAACCTTCCTGATACTACCTCCAGCCGCCTGATACCACCACAACCAGCACCAACTCCCTGGGGGTCTTCTCTGAACAACAAATACAACGTAAGACTTATGCTGGATAATAAAGAATTCCACGAACGCCTGTCCAAGACCCTTGTTACCTGGTCCTGCAGACTACTGCCCGAGGCTCATGATTCCAGGTGTTCCGTGTCTTAAGGCAATTATGTTTTTTGTTAATTTGTTGACCCATTCGCTCGGTGCATACTAAATGGAGGCGCCGTAAGAGCCTCGGGCGAGTATTACACGATTTGCCTCGACCGATAAATATCTGCGACTAAGAACAGTGGGGTCATAATTGCACTCTGACATATATTAAGAGGTTGCTCTCGCGTTACCTCACAAGTCGGGGTGATCAATACTTAGAGAGCGCGCTCATAAGCTCGCACCTACACACGCTAAGTAAAAAAAAAAAAATAAAAAAAAAAATATCTAAAAAAAAATCTCGTGTTTTTTCAGTGGAGCGATATCGACGAGTTATCCAACAAGCGTTGAGATGGTGGGCAGTGGGGCGGGTGGGTCGCCATGAATGTTTGATGTGGCCGACTCTCACTTGCTGATCGTTGCTGCCGCCCCTGACCCACCCCCCTGCTACCGCCCACGCCCCCCGCTCCATCCCCCTCTCTAGCAACCCACTCCCTCTCAACCTTACGACTCCAAACCTTCCACTTCTCTCTCCTAGCAGTCTGCTCCCTCCACTCCTAGAAACCCACTCCCTTAACTAAAACTTCCATTCCTCCATCTAGGACTACACTTCCTCTAGGACCGTCTCTCTCCTTTACAGTCTCCTTCCCTTCTCCCTTCTTGAACTACCCAACATCACAACCCTGCCTGCTGCAGTGTTCCTCCTCTCTAATGTTCTTATGTACTCGCCAGTCTCCCCTCATTACAATTTCCTTGTCTGCAGTCTCCCCTCATTACCCTTTCCTTGTCTGCAGTCTCCCCTCATTACCCTTTCCTTGCCTGCAGTCTCCCCTCATTACCCTTTCCTTGCCTGCAGTCTCCCCTCATTACCCCTTCCTTACCTGCAGTCTCCCCTCACCTGTTGCATCATCACGTGAGCTACCCATCCCTCCCCCACACTGTCCCTCACAATTCCAATCATTCTCAAGGTTCTTTCCTCACTACCACCTCATAAGACTTCCCATCTCCTGGGTTCCTTTTCCTGTGGTCCACCAACTGTACACGTTTCAGCAAGCTTCAGTGCTCCACTGTACACGTTTCAGCAAGCTTCAGTGCTCCACTGTACACGTTTCAGCAAGCTTCAGTGCTCCACTGTACACGTTTCAGCAAGCTTCAGTGCTCCACTGTACACGTTTCAGCAAGCTTCAGTGCTCCACTGTACACGTTTCAGCAAGCTTCAGTGCTCCACTGTACACGTTTCAGCAAGCTTCAGTGCTCCACTGTACACGTTTCAGCAAGCTTCAGTGCTCCACTGTACACGTTTCAGCAAGCTTCAGTGCTCCACTGTACACGTTTCAGCAAGCTTCAGTGCTCCACTGTACACGTTTCAGCAAGCTTCAGTGCTCCACTGTACACGTTTCAGCAAGCTTCAGTGCTCCACTGTACACGTTTCAGCAAGCTTCAGTGCTCCACTGTACACGTTTCAGCAAGCTTCAGTGCTCCACTGTACACGTTTCAGCAAGCTTCAGTGCTCCACTGTACACGTGTATATGAAAATCTTGTGGCTAACATTAATTTAGAAGTGAGAGTGGTAACACATGTACAGTTTAGAAGTAGGACTGACAGCAGCAGAGTGTATGTAAGCAGCAAGCTTCAGGCTCCACTGTACACGTTTCAGCAAGCCAGTGCTCACTGACACGTTGCAATGTGCGAAGGCTAGTGACGTACAGTTCAGCAAGTTCAGTGCTCCACTGTACACGTGTATATGAGGAAAGTCTTTGTGGCGTAACATTTAATTTTGAGGAGTGAGAGTGGTGAAGACATGAAGGAAGAATAGGAATGAAGAAGAGGGTAGGAGAGTAATAGGAGCAGAGGAAGAGAGGAATGAATGTGGAAGGAGGGACAGAGGCAGGAATGAAAATGTGGAGGAAGGAGGGGAAGGAGTGAGAAGGTAAGGAGGGGAGGGAAGAGGGAAGGTAAAGGAGGAGGTATGGAGTAGAAGGTAAGCCGTGGGAGGCAAGATGAGACTAGTGATACGGTAGGAGGGAGGAGGGGGTGTAATAGGAATGATCCATACAAATTCTGAGGCCAATGCATTCTAGTGATTGGTTTGTTATTTGTCAGAGCACTGGACCACACAAAGCTGCTTTTACCAGCCACCTTACAGCGGGTGTCGTCCCTAAGCAACAACGATCCTCACCTCACTCAGTTTTATGCAAAATTCACAAAACATAAATACGCGAAAAAGAGATTTGAGCGCACGAGTTGACGTGGAGAAGCACTGATTAAAGTGATCTTTATGTTGACTTTCACTCAGCACACACCCGTCCCCTCCCCTCCCAAAACCACCCCCTTCTCCCACCCCACACCATGTCCACCTCCCTCCCCCACTCCCAAACACTACCACCACTACTAATGCTAAACACCGTAAATGGTGCCTCCCCATTCCTCTAAAGCAAACACACACACACACACACACACGTACGTGTGTGCGTGCGTATAGTGTATATAACAGCAGTGTGGAGTCGTGATGAAGACTCACTCCCTACACTGATGACCCAACATAAGCAGACATTAACTAGAAAGTGAAGGCACTGGGAGAGTAACTAGTACCCGGGGTAATAAATGATACTAGCCTCAGGCTAAACTAGTATAAAATATAGTGTGAAGATGACATTCTAATGCTAAAAGTAATTAATATTATTGTTATATATAATTGACCTGCATGGAGTATGTGTGTGGGGTTAGTGTATACATTGATGAAGGCAGTGTGTGTACATGATTAGGTACACATGAATGAGGGCATAGTGTGTGAACCTGATTGGTGTACTCATGGATGAAGTGTATGTAAATTATAATGTACACATGTAGTCATAATGTACATGATTAGTGTAGACATCGATGAAGGCTGAAACAGTACAACTAACGCACAATACCTTGGCCGGAGCAGTTTACAAGCAACCCAAAATACCGTGGCTGGAACAATTTACAGCTAACGCACATTACCGTAGCTGAAACAATTCTTAACTTGCTTCAAAGTGGCTGGAACAATTCACAACCCACGATACTGTGACTGGAACAATTCATGACCAACCCTCTCTGCCATGATTGGAACACTTGACGGTCCACTTACTGGAAACGAAAACTGGACGACGTGACCTCAGTCCTGGACCAATGTGAACGCATTGTATAGCGGCTGTGAGGGGAAGGGGGGGGGAAGGTTGGAAGGCATTCAGACTCAAGTCAAGGAAATGGAGCACAGATCTAATTTCCTAGATCAAGAGCCCCTTGCCAACATCAAGGAACCTGCCTTAAGGGTCCTGAAAGGGATCGAATCGTCGTTTAATTTTCATGCCAAATTTGTGGATATTGTCAAAAGATTGAAGTCGAAATAGAATTATAAAGGATGTAGATAATGATTGATGAGAGTTGTTGATGACTGGAACACTGCCAGGTAGTAATCCAAGAGTTGATGAATGGAATAATGCCAGGTGTAGTCGTCCAAGAGTTGTTGACTGCAACACTGCCAGGTAGTCATCGAAGTGAATATATTGGTTTAAATGGAACCCATTGCAGTGTTCTTTTGTTATGTTCTAATGTGATAATGATGGGGGTGAAGGTGACTTGTAATGCTAAGCAGTTGTAACCTGGCAGTGTCAGCATGATATTGGCGTGATAATGATTTGTATAATGGTGACCTGAGAAGGTTATCACCATAGTGATTGTGTGTTCTGGTGATGACCCATTCTCGTGTAGCAGTGAGTGTAGTGTTCTGGTAGCGAGTGTAGTGTTGAGTGTTGTGGTAATGGCTGTAGTGTTGTGGTAGTGGCTATAGTGATGTAACGAGTGTAGTGTTGTGGTAGTGGCTGTGGTTTTCTGGTAGCGACTAATGTGGCAGTGAGGTGGTGGTTATGGCAGTGACTGTTGCGGTGTCATAGTAATTAGTGTTCATTTGCAGTTGCTAAATTATCCTTTTTGACCTGCTGAACAAGTGTTTGGTCGCTGAGCTTGACGTGTTAGTGTAGTGTGAGCAGTGAATGTTTACCACATACCGTGACTATTCTCAATTCAAGTCTTACGGACTAACCCTGAGATGCCTCGTCGATATGTTTATGTACAAACAGTATGAAGGTAAGAAAGACCCTGGAACGCGTGCCTGGTTTCTTAGGGATCGTTTCCGTAGTTTGCAGTACGTTATATCTTTCCAAGGGTGTGTGATAGGTCAGTGGTGGTGCCTTGGTTCTTCTGAGCAGTTTATGGTGGCATGCCTTCCCCCCACAAGCAGGATGGGCGACTTAACGAAAACTGCAGTCATCCATCACTCCCTAGGTGCCTTTCCAGAAAGGCAAGTATATTTTGATCTAAATGAAGCGCAGAGTCGCAGCATCTACACCCGTCTCTCTAAATGTGTAATTTATAATTTTAGATCAACCAAGGCCAGGTAGGAATTCCAGAGGAGAAATCAGATGCTACATGCTCTTTGAAGAGGGCAGCGTTCAAATTATCTTTCCTATCTAGCTTTGTTTATCCATTGAATGATTTAGCATCTGTTGATGGTCTCAAGGTGGTCAGAAAGTAGAAAGACTTCGACGAAGTGGTGGAGGTAGACGCCATACATAGTTTTAATAATAGGTACGATAGTGCGCACGGGGCTACGAGAGTGTGAATATGGCAAGCTGCCTGTTGAGAGGTGGAGTGAGGAAGAGGAAGGAGAGGCAAGAGAAGCACATTTCATACTACCATGTAAGGTGTTATTTCACTCAGGTATCACTAGGTGATACCTCAGATTTTCAAGGTTGCACTATATGAGGTCAACTGGTCCACGGTACCTCAGTGATTACTATGAGCACTGCAGGATGTATGTTTACTGGCCCGTGCTTAAGAACCATGCAATTAAGCGACTTCAATCTTTATTGTTTACCCTAATGAAAAGAGATGCATGTACACAATATCAGCAATAATGTTACTTCTTAATATGCATTACTAATACTACGACTATTACTATACGTCTATACTAATACGACTACGACTATTACTATACGTCTATACTAATACGACTACGGCTATTGCTAAGTACGACTACAACGAATGCTAGGATTACAACGGATACTACGATTATTACAACCTACGACTACAACTAATATAAAGATTATTACTCTTAGAAATATTACTACAACTATCACTGCTGCTGCTACATTATAAACAGCCACTAAGGATGTTTAGTGAGAACATGCCCGTTTAGTCGAGCGAAACTGTATAAATATAATCAGAAAAAATAGTATGAAGAAGGCGAAATAACCATAAGATTAAAGATAAACATAGGTATTGATTCTTGAGAGGAGTGGGCGCTGGTGAAGCCTCGCTGCTGATCAACCCTGACAAGTAAACATCAAGGAGGGTGGTGTTTGTAGCGCCTTCCATGGCCCATCCCTGCGCTAAGTGCTGACAACACAGTATCAAGAGCTTGTACACCATAAGCCGTCGTAGTTCTTAATTATTCATCAACATGTCTCGAGGCTCGTAGCAAGTGCACATAATACTGTCACTACGTGGGTGCATTTGTTCTTTACAGTATTATATAAATGGTATACAATAACGAAAAGTTGAAGTTACTCTTCATATGTGTAACACTAGAAATCTTTACTGACAAAACGTCTAACCTGCGCCGTTTGTTTCATCAGTCGAATACAAAGATGAATAACACTGCTGGAGAAATCAGCTTTGGTGGAAAGACGAAGTAGAGGTATAATTTGTGTTCCACCGAAGCTGATCACTCCAGGAGTGTGATCATCGTATTCGACTGATGAGGTCTTCAACCCAGGTGAAATTTTTTGTCAACAAAGATTCCTAGTGTTGCACATGTGTTGCTCTTCACTTATAGTGCCCATGCCGCCGCCGGCGCTCTCTGCTGACAACACACTTAGTATCGAGCCTCACACTAAGTGCACAGATCATTGTCACTACGTGGGTGGGTTGGTCGCTACCCGCATAACGATGCCACTTAATATACAAAGACAACCCGCAGCGCAGCAAGTGACTGGTGATTGATGTTGAGAATGTGTACCTGCTGGTGAGTTGTGTGCACCTGCTGGTGAGTTGTGTGCACCTGCTGGTGAGTTGTGTGCACCTGCTGGTGAGTTGTGTGCACCTGCTGGTGAGTTGTGTGCACCTGCTGGTGAGTTGTGTGCACCTGCTGGTGAGTTGTGTGCACCTGCTGGTGAGTTGTGTGCACCTGCTGGTGAGTTGTGTGCACCTGCTGGTGAGTTGTGTGCACCTGCTGGTGAGTTGTGTGCACCTGCTGGTGAGTTGTGTGCACCTGCTGGTGAGTTGTGTGCACCTGCTGGTGAGTTGTGTGCACCTGCTGGTGAGTTGTGTGCACCTGCTGGTGAGTTGTGTGCACCTGCTGGTGAGTTGTGTGCACCTGCTGGTGAGTGTGTGCACCTGCTGGTGAGTTGTGTGCACCTGCTGGTGAGTTGTGTGCACCTGCTGGTGAGTTGTGTGCACCTGCTGGCGAGTTGTGTGCACCTGCTGGGAGTTGTGTGCACCTGCTGGCGAGTTGTGTGCACCTGCTGGCGAGTTGTGTGCACCTGCTGGCGAGTTGTGTGCACCTGCTGGCGAGTTGTGTGCACCTGCTGGCGAGTTGTGTGCACCTGCTGGCGAGTTGTGTGCACCTGCTGGCGAGTTGTGTGCACCTGCTGGCGAGTTGTGTGCACCTGCTGGCGAGTTGTGTGCACCTGCTGGCGAGTTGTGTGCACCTGCTGGCGAGTTGTGTGCACCTGCTGGCGAGTTGTGTGCACCTGCTGGCGAGTTGTGTGCACCTGCTGGTGAGTTGTGTGCACCTGCTGGTGAGTTGTGTGCACCTGCTGGTGAGTTGTGTGCACCTGCTGGTGAGTTGTGTGCACCTGCTGGTGAGTTGTGTGCACCTGCTGGTGAGTTGTGTGCACCTGCTGGTGAGTTGTGTGCACCTGCTGGTGAGTTGTGTGCACCTGCTGGTGAGTTGTGTGCACCTGCTGGTGAGTTGTGTGCACCTGCTGGTGAGTTGTGTGCACCTGCTGGTGAGTTGTGTGCACCTGCTGGTGAGTTGTAGTGCACCTGCTGGTGAGTTGTGTGCACCTGCTGGTGAGTTGTGTGCACCTGCTGGTGAGTTGTGTGCACCTGCTGGTGAGTTGTGTGCACCTGCTGGTGAGTTGTGTGCACCTGCTGGTGAGTTGTGTGCACCTGCTGGTGAGTTGTGTGCACCTGCTGGTGAGTTGTGTGCACCTGCTGGTGAGTTGTGTGCACCTGCTGGTGGTTTTGACCTGCTGGTGAGTTGTGTGCACCTGCTGGTGAGTTGTGTGCACCTGCTGGTGAGTGTACTGATGTGCACCTGCTGGTGAGTTGTGTGCACCTGCTGGTGAGTTGTGTGCACCTGCTGGTGAGTTGTGTGCACCTGCTGGTGAGTTGTGTGCACCTGCTGGTGAGTTGTTGCACCTGCTGGTGAGTTGTGTGCACCTGCTGGTGAGTTGTGTGCTACCTGCTGGTGAGTTGTGTGCACCTGCTGCTGGTGAGTTGTGTGACCTGCTGGTGAGTTGTGTGACCTGCTGGTGGTGAGTTGTGTGCACCTGCTGGTGAGTTGTGTGCACCTGCTGGTGAGTTGTGTGCACCTGCTGGTGAGTTGTGTGCACCTGCTGGTGAGTGTGTGCACCTGCTGTGAGTGTGTGACCTGTGTGGTGTGTGTACCTGCTGGTGAGTTGTGTGTACCTGCTGGTGAGTTGTGTGTACCTGCTTGTGAGTTTTGTGACCTGCTAGGTGGACTGTGTGCACTGCTGGGAGTTGTGTGCACCTGCAGTGAGTTGTTGACCTGCGAGGAGTTGTGTGCACTGCGGTGAGTGTGTGCTACCCTGAGGTGGGGGTGTGCCTGCTGTGACTGTTGCACCAGTGCGAGGTGTCTGTACTGTGTGCACCACGCTGCGAGGTGTCTGCTGCTGATTGTGCCACTGCCGGTGTGTGTCCTGCTGGAGTGTCTGCTGTGGGTGGACCTGCCGAGGTGTCTGGTGATGTTGCTACCACGTGGGCGAGTTGTGTGTATGCTGGTGCAGTTGTTGTACCTGTTGTGCCACCTGCGAGTGTTCTGTGATTTGTACCTGCGGTGGTTACTGTGCTCCACTGCCGAGGTGTCTGTACTGTTGCTCCACGTGCCAGTGCTGTACTGTTGCTCACGTGCCGAGGTGTCGTACTGTTGCTGCCACGCCAGGTGTCGGTGTGCCGTGCGTGTCGCACTGCTTGCTACCGTGCCGAGGTGTCTGTACTGTTGCTCCACGTGCCGAGGTGTCTGTACTGTTGCTCCACGTGCCGAGGTGTCTGTACTGTTGCTGCCACGTGCCGAGGTGTCTGTACTGTTGCTGCCACGTGCCGAGGTGTCTGTACTGTTGCTACCACGTGCCGAGGTGTCTGTACTGTTGCTGCCACGTGCCGAGGTGTCTGTACTGTTGCTGCCACGTGCCGAGGTGTCTGTACTGTTGCTCCCTGCCATGTACGTCTCCAGCCGAGGTGTCTGTACTGTTGCTACCACGTGCCGAGGTGTCTGTACTGTTCTTGCTGCGCCACGTGCCGAGGTGCTGCGTTGTACGCGGGTGTTGTACGCTGCCACGTGCCGAGGTGTCTGTACTGGTTGCTCACGTGCCAGGTGCGATGGCACGCCGAGGTGTCTGTACTGTTGCTGCCACGTGCCGAGGTGTCTGTACGGTTTCTGCCACGTGCCGAGGTGGCTGTACGGTTGCTGCCACGTGCCGAGGTGCTGTACGGTTGCTGCCACGTGCCGAGGTGGCTGTACGGTTGCTGCCACGTGCCGAGGTGTCTGTACGTTGCTGAGCCACGTGCCGATGGGGGTCTGTACGGTTGCTGCCACGTGCCGAGTGTGTGGCTACACGTATACGGTTGCTGCCACGTGCCGAGGTGAAGACGCTGCACACTGCAGGTGCTGTACGTTCATGAAGCTGTAGCGAGGTGTAGGTTGCTGCACGTGCCAGGTGTCGTGCACGCCAGCACCTGGAGGCTGTCGACCGCACCCAGGCAGGTGGCACGCAACACCTGAGGCAAAGGGACGTTGGATCATCCTCTGGAGGCAGTAGGAACAAGTGAACTCTGAGGCGTGTGGCACGCAGCACCTGGAGGCTGTGGCACGCAACACCTGGAGGCTGTGGCACGCAGCACCTGGAGGCTGTGGCACGCAGCACCTGGAGGCTGTGGCACCTATGGATGTTCACCTTGACCTGATGGCGTCAACTGCGTAGTTCACAGCTGTGTTAAAACGTGACCACCAACACCTGATTTGTCACAGAACTTATACACTAACAGCCGATTTGTAATCAAAACCTGAAAACGACCAACACCCGACTAGTGACCAGAACCTAAACACGACGAAAAATTCCTGATTCATAACTGCGGTGTATGCCAGAGATGGTGAACTATAGTCACTGAACAAATACGACAAACCCTGCCTTGTCGCACCCTGAGAGGTGAGACAAGGCAGACACTACCCCGGAACACCGTGTGGGGTCCCTGAACACCACCCTGAGATGTGAGACAAGACAGCCACTACCCCAGAACACCGTGTGGGGTCCCTGAACACCACCCTGAGATGTGAGACAAGGCTGACACTACCCCAGAACACCGTGTGGGGTCCCTGAACACCCTGAGATGTGAGACAAGGCAGCCACTACCCCGGAACACCATGTGGGGTCCCTGAACACCACCTTGAGATGTGCGACAAGGCATCCACTACCTCAGAACACCATGTGGGGTCCCTGAACACCACCCTGAGATGTGAGACAAGGCAGCCACTACCCCGGAACACCATGTGGGGTCCCTGAACACCACCCTGAGATGTGAGACAAGGCAGCCACTACCCCGGAACACCATGTGGGGTCCCTGAACACCACCCTGAGATGTGAGACAAGGCAGCCACTACCCCGGAACACCGTGTGGGGTTCCTGAACACCACCCTGAGAGGTGAGACAAGGCAGTCACTACCCCGGAACACAGTGTGGGGTTTCTGGAAGGCATAAGTCCACGTTTGCTAGGTGTCAGCCTACAATTGGGTACAAGTGGCAATATCTCAAGGGACGCGGGACGCACGACATTTCTGGCGGGGCGGGAGTTACACTTTCCCCGAACAGCCGTTGTTGCTAGCGGTGGAACTCACGCCAACTGTCCCCAAAGGCACTGCCAAGTGGCACTTCTTGAGATAGAATGATCTATTACAGAACTTCTAGGGGAGATTATGTGGCCGGGGTGTCATTCCAATTCCCAGTAGACCTCTCCCCTATTGCTGTCTCCCCTACCACTACCTTTCCTTCCCTCTTGTACGTGTGTTGTAATTGCAGCCTGACGCCTCCCATGTTTTTCGTGTATTATTAGTTGTGTTTAACTGTGTAGCTGTCGTCCTTCTGCAGCCTTCTGGCACGAGTCTCCCCTCACACCTCTGTTCCCTTCACTTAAACCTCTATTATCCCCTCAAACCTTTGTATTACTGCCTCACAAATTTATATTTCTTCCATTGGTCTGGGACCAATCACCACTACCACTCTCCATCACCACCACCATCACCACCACCATCACCACCACCATCACCACCACCATCCCTCCACCACCACCTCCACCACCACGTCCATCACCATCACCACCACGTCCATCACCATCACCACCTCCACCACCACTCCATCACCATCATCTCTATCACCACCACTACCTCACTACCACCCTCCATTACCACTACCACCTCCATCACCATCACTACCACCCTCCATTACCACTACCACCTCCATCACCACCACGTCCATCACCACCACGTCCATCACCACGTTCATCACCACCTCCACTACCGTCTCCACCACCACAGCTTCTATATTACACTCACAACACAACTTAGACACTTACCAGGGCACTTATCTACTGCACTTCCGCAAACATCTGTTTGCTCTCGGCCAAAGTTTTAATAACCTGGGTTAACATCTGTGTGACCTCGTGTAGTAAACACGTGTAATCATAAACAACTGTGTGACGTTAACTGCCAAACAGGAACATGACCTTTAATAAGAGTTGCACTATAACATCAGCTAACACCTGTTTGACATAAGTTACCAACACAACGTCTGCCACAACAGTTGTGACTACAGCTGCAAAGTGGAGCAGAGAACTGGACACCTGCAGCAACATCGCCAGACAGGTGCAACAGAGAACTGAACGCCTGCGGCAACATCGCCAGATAGGTGCAACAGAGAACTGAACACCGGCAACATCACCAGACAGGTGCAACAGAGAACTGAACACCTGTGTATCTAATTGAATGTCGTAAAATATTCTGACAGGTGTGAGACAGGTAAAATGCAAGAAGCAGAGAACAGCATCTGCTCAGGTGATATTTATGCTAAAGACAGGTGTTGGAATACACCAGTGAGGATCTATGTTTACACGTGTCTTGGAACAGCTGTTGTGCACTAATTCTTGAGATTTGTTTTTGACTTGTGGGACATGAATTGTCAGCTTGTTTAATGACGTGTTGTGGGAGTAGTCTTTTGTTGTTGTGGGAGTAGCCTTTTGTTGTTGTGGGAGTAGCCTTGTGTTGTTGTGGGAGTAGCCTTGTGTTGTTGTGGGAGTAGCCTTGTGTTGTTGTGGGAGTAGCCTTGTGTTGTTGTGGGAGTAGCCTTGTGTTGTTGTGGGAGTAGCCTTGTGTTGTGGGAGTAGCCATAAATTCGAAGACAACTGTAGTGAGTGCACACGAACACAATGGCGGGTGTCGTGGGAGAACAGATGTTGTGATAAACGTGTATGAGGGCAGATGTAATTTTACGCATACGAGGACAGGTGCTGTAATTCACAGGTTAACAAGAACAGGTACCGTGGGTGACCACTAGGGCATGTGTTTGAGTAGTCACCGGGGTATCTTACCTTTACCAGTAGAAGGCTTGGTGTGGGGTGTGACCACAGAGAAGGCTGAGATGCGGGCGTGGGGCGGCAGACCGTGGGGGGACATGGGCGGCGAGTGCGAGGGTCTGGAGTAGTCCTCGGCACCCTGCATGACCGTCTCTGTAACAAGAGGTGGCACTACACTCATCAGTAGTGGTGCTATGCAAATGATGGTAGTGCTACACTCACCAAGTAGTGGTGATGGTGGTGCTACTCTCACCAAGTAGTGGTGATGGTGGTGCTACTCTCACCAAGTAGTGGTGATGGTGGTGCTACTCTCACCAAGTAGTGGTGATGGTGGTGCTACTCTCACCAAGTAGTGGTGATGGTGGTGCTACCTCACCAAGCAGTGGTGATGGTGGTGCTACTCTCACCAAGTAGTGGTGATGGTGGTGCTACTCTCACCAAGTAGTGGTGATGGTGGTGCTACTCTCACCAAGTAGTGGTGATGGTGGTGCTACTCTCACCAAGTAGTGGTGATGGTGGTGCTACTCTCACCAAGTAGTGGTGATGGTGGTGCTACACTCACCAAGTAGTGGTGATGGTGGTGCTACACTCACCAAGTAGTGGTGATGGTGGTGCTACACTCACCAAGTAGTGGTGATGGTGGTGCTACACTCACCAAGTAGTGGTGATGGTGGTGCTACACTCACCAAGTAGTGGTGATGGTGGTGCTACACTCACCAAGTAGTGGTGATGGTGGTGCTACACTCACCAAGTAGTGGTGATGGTGGTGCTACACTCACCAAGTAGTGGTGATGGTGGTGCTACACTCACCAAGTAGTGGTGATGGTGGTGCTACACTCACCAAGTAGTGGTGATGGTGGTGCTACACTCACCAAGTAGTGGTGATGGTGGTGCTACACTCACCAAGTAGTGGTGATGGTGGTGCTACACTCACCAAGTAGTGGTGATGGTGGTGCTACACTCACCAAGTAGTGGTGATGGTGGTGCTACACTCACCAAGTAGTGGTGATGGTGGTGCTACACTCACCAAGTAGTGGTGATGGTGGTGCTACACTCACCAAGTAGTGGTGATGGTGGTGCTACACTCACCAAGTAGTGGTGATGGTGGTGCTACACTCACCAAGTAGTGGTGATGGTGGTGCTACACTCACCAAGTAGTGGTGATGGTAGTGGTGCTACGGAGGTGATGGTAGTACTACTCACCTGGTAGTGGTGCTACGTAGGTGATGGTATTACTACTCACCTGGTAGTGGTGCTACGTAGGTGATGGTATTACTACTCACCTGGTAGTGGTGCTACGTAGGTGATGGTAGTGCTACTCACCTGGTAGTGGTGCTACGTAGGTGATGGTAGTGCTACTCACCTGGTAGTGGTGCTACGTAGGTGATGGTAGTGCTACTCACCAGGTAGTGGTGCTACGTAGGTGATGGTAGTACTACTCACCTGGTAGTGGTGTTACGTAAGTGATGGTAGTGCTACTCACCAGGTAGTGGTGCTACGTAGGTTATGGTAGTGGTGCTACGTAGGTGATGGTAGTACTACTCACCTGGTAGTGGTGCTACGTAGGTGATGGTAGTGCTACTCACCTGGTAGTGGTGCTACGTAAGTTATGGTATTACTACTCACCAGGTAGTGGTGCTACGTAGGTGATGGTAGTACTACTCACCTGGTATTGGTGCTACGCAAGTTGTGCTGTTTCTCAACAAGAAGTGTAGTACACTGAGAATGAGGTGGCAGAAAGCAGCAAGAATCTATCACGAAAGTTAAGACACCTGTGCGACATCTGGGTATCTTTATTGTAGACGTTTCGTCATCCAGTGGCTTTATCAATAGAGATTCTAGGACATAACTTCAAGACAGAAGAACTATATACAAAAGATTAGATGATCAGTCCCTCAGCCTTGGAGTTTGTGTGAAGAGCACCGTAGTTGTGGAGATTCCAGAATCTCCACAACTACGGTGTCTTGAAGTTATGTCCTTGAATCTGTATTGATAAAGCCACTGGATGGCGAAACGTCTACAATAAAGATGCCCAGATGTTGCACACGTGTCTTAACTTTCATCTTGTCGGTATTGTATACCATTCTTGTACAACAAGAATCTATCACCACCTGGGAGTCATGAATTGAAACAAAGCCAGTGGCTGGTTCATCAGAATCGTAGATATTAATACCAGCAAAATCTCCCTCAACACAGCAACAAAAAAATATAATAGCATTTGTGTTTGCAAACAGACGAGACCTTGAACAACAAAACAGCGTTTACAAGCGAACTCCTCAGTAAGTCAAACGCAAAGTTTCCAACGTCTGCAGAGATCCACCTAAGACAATTTTGATAACAAAATAAGGATACCAGGGTACAGTCCACTTACATATCACTCAGAAACTGGCAACATAGAGGTAGTGGTGTTGATTTGTATGTTAGTCGCTCATCTGTGCTGAGTTACTTAACACCACAAACGATGTTATCAGTGTTTTGGTGATTAAAATTAGCAATAATCTAGTTATTGTACCCACCAGATACACCGTCTCAGCAGTTCAAAGACCAAATATTGAAAATAGAGTAGTGACTTGAATGTATCAAACCCGGCCTCAAATATCCTATTGCTTGGTACCTTAAGTTTGACATATAAAATGGAAGAATGTAATACAGATGATAATGGCAGAGAAAACCCAAGGAGCTAGTTCGAACGAAGACTCAGTCGAACTATTAATTAGTTTAATATCTATTATGCACCCCATACCCATCCTGTGGGCGGTAGTCGAAGGATTACAGAGGTACATAATGGGTCCAGGGACTGGGCCCCAGAGTTTTGATAGCTGAACAAGTTACAAAGGTAATCAACTCCAGGCAGATCTGGTCACAATCTTAACAGGGTTACAAAGGTAATGAATCATCTACACGTTTATACATGGCTACGGTCATAAACAAATTACAAAGTAATAAGCAATTCACACGTCCACAACCGGTCACAACTGTAAAGAGTTGTTAGTGCAAATATTGATTGGAACACACACACACACACACACACACACAAAAGCACGTCAAGAAATTAGAGAAAGTGCAAAGGTTTGCAACAAGGCTAGTTCCAGAGCTAAGGGGAATGTCCTACGAAGAAAGGTTAAGAGAAATCGGCTTGACGACACTGGAGACAGGAGGGGTTAGGGGAGACATGATAACGACATACAAAATACTGCGAGGAATAGATCAGGTGGACAGAGACAGGATGTTCCAGAGATGGGACACAGAAACAAGGGGTCACAATTGGAAGCTGAAGACTCAGAGGAGTCATAGAGTTGTCAGGAAGTGGAATATTCTAGCAAGTGATATAGTGGAGGCAGGAACTATACATAGTTTTAAGACGAGGTATGATAAAGCTCATGGAGCAGGGAGAGGACCTAGTAGCGATCAGTGAAGAGGCGGGGCCAGGAGCTATGTATCGACCCCTGCAACCACAAATAGGTGAGTACGTACACACACACACACACGAGCGCGCACATTCACGAGTGAGCACACACACACACACACGAGCATACACACACACGAGCATACACACACACGAGCATACACACACAACGAGCATACACACACACACGAGCATACACACACACACGAGAACACACACACACACGAGCACACACACACACACGAGCACACACACACACAAGCACACATCAACCAGATATCTGCTGCAGCATATGGGCGCCTGGCAAACCTGAGAATAGCGTTCCGATACCTCACCTCAATAAGGAATCGTTCAAGGCACTGTACACCGTGTATGTCAGGCCCATACTTCAGTATGAAGCACCAGTTTGGAACCCACACCTGGTCAAGCACATCAAGAAATTAGAGAAAGTGCAAAGGTTTGCAACAACACTAGTCCCAGAGCTAAGGGAAATGTCCTACGAAGAAAGGTTAAGGGAAATCGGCCTGACGACACTGGACAGGAGGGTTAGGGAAGACATAACGACATACAAAATTTTGCGAGGAAGGAGGTAGGAACCATGAAAAAATAAACACATAAGCAGTATAATGTGATCCTTTATTGACAACGTTTCGCCCACGCAGTGGGCTTTATCGAGTCACAGACAGATCTACCTGGAAAATGAGCAACATGGAGATATATATAGGGTACAGTCAGGTGGAGAATGCTGGGTCAGGTGGAGAAAGCTGCATGTGAGTCTTAAAAGTAGTGTGATAGTTAAAAACAGTGTGACTTAAAGGACCTGCAGTGTACCATTCTTGAGTTCTAGGTGGGATAGCGTTGAAGAAGTTTCTTGGCAATAGGTTCAGCTATGTTGTAGATGAAGAAGTTTCTTGGCAATAGGTTCAGCTATGTTCAGCTACTTTTAAGACTCACATGCAGCTTTCTCCACCTGACCCAGCATTCTCCACCTGACTGTACCCTATATATATCTCCATGTTGCTCATTTTCCAGGTAGATCTGTCTGTGACTCGATAAAGCCCACTGCGTGGGCGAAACGTTGTCAATAAAGGATCACATTATACTGCTTATGTGTTTATTTTTCCATTGTGTCGGTATTTTATACCATTTATTTCCAGGTAGGAACCATACATAGCTTTAAGACTAGGTATGATAAATCTCATGGAGCAGGGAGAGAGAGGACGTAGTAGCGATCAGTGAAGCGGCGGGGCCAGAAGCTGAGTCTCGACCTCTGCATCCACAAATAGGCGAGTATACACACACACCCACACCCAAACACACACGCACACGCAAGCACACACACCCAAACACACGCACACGGTCATGGTGCGTGGTGAGGTATCACAGTGGGCGCCTGTGACGAGCGGTGTACCGCAGGGGTCAGTCCTAGGACCAGTGTTATTCCTGGTATATGTAAATGACATGACGGACGGGATAGACTCAGAAGTGTCTCTATTCGCGGATGATGTGAAAATAATGAGGAGAATCACATCGGAAGAGGACCAGGCAGGGCTGCAAACAGACATGGACAAGCTCGACATCTGGTCTAGCAGTTGGCTTCTCGAATTCAATCCCTCCAAATGCAAAGTCATGAGGATCGGAGAAGGGCAAAGAAGACCGCTGACAGAATACAAGCTGGGCGGACAAAGGCTACAAACCTCGGCAAAGGAGAAAGACCTTGGAGTGAGTATAACGCCCAGCACGTCTCCGGAGGCACACATCAACCAGATAACTGCGGCAGCATATGGGCGTCTGGCAAACCTTAAGATTAGCGTTCCGTTACCTTAACAAGGAATCGTTCAAGACACTGTATACCGTGTACGTCAGGCCCATACTAGAATATGCAGCACCAGTCTGGAACCCACACCTGGTCAAGCACGTAAGGAAACTAGAGAAAGTGCAAAGGTTTGCGACAAGGTTAGTTCCACAACTCAGGGGTCTGTCTTATGAAGAAAGGTTGAGGGAAATAGGACTAACAACACTGGAGGAAAGAAGGGTCAGAGGAGACATGATAACGACATACAAAATACTGCGGGGAATTGACAAGGTAGATAGTGACAGGTTGTTTCAGAGAGGGAACACAGAAACAAGGGGACACAACTGGAAGCTGAAGACTCAGATGAGTCAAAGGGATGTCAGGAAACATTTCTTCAGCCACAGGAAGTGGAATGGACTAGAGAAAGATATAGTGGAGGCAGGAACCATACATAGTTTTAAGACAAGGTATGATAAAGCTCATGGAGCAGGGAGAGCAGAGACCCAGTAGCAGACAGCGAAGAGGCGGGGCCAGGAGCTGAGTCTCGACCCCTGCAACCACAATTAGGTGAGTACAATTAGGTGAGTACACGAGCACACACACAAACACACGAGCGCACACGCGCATATAAAACAGGCCTAGTGTCTAATCGACATGTGTCTAGGACAAAATGGTAACTAACAAGCACACTAGCACACACACATACAAGCGCGCGCGCACACACGCACACACACACACACACACACACACACACACAAACACACAAGCACACACCACTCAGCCACCTGGTCGCAGAAGCTCCGGTTCCCCTCTGTGCAGCATGTGATGTGCCGCTGACTGTGGATCATAGTTTAACAGTCGGCTCACGGCTTAGGCTTTTCTGCTTTCATGGTTTTTGTAATTACCGGGGGAAGTCTTTTGACATTAATTAGTTTTTAATTGATGCTGGTTATTTTAAATTGGCATGATAGTGTTTGTGTAGAGCGTTTGTTCGTTGTTTTTATTGTTTAAGTTTCTCCTTGCTTTGGTGTTGTATACATTTTTGATGTATGTGAACTCTGAGTGACCTAAGCTGTCACAGTGCTCTTTAACTTTGTGTCACAACCCTTACTACTATATCTACATACTTAACGTGTTAGACACTGAAGGCAGGAACATTATATGACACATCAAGTACATATACACCCAGGCAGTGGAGGTGAGGGGTCAGAGGGCAGCGGACACATCATCGGGTGGTTTGAGGTATGGTGTTGAGCTCAAGTATTAATGAACAGATACATCTCAGAGTTATGAATACCATCAGTGTTAGTATTTTTGTTTCTTCCGGCACTGTAGTGAACCAAACTAGTGCCACATATCCACTATTTACTCGACGACTCGTCGCCCAAATACACAATAACAGAGTGGGGGGCTGTTATTATTATTAATTGCTAAAATCCGATTTTTTTTCACATGCAAAAATCGGTCATGAACCTTGACACCTGTTTGTGTTTATTGTACTGTATTTATTTGTCTCCAATTTTATTACAAACACGGAATTTTGCGAGAGATTGAGAAACAATAGTTTGACAGGTGTGCCAGTCGACGACCTTCTACTACGTGCACACACACTTGTGTAACTTCTGCCACTTGCATCAGCTATTTATCTTGCACCATTCGGCTTCTCGTGAAAGGAATATTTTCCATGGTGCACCTGTTGCTTCTGTATATGATCAACATATCTTTCCTGGCCCCAGTAACCACAGCTTGTTTAGTGTCTTCACGCCATGCTCACCCTTTCCCCCCGCACATCCTGCCCTCCACACACCTGTATCTCTGCCTCCACCTGTGCATGTAACTATAACAGCAAGTGTACTTATACTGCAGTAGCTCCTGTGCCTTTACGAACTATTCTAAAAGTACGTGCTCACTGATA
This sequence comes from Cherax destructor, assembly GCA_009830355.1. Lineage (NCBI taxonomy): Eukaryota > Metazoa > Arthropoda > Malacostraca > Decapoda > Parastacidae > Cherax > Cherax destructor. Next base: position 106,914 of record WNWK01002701.1, read on the forward strand.
CGAGTGTTGGTGGTAAAGCTTGTTACAAGACTTGTCAGAAGATTAGTAACTAAAACTGTAACTACACCATCACGTTAAATTATACCAGGAACATTAGTTGTAACTGTAAAAACCAGTACCCTATTGTATCATATAAGTTTTATCAAAACTATCAAAATCAAATGTGCTACATCTGCACCTATATTTATCAGACTATAAATTATCGTTTGAGAATGGAGCTCCACAGTCGGTGGTAACATAATTAACAGCTAGGATAAGACTCTGAGGTTATAATGTTAAACCATTATACAACAGCAGCCAATTATCTGGATACCACAGCTGTCTACCTTCACATTGAAAACCACGAAATATAAATATATATTTTATATAATGTGTGTGTGATAAAGAAGCTATCTGTGAACACTGATCATCTGGATGTGCACTCCAGTATTCTACAAATAAGAGGATAGTGCGGTTTATACAGATCCTGATCATAGTGAATGTTCTTCCATATGTTAACTTTATTTCAGGAGAAATAGGATCTTCCCATCTACTCTGATGTATGATGTGAAGCTTCGTATTTGTGCTCGAGCATGCGCTCACACAGGCGAGTACACACACTGCACTGAAGCAACGAAATAAATGGTTGCAATCATTTTACTAGTGTAAACATTAATAATCTCTACTCTTTGGTTAGAATATAAGTAACAAGATAAAATAACTGATAGGTACCCCTCAATTGTCTAAGTGTTTGACTTGGGGAATTAACTGAAGGCATTTTTTTCGTCCATTTTTTTCTTAACACCTCAATTTTAAAGGCTAAGAATTTTCCTACCTCAGTTCATTTCAAAGCCCAGGATGCCACCCACAACAATTGACTAATAGGGGCAGCAGATGTAAGAAAGTATTCCCAACATTTCGAACCACGAACACTTAGTATGGGAGCTGAGTGTGCTGCCAACCGAACCACGGGACACGGTGGCATCAGTAGTCAAGTGAACTACAACAGTGAGATTCATGCTCTGCCCAAGCACAGGGTGAACAACATTGATTCGAATACACACGCTGGCTGATTGAAATATTTGTAAATGTCTGCCTCGTCTTCACGAGGTTTAAGCATTCATAGCTCTCACGTGGGCCAGCATATAAAAGGTGAAGGAGATGAAACAGCTGACTCCACCAAAAGCTGCTGGTGTGAACGACTTAAGGAGAATACGGAGAACATGTACTATCCGCCCTAAGACAGGGAATCTGTGGTCGAGCGGACTCAAGCACCTGAGTTTGACTCTGCCCAGGAAAAGGCGAGTTTGTGGCTTCGAATTCGAGATATGTTCAATACACACACACACATATATATATATATATATATATATATATATATATATTATGAAAAACAACGACGGGGGGAGTTCAATGATAACTAGGCCTTTCGTGTTCTAATCAACACATCATCAGGGGCTTGCAATGTTGCAGAAATGAGTAAGAGATAGATTAGTTCAGAGGGACGACTCTTGCATCTTGTATGTATGTATGTATATATATATATATATATATATATATATATATATTATATATATATATATATATATATATATATATATATATATAAAATATACACACACATACACACAAGATGCAAGAGCGTACACATTAAGACAGTAATAGAATTTTAGGGACTATGTATTGTCCCCCAACAGTGATCCTCATCAGCAGAATAATGATGAGCCCAGTTGGGGGGCGAAATAGATAACGTCAATTTCCTTAGTTATCTTGTTTACTACATGCCAGATTCTTAACATTATATAATGTAATGAACATCTGTCAAAGTTAAGAATCTGGCATGTAGTAAACAAGACAACTAAGGAAATTGACGTTATCTATTTCGCCCCCCAACTGGGCTCATCATTATTCTGCTGATGAGGATCACTGTTGGGGGACAATACATAGTCCCTAAAATTATATTACTGTCTTAATGTGTAAGTGTGAAATACCTGTGAACATGTATACGTAACACACACACACACACACACAGAGGTTTGCGATAAGACTAGTTCCACAACTCAGGGGACTGTCCTATTAAGAAAGGTTGAGGGAAATAGGACTAACAACACTGGAGGATAGAAGGGTAAGAGGAGACATGATAACGACATACAAAATACTGCGGGGAATCGACAAGGTAGATAGTGACAGGATGTTCCAGAGAGGGAACACAGAACCAAGGGGGCACTACTGGAAGCTGAAGACTCGGATGAGTCAAAGGGATGTTAGGAAGCATTTCTTCAGCCATAGAGTAGTCAGGAAGTGGAATAGTCTAGCGAACGATATAGTGGAGGCGGGAACCATACATAGTTTTAAGACAAGGTATGATAAAGCTCATAGGTCAGGGAGAGCAGAGACCCAGTAGCGGACAGCGAAGAGGCGGGGCCAGGAGCTGAGTCTCGACCCCTGCAACCACAATTAGTTGAGTACACAGTAAATGAGATGATGGAATATGTGACAATATGATGCAAGGAAGCTGAGGAAAGGTTTGTACCCAAGGGTGACAGAAATAACGAGACAGCCAGGATGAGCCCTTGGTTTACCCACAGGTGTAGAGAGGTAAAAACCAAGTGTGCTAGAGAATGGAAGAAGTATAGAAGGCACAGGACCCAGGAGAATAAAGAGAGCAGTCGTAGAGCCAGAAATGAATATACACAGGTAAGAAGGGAGGCCCAGCGACAATACAAAAATGAGGTAGCGAAAGCAAAATCTGACCCGAAGCTGTTGTACAGCCACATCAAGAGGAAAACAACAGTCAGGACCAGGAAATCAGGCTGAGGAAGGAAGGAGGGGAGATCACAAGAAATGACCAAGAAGTGACGAGCTCAACATGATTCTAAGAAGTGTTCACAGAGGAGACAGAAGGGACTCCAGAAAGACGGAGAGGTGGGGTACGCCATCAAGTGTTGGACACAATACATACAACCGAGGAAGAAGTGAACAGGATGCTAAGCGAGCTAGATACCTCAAAGGCGATGGGGCCTTAACATCTCCATGAGTCCTGGTAGAGGGGTGCAGAGGCGGTATGTGTACTACTAACAACAATCTTCAACACATCTATCGAAACAGGGCGACTACCTGAGGTATGGAAGACAGCAAATGTAGTCCCAGTTTTTAAAAAAAGGAGACGGACACGAAGCATTGAACTACAGACCAGTGTCACTGACATGTATAGTATGCAAAGTCAAGGAGAAGATTATCAGGAGAAGAGTGGTGGAGCACCTAGAAAGGAATGAGCTTATCTACGACAAAAGCACGGTTTGAGGGACAGGAAATCCTGTGTCACAAACCTACTGGAGTTCTATGACAGGGTGACAGCAGAAAGACGAGAGAGAGAGAGGGGGGAATTGCGTTTTCTTGGACTGTAAGAAAGCGTTTGACAGAGTTACACACAAGAGATTAGTGCAAAAGCTGGAGGACCAGGCAGGGATAACAGGGAAGGCACTGCAATGGATCAGGGAATACCTGTCGGTAATATAACAACGAGTCATGGTACGAGGTGTCATATTGGGCACCTGTGAGGAGCGGGGTTCCACAGGGGTCAGTCCTAGGACCGGTGCTGTTTCTGGTATATGTGAATGACATGACGGAAGGAATAGACTCAGAAGTGTCCTTAATTGCAGATGTGAAGTTGATGAGAAGAATTCAGTCGGACGAGGACCAGAAAGAACTACAAAGGGATCTGGACAGGCTGCAGGCCTGGTCCAGCAACTGCCTCCTGGAGTTCAACCCCACCAAGTGCAAAGTCATGAAGATTGGGGAAGGGCAAAGAAGACTGCAGAGTACTTTCTAGGGGAGGGGCATAGGCTACAAACCTCACTCAAGGAAAAGGATCTTGGGGCGAGTATAACACCGAGCACATCTCCTGAGGCGCACATCAACCAAATAACTGCTGCAGCATACAGGCGCCTAGCAAACCTAAGAATAGCACTCCGACATCTCAATAAGGAATCGTTCAGGACCCTGTACACCGTGTACATTAGACCTATATTGGAGTATGCAGCACCAGTTTGGAACCCACACCTAGCCAAGCACATTAGGAAATTAGAGAAAGTGCAAAGGTTTGAAACAAGACGAGTCCCGGAGCTATGGAAAATGTCCTACGAGGAGAGGTTAAGGGAAATCGACCTGATGACACTGGAGGACAGGATAGAGAGCGGGAATATGATAACGAAATATAAACTACTGAGAGGAATCGACAAGGTGGACAGACAGGATGTTCCAGAGATGGGACACAGTTGGAAGTTGAAGACTCATATGAATCACAGGGATGTTAGGAAGTATTTCTTCAATCACAGAGTTGTCAGGAAGTGGAATAGTCTGGGAAGTGATGTAGTGGAGGCAGGATAAATACATACCTGGAGAGGGTTTCGGGGGTCAACGCCCCCGCGGCTCGGTCTGAGACCAGGCCTCCTTAGCTTTAAGAAGAGGTATGATAAAGCTCATGAAGCAGGAAGAATGACCTAGTAGCGACCAATGAAGAGGCAGGGCTAGGAGCTGTGACTCGACCCCTGCAACCACTAGGTGAGTACACACTCACTATCTATTGCTCGCACTCTTAAAACGATGTATTGCTTCATGTTCGTAAATCTCGCTCTCATTTATCTGAAACCTTTTGTTGCATACGAAGTCTCTTGTATAGCCTTGAAAAGTGCCTTTTATCTTCACAGTTTTCCTTAACAGTAGTTAGCGTGAGGTGTTTTTAACCTGTGGTTATTACTACAGACACACGCATCGCCACCTTACAAGATTAATCTTTTATTAATAAATGCAACTAAACAAGAATATTTTTTTAATTTTAAATTATATATTGTTTCTCCAATTGGGGTTAACGGAAGGAGCTAAATACAGGGAGACATCCCTGGGCTGACTTCGTTGCATCTCACTGATGGAAGGCAGCTGGTGTACCGTGAGAGGCAGATGATTAAGACATGCGCAACTATTCGATATCTTTATTGATGAAACATTTCGCCTACGTAGTAGGCTTCAGTCAAATATGTTAAGTAAAAGGACACAAATGCAACTAATGTGACATTTTATTGTGGCAACGTTTCGCTCTCCAGGAGCTTTCTCAAGCCGTTACAAGCGATAATGGACATAGTGGGTTTATATATACTCTCAAAGTGAGGTGAAATACTAGTGGTGGTAGTAGTAGTGATATTAGTAGTAGTAGTAGTAATACAATAAGGTAGAACAATCAATATGCACATGAGTAAAAGGCCCGACTAGTAATCAAAGAAACTAATTTCCGTAGACGCAAATGCCTTGAATCAGCACTTATCTCTGTTTCTAACACAATTAAACAAAACAAAGGCAGCTTCACCATCTCTGAAGTCTTAGCAAGAATCCTCCTGAAAACAGTAAACCCTACCATCACAGTCTCTCCTGCTAATTCAACACAAGCACATCGTAGATGTGGAACACTCCTACAGGCCTTCGATATTTCAACCTCCAGCAGAAATATTTGTCTAACCTATTGTTATACTACCCTAGTATTTGTTTTATCACCTTTTACTCATGTGCATATTGATTGTTCTACCTTATTGTATTACTACTACTACTACTAATATCACTACTACTACCACCACTAGTATTTCACCTCACTTTGAGAGTATATATAAACCCACTATGTCCATTATCTCTTGTAACGGCTTGAGAAAGCTCCTGGAGAGCGAAACGTTGCCACAATAAAATGTCACATTAGTTGCATTTGTGTCCTTTTACTTAACATATTGTCGGTAATTCTACCAATATTATTACATTCAGTCAAATAGTGGCAGCAGGTGTAGTAGTGAAATGAAGATGATGTAATCAGTCCATCAGTCTTGGAGAAACAGTATTTGAAGTGGTCAGTCCCTCAGCCTGGAGGAGAGTTCAGCTCCATAGTCTGGAACGATATGAAGCTCTAGCATGCTTCAACTTCTCCCAGGTTGATGGACTGACTTCATCATCTTCATTTCACTACTATATCTGCTGCCTCTGTATTTGACTGAAGAAGCCTACTGTGTAGGAGAAACGTTTCATCAATAAAGATACACAGCTGTTGCAGATGTGTGTTAATGATCAACTTGTCGTCGGTATTTTATGCCATTTTCAACATAACCATGAGAGGCGTCTGAGCTGGGGTCGTTATGTGGTGTCAAGAAACAAGCACTGCTAGCAAACATTATGGGATGGGGACCTGGCGGCTGGTTTCCCCTAAATGTCGGTCGAGTGTTGGCAGAGTAACCCAATACTGCCACAAGGCGCTGCCGGAATCAATTATCTTTAGTGGGCTCGTTTATCATGTCTTAACAGAGACGCGAGAATGCTTATTGATTCATGAAAGACCTGAGCCAGGGAAGGTAAGAAGGAAGAGGGAAGGAAGGGTAGGGGAATATACATTGTGTGTGTGTACATATGTGTACACCCCCACATTGTTGTGAGGCGAAAAAAGTCATTCATATATGTAAAACAAGATGCATTATATACAAGGTGAGTGATAGTGTACCTGATAGTGGTAGTAACAACACTGTGCATGTTACAACACCAGTCACCATGGACCATGATGGTGTCCTTGATGGTGGTAGTAACTGCATATTACAACACCATGGTCCATGATGGTGTCCTTGATGGTGGTAGTAACTGTGCATGTTACAACACCAGTCACCATGGACCATGATGGTGTCCTTGATGGTGGTAGTACCTGTGCATATTACAACACCATGGACCATGATGGTGTCCTTGATGGTGGTAGTAACTGTGCACGTTACAACAGGCACCATGATAGTGGTAGTAACAACACTGTGCATGTTACAACACCAGGCACCATGGACCATGATAGTGGTAGTAACAACACTATGCATGTTACAACACCAGGCACCATGATGGTGGTAGTAACACTGTGCATGTTACAACACCAGGCACCATGCTGGTGGTAGTAACACTGTGCATGTTACAACACCAGGCACCATGATGGTGGTAGTAACACTGTGCATGTTACAACACCAGGCACCATGCTGGTGGTAGTAACACTGTGCATGTTACAACACCAGGCACCATGGACCATGATAGTGGTAGTAACAACACTATGCATGTTACAACACCAGGCACCATGCTGGTGGTAGTAACACTGTGCATGTTACAACACCAGGCACCATGGACCATGATAGTGGTAGTAACAACACTATGCATGTTACAACACCAGGCACCATGCTGGTGGTAGTAACACTGTGCATGTTACAACACCAGGCACCATGCACCATGATGGTAGTAGTAACACTGCATGTTACACTAGGCACCATGATGGTGGTGTTACCACTGTGCATGTTACACCAGGCACTATGCACCATGATGGTGGTGGTAACACTGATGTTACAACACCAGGCACCATGATGGTGGTAGTAACACTGTGCATGTTACAACACCAGGCACCATGATGGTTTTTAGTAACACTGCATGTTACAACACCAGGCACCATGATGGTGGAGGTAACACTGTGCATGTTACAACACCATGCACCATGATGGTGGAGGTAACACTGTGCATGTTACAACACCATGCACCATGATGGTGGAGGTAACACTGTGCATGTTACAACACCATGCACCATGATGGTGGAGGTAACACTGTGCATGTTACAACACCATGCACCATGATGGTGGAGGTAACACTGTGCATGTTACAACCCCAGGCACCATGATGGTGGAGGTAACACTGTGCATGTTACAACACCAGGCACCATGATGGTGGAGGTAACACTGTGCATGTTACAACACCAGGCACCATGATGGTGGAGGTAACACTGTGCATGTTACAACACCAGGCACCATGATGGTGGAGGTAACACTGTGCATGTTACAACACCAGGCACCATGATGGGAAGAAAGCAGAAACATGTTTTTATAAACTTGTTCAGACGTATCGAGAAAATTTGAGAATGGAGCCTCCACCACTTCTAACGTTAAATGACCCATACAGGTTTAGTGTTTCCAGTAAATACTAAATATAAAGATACAGAAAAATAGCGAGTTTTAAACTGAGTGGATGGTGCAGAATGAAGGAGAACAGAGAGAAGATGAAAGAGTTGCATAATTGTAGTCATGGAGAAACGCTAAACCAGTAGAAGTCGTATACGGTATCAGAAATAGGAGGCAAGCAAGTTCGATCCAAGGAATATGAGAGCTTCAATTCCCTGGACTAAAAGGCCTTCACTGGAATCCTCGTACTGAGAGAAGAGAAGGTAGTGGAGGCCAAGCAGGAGGTACTGGAGGTGGTAGTGGAGGACAAGCAGGAGGTACTGGAGGTGGTAGTGGAGGCCAAGCAGGAGGTACTGGAGGTGGTAGTGGAGGCCAAGCAGGAGGTACTGGAGGTGGTAGTGGAGGCCAAGCAGGAGGTACTGGAGGTGGTAGTGGAGGCCAAGCAGGAGGTACTGGAGGTGGTAGTGGAGGCCAAGCAGGAGGTACTGGAGGTGGTAGTGGAGGCCAAGCAGGAGGTACTGGAGGTGGTAGTGGAGGCCAAGCAGGAGGTACTGGAGGTGGTAGTGGAGGCCAAGCAGGAGGTACTGGAGGTGGTAGTGGAGGCCAAGCAGGAGGTACTGGAGGTGGTAGTGGAGGCCAAGCAGGAGGTACTGGAGGTGGTAGTGGAGGCCAAGCAGGAGGTACTGGAGGTGGTAGTGGAGGCCAAGCAGGAGGTACTGGAGGTGGTAGTGGAGGCCAAGCAGGAGTACTGGAGGTGGTGTGGAGGCCAAGCAGGAGTACTGGAGGTGGTAGTGAGGCCAGCAGAGATACTGAGGTGGTAGTGGAGGCCAGCAGGAGATACTGGAGGTGGTAGTGGAGGCCAAGCAGGAGTACTGGAGGTGGTAGTGGAGGCCAAGCAGGAGGTACTGGAGGTGGTAGTGGAGGCCAAGCAGGAGGTACTGGAGGTGGTAGTGGAGGCCAAGCAGGAGATACTGGAGGTGTTAGTGGAGGCCAAGCAGGAGATACTGGAGGTGGTAGTGGAGGCCAAGCAGGAGGTACTGGAGGTGGTAGTGGAGGACAAGCAGGAGGTGCTAGAGGTGGTAGTGGAGGCCAAGCAGGAAGTACTGGAGGTGGTAGTGGAGGCCAAGCAGGAGGTACTGGAGGTGGTAGTGGAGGCCAAGCAGGAAGTACTGGAGGTGGTAGTGGAGACTAACCACGAGGTACTAGAGGTAGTGAAGAGGCCAAGTGTAAGACTTAGTAAATGAACTATAAGTACACATTACAGGGTGAGAGGCAGTCACATTACAGGGTGAGAGGCAGTCACATTACAGGGTGAGAGGCAGTCACATTACAGGGTGAGAGGCAGTCACATTACAGGGTGAGAGGCAGTCACATTACAGGGTGAGAGGCAGTCACATTACAGGGTGAGAGGCAGTCACATTACAGGGTGAGAGGCAGTCACATTACAGGGTGAGAGGAAGTCACATTACAGGGTGAGAGGCAGTCACATTACAGTGTGAGAGGCAGTCACATTACAGGGTGAGAGGCAGTCACATTACAGGGTGAGAGGAAGTCACATTACAGGGTGAGAGGCAGTCACATTACAGTGTGAGAGGCAGTCACATTACAGGGTGAGAGGCAGTCACATTACAGGGTGAGAGGCAGTCACATTACAGGGTGAGAGGCAGTCACATTACAGGGTGAGAGGCAGTCACATTACAGGGTTAAGAAGATGGCTTGAGGATATCAAGACATTCTTAGCTGGGGCTCAGTTGAATGTGGGAGGACCAATTCAATATAACTAAGTATGAAGGAGTCATTATAATGGAGAGGCAGAATGATGACACACCAGCAGTTAGAATGACGACATACTAGTAATCCTTTAAAGGTTCTCCAGCTGTACGAAGACTCAGTGTTCATGTGCTTAATTTGGCTCTCAGGATAGTTGTACCAGTGTACACACCAGCTGTGAGCACTGTTACAGCTGGTGTGGAACATTCTCTTGCTCTTTTTCTCAATTCAGTCGCTAAAATTCGCCAAGTAATCATGTTTCGTTCCCAGGAGACAGTGGGGTCAGGGTGATGGAAAGTGTTCAAAATCAATCGACAGTCATAGTGCCGAATCTTTCACAGCCCCATATCCATCCTTCCCTGTTCCGTTTCTTCCTTCCCTTCCTACCTTCCTCTCTCTCTCTTCCTTCCCCCTCCTTCCTTCCCTCTTCCCTCCCTTTGTTCTGTTCTTCTAGCGACTAACATTCCCTTTGCACTAACCAATTATATTCTTGGTTGATGTGTGTGTGTTAAGGGACGAGTGAGGGAACTATGGGGAAGGTGGGGAGCGGGGGGTCTTGTGGGGGATGGTGGGGTGAGGGAACACAAAACGAAGTGAAGAGAGAGGGAAGGATGAGAACAAAAATGAAAGGTTGAGGGGAAGGGAGGAAAGAGCAGGTGAGATATAGGAAAAGTGTGAACAAAGCTGGAAGAGGAGGGCAGGAGTGATGAGGAACTTAGCAGGCAAGGTAGAGAGGGTGGGATGGAGGGAGATAGGGAGGGAGGGACTAAGTCCTTCCCTCCTCACTTTACTGTGTCCAGAGATGGGACACAAACAAAGGGTCACAAGTATTTCTTCAGCCATAGAGTTGTCAGGAAGTGTAACAATCTGAAGGGTGATGTAGTGGAGGCAGGAACCATACATAGATTTAAGAAGAGGTATGATAAAGCTCATGGAGTAGGGAGAGAGTAGACCTAGTAGCGACCAGTGAAAAGAAGGGGCCAGGAGCTATGAATCGACCCCTGCAACCACAATTAGGTGAGTACACACACACACACAGTAGTTCAGTGTGTACATTAATTAAATTAATTATGGGCGGGGGAAGACAATTCAACTTTTATAAAACCTCTGACACTAGTGAGGGAAGGAAGCGTGTGGTGCACACTGTGTGCACGGTGTGTGGTGCACACTGTGGTGTGCACGGTGTGTGGTGCACACTGTGGTGTGCACGGTGTGTGGTGCACACTGTGGTGTGCAGTGTGTGTGCACACTGTGGTGTGCACGTGTGTGGTGCACACTGTGGTGTGCACGGTGTGTGGTGCACACTGTGGTGTGCACGGTGTGTGGTGCACACTGTGGTGTGCACGGTGTGTGGTGCACACTGTGGTGTGCACGGTGTGTGGTGCACACTGTGGTGTGCACGGTGTGTGGTGCACACACTGGTGTGGACGGTGTGTGGTGCACACTGTGGTGTGCACGGTGTGTGGTGCACACTGTGGTGTGCACGGTGTGTGGTGCACACTGTGGTGTGCACGGTGTGTGGTGCACACTGTGGTGTGCACGGTGTGGTACACACTGGTGTGCACGGTGTGTGGTACACACTGTGGTGTGCACGGTGTGTGGTGTGCACGGTGTGTGGTACACACTGTGGTGTGCACGGTGTGTGGTGTGCACGGTGTGTGGTGTGCAACGTGTGTGGCACGGTGGTGACACTGTGGTGTGCACGTGTGTGTCACACTGTGGGTGCACGTGTGCGGTGCACACTGTGATGCACGGTGTCACACTGATGTGCACGGTGCACACTGTGATGTCAGTGCACACTGGATGTGCACGTGCACTGATGTGCACGGTGCACACTGTGATGTGCACGGTGCACACTGTGATGTGCACGGTGCACACTGTGATGTGCACGGTGCACACTGTGATGTGCACGGTGCACACTGTGATGTGCACGGTGCACACTGTGATGTGCACGGTGCACACTGTGATGTGCACGGTGCACACTGTGATGTGCACGGTGCACACTGTGATGTGCACGGTGCACACTGTGATGTGCACGGTGCACACTGTGATGTGCACGGTGCACACTGTGATGTGCACGGTGCACACTGTGATGTGCACGGTGTACACTGTGATGTGCACGGTGCACACTGTGATGTGCACGGTGTGTATATGGTGTGTATGTGGAACAGTGAGGTTTCAAATGGTGTGATATATGAAACTGTGGTACACTGTGTGGTGCACATGTTAGTGTGTGTAAGTGGAATCAGTGTGGTTTCAAATGTGTGACATATGACACTGTGGGTACAGTGTGTGGTGTTATTCAACAAGTTTAGTTGTGTGTGTGCACATAAGTGGTAATATGAGTGAATGTGCACATTGTATTGTACAATGTGGTAGCAGGATGTGGGGTACAGTGTGGGGTATTGCAGGAAAGTGGTGTATATGTTGCACATGGATGTAATACAGGTTGGTGTCATAGTTGTACTGTGGAGAGCAGGAGTGTGTACATGGATGTACATGGGTGAGTACAGGGTGGTATAGAGGAAGTAGTGTACATGTCATGGACATGATATACAGGGTGTGTGGTGTGCATAGTTTATAGTGTGATGTACAGGGAGTGTGATAAACATGGAATGTGCAGTGTACATGATGCACATGCTGTATATGATGCATATGTAAAGGCAGTGTGTGTGGTGTGAAGGATGTGTAGTGTTTATAAATTGTGTATATGGTGTGGTGTACAAACAAGTCCATGATAACAGCACCTGTGTTGGGGTCACCATTGTACGTATACAACCGTGCAGGAAAATGTGAAGAAAACTCTACATTAATTTTTTTTTCTAGAACATATTCAATGTGTCCACCATTATTATTGATACTGGAACATATTCAATGTGTCCACCATTATTATTGATACAGGAACATATTCAATGTGTCCACCATTATTATTGATACAGGAACATATTCAATGTGTCCACCATTATTATTGATACTGGAACATATTCAATGTGTCCACCATTATTATTGATACTGGAACATATTCAATGTGTCCACCATTATTATTGATACAGGAACGCAGACTAGCTATCCAATCAGTTACGCGGTGAACGGAAATAAGAGTGATGTTACATTAGTCAATGCTACTCTCCTGAATTTTCTCCGCGTAAGTCACCACCTTCAAGAAACCCCAGAGAGAGAGAGAGAGAGAGAGAGAGAGAGAGAGAGAGAGAGAGAAAAGAGAAAAAAAAGAGAAAAAGAGAGAAAGAGAAAAAGAGAGAAAAATAGAAAGAGAAAAAGAGAGAGAAAAATAGAAAGAGAAAAATAGAAAGAGAAAAAGAGAGAGAAAAAGAGATAAAAAGAGAGAAAGAAAAAGAGAGAAAAAGAAAGAAAAAGAGAGAAAGAGAGAGAAAGAAAAAGACAAAGAGAGAGAGAGAGAGAGAGAGAGAGAGAGGGGGGGGGGGGGCTGATAGCCACTAATAATAACTGTGGAAGAGCGTTACCAGGTAATTTTCAATATCTGCAGGAGTGTAGATAAATAGTTCAGAGAACCGACGGGATGATGAATTAGACACTTGTGCAACACTTGGGTATCTACTGTGGAAACGTTTCACCAACCAGTGGCTTCCTCAGTCCAATACAGAGAAGAATTGTTGAAGGTCAGAAGGAGTTTGAGGTAATCAGTCCTTCAGCCTGGAGTTCATATATATGTGTTCAGTCCATCAATCAAGATTGATCACATTGACTCCAGACTGAGGGACGGATTACTTCAAACTCCTTCTAATCTTCAACAGCTCTACACTATAGGACTGAGGAAGCCACTGGTTGGCGAATCGTTACCACAGTAAAGATACCCAAGTGTTGCACAAGTGTGTAATTCATCATGTGCAGGAGTATCGCGGGTGTGGGCGAGAATGTTGCTTCACCCTAACACAGGTGAATACGTCTTAACTAAGAGACTTGATTAAAAATGCGAAATCCATTACTGGATTAGACTAAATACGAAAAAACTAAAGTGACATCGGCTACAGGTCAACCCTTGCAGAACAATATGTATTAAATAAATATACACATTGTGCTATGAGATTGTGCTGTGAGGTGACATATGTCTTCCCAATATGTTTATACTTCTCCTGTACATTGGGAGTACAAGCTGTTTTATTATTATTCATTATTATTATTATTATTATTATTATTATTATTATTATTATTATGGTGACTCGCTAAAACCTTAAGAGTCAAAAGCGCCTAAGAAATAGGAGACAGGTTTGATTCGAGGAAGGGGATGGTAGCTAAAATTCTTGAGTCAAGAGTCCTTCACCAGTATTGAGGCTCTCCCTTTGAAGAGAAAATTAGTGTAGCAGAGAGCATGTCAAGTGTAGCCTCGGACCATGCTGCATATGTCAAGTGTAGCCTTGGACCATGCTGCATATGTCAAGTGTATCCTTGGACCATGCTGCATATGTCAAGTGTAGCCTCGGACCATGCTGCATATGTCAAGTGTAGCCTCGGACCATGCTGCATATGTCAAGTGTAGCCTCGGACCATGCTGCATATGTCAAGTGTAGCCTTGGACCATGCTGCATATGTCAAGTGTAGCCTTGGACCATGCTGCATATGTCAAGTGTAGCCTTGGACCATGCTGCATATGTCAAGTGTAGCCTTGGACCATGCTGCATATGTCAAGTGTAGCCTCGGACCATGCTGCATATGTCAAGTGTAGCCTCGGACCATGCTGCATATGTCAAGTGTAGCCTCGGACCATGCTGCATATGTCAAGTGTAGCCTCGGACCATGCTGCATATGTCAAGTGTATCCTGGACCATGCTGCATATGTCAAGTGTAGCCTGGACCATGCTGCATATGTCAAGTGTATCCTTGGACCATGCTGCATATGTCAAGTGTAGCCTGGACCATGCTGCATATGTCAAGTGTAGCCTCGGACCATGCTGCATATGTCAAGTGTAGCCTCGGACCATGCTGCATATGTCAAGTGTATCCTTGGACCATGCTGCATATGTCAAGTGTAGCCTTGGACCATGCTGCATATGTCAAGTGTATCCTTGGACCATGCTGCATATGTCAAGTGTAGCCTTGGACCATGCTGCATATGTCAAGTGTAGCCTCGGACCATGCTGCATATGTCAAGTGTATCCTTGGACCATGCTGCATATGTCAAGTGTAGCCTCGGACCATGCTGCATATGTCAAGTGTAGCCTCGGACCATGCTGCATATGTCAAGTGTAGCCTCGGACCATGCTGCATATGTCAAGTGTAGCCTCGGACCATGCTGCATATGTCAAGTGTATCCTTGGACCATGCTGCATATGTCAAGTGTATCCTTGGACCATGCTGCATATGTCAAGTGTAGCCTCGGACCATGCTGCATATGTCAAGTGTATCCTTGGACCATGCTGCATATGTCAAGTGTAGCCTTGGACCATGCTGCATATGTCAAGTGTAGCCTTGGACCATGCTGCATATGTCAAGTGTATCCTTGGACCATGCTGCATATGTCAAGTGTAGCCTTGGACCATGCTGCATATGTCAAGTGTATCCTTGGAGCATGCTGCATATCATGCCCTGTTGCACATTTTGTACTAAAGCACCTGGTAAGTAGGTGATCTGTACCAGCGTCTTGCACAGTTTGCTAGCACACAACTGAACTATGCTTCTTGCCTCCACACAAAGCTCACCCACATGGCTGAATCATCCATGTCAGTCAGGTGACACTGCTCAGCCAGAGTGAGCAGTGTACCTTCGCTACTGGGTAGCAGCAGTGCCCTCACGCAGGTACCACAATCACTGTTGTTACCACCACCGTGGTAATTAATGATTTACTTGATAAACTACTACATAATTTTTATATTTTGTAATTATATTAAATCCAAGCTGTATAATTTCAAACGGTGACTGCTCTTCTCAAAATAAACGCTACATTATTACTACTGCCAGTAGTATTTATCACTATTATGGATAAAAAAATAGCAAGTACTGGCAAAAGAGCCCTCGAGGAAGAGCCTCCAGCTGCTACACGAGCACACTGTTCACTGTCGAGGACCAAGTGTTCTCTAGTTAGCGCAGCCACTTGCACACCGACTGCCCTTCGTGCACTTCTGCATCCTTGAAATTTTATGGCAATTTTAACATTTCTTATTCTCTGGTTGGTTATGTTAACTTATTCTAACCCATATATCCGTATAATTACAAGACATTAACGAAATTAAATAAAGACGGGCAGTTTGTGTCTGGCACTATGAGTCTTTTAATAAATTTGGAGAGTGCAGTTTTGCGCGCGTGGTAAGAGAAAAATGTATAGGGCGGGATGTGAGAAGAGGACGCACGCCAGTGCCTTGAGGTAGGCTGTGTTGACAAGGTCACTTACATGGTTACTGGCAAGAGATAAAGTAACCGAGCTGCGTCAGTGAGCGCACCTCGGGGAATGTTGCAGGAATATGCAACACAGTAATGGAACGCGGGAGGTGATCGTTGGGTAGTTTCTGTTCAAAAAATAGTTTATTATCGGTCATGCCACTTTAGCATCGTGTACTTGGGTTGCGTAGAATACTTGGGGGTCAGTCATACTTCTAGCACTAACTTCTAATGTTCGTATTGTTCAGTCAGCTACGATTTTCTATAAATATATGTTAATACAAAATTGGTTACTAAACACTATATTGAGTTTATCCTAAATAAGACTGTTATTGTTCTAGCTCCAGTTTATCCTCCATGAAATTGTTTTAGCTATATTATACCCGGGTTGACGGGAAACACGTAGTTTGCTGGGAATTTTTTGCTGTGCTTCAGTAATACACTCACTCAGAGAACTGTCATTTTGTCCAAGTGCCTCCAGTTATTTTAGTGTAAGACAGTGTTGACATCAGTGATTGGCTTTACTTTTCTTCCGCTCTGTTTATCTTCAAGGAAATATAACTTTCATTTTTTCTGGCTTAATACTTACATTGATCACGTGTTCGGCATCAACATAAGGCTGCTGTTCAGCTCACTCTCGCAATATAATCAAAACCTTACCTCAGTATCTTGCTGTATGACTCCTCATGCGCCTTTATTACCTTAGGCACAGTTGCTCAGCTGACTAATAATCTTGTTCATATTTATATTTCTCTTGATTTTCTGCGGTGACACTGTTTTTCCTATGATACATCTTCATGTGACGAGCCTCGTTACAGATACATCAACTTTTTTACTGGTCGCTATTACACCTCTAAATGTTGTGTAATATCGCAGCTGAACTGGCCTTCAGTTCATGGACATCAGTCTCCTCTGTCATAATGTTTCTTACAAGCTACGCGGTGAGATAACTTTTCAACTCCAAGCGCTCATTCTGGTTCTTTGTCAAAGTTATTTTTGCCTAACTTCTGTCAATCATTTTCTTTTTGCTTTATTGTGAGGGTTCTCTAGTTTCCTTTCATACTGTCGAACCTTTCTGCGCAGTATTGTTTTAATGAACTTTGGTGATTCCGGGCTTGTCACTTTTTAATCTCTTGAATACGTTCATGTGTTGTATGTATTTATCTGTTTGTAGATACAGTAGCAGAGTTATGCTTGCAGTGGTGGCATGGAAGGACAGATGCAATATTCACACAGCCTCACGAAGAAATCCAAATATGTTTCCTCGAAGCCTTTCTATGTACTCCTCCCAGGCTATGGGTCCCCCACAGTTGTACAAGAGGTGGTATATAATATATATATATATATATATATATATATATATATATATATATATATATATATATATATATATATATATATATATATATACTGCATGCAGCAAGTTAAAAGTAAACTGGTGATATCACAATATGCAAAAAAAAAACTGTGAAGTTCACTATTTTTTGTGTTTTTCACACACACACATACACACAATTATATATATAATTCCTGGTTGTACTATTGCTGCTGCCTTTTTAATCTATTCCATAGTTTCAGTTCTATTTTATGCAACAATAGCTTTCTACTAGCCAACCGGGTTCACCTTTTCCTCAATTTGCAACTCTCCTTTTCCGGTATTAAGCAATCTTTATATGTGCTTTTATATAATATTGAACTTGTATGTGCTGATCGTGTCATCTACTTTCCTATCAATCAACGAACATATCTATAACGTTTTCAGTCTTTCATAATTAAACTTCTGGCTCTGAAAATTGTTGTAGTTCTTTGAAGTTTTTCTATCGAGTCTGTGATGTTTTTGATGCAGGAACCAAAGCATTGCTGCATAATACTATTTCTTCCTAAGATACCTTCAAGCAACTTTCGACTCTATGTGACTGCTATCTTGGCAGTGTAGTTCACGAGTTTCTCACATTTTTATTTAATAGTGACAGTCTTTTATTAACTCCTAGATCTCTGTTTTGACACGTGATATTTGGCATATAATGTATGTGTTTGTGTTGTATGTCTCGCGTATAAGTGGTTGCAGGGGTTGAGTTCAAGCTCCTGGCTCCGTCTCAGAATGTCTTACCAGATTCACTTCCTCCTAGCCTCGTGGACCCTATACTATCTACTATTAAAACTATGGATGGAGGCTTCCTCAACCACCTACTTGCCGAGATCATTCCATTTTCCGACTACCCTGAGACTGAAGAAATACTTCCTGACATCCTTGTGGCTCATCTGTGTAACTTCCAGCTGTGTCTCCGAGTTTCATTTCTCTCCTCTCAACCAGCTTGTTCCTGTCTACCCTATCTATTCTCCTGAGTATTTTGTAGGTTATATCTCCCCTAGTTCTTCTGTCCTGTGTGTGTGTTTGAGAGAGAGAGAGGGGGGAGGGAGGGGACGGGAACAGCCTCTGCTTTGAGTAGAATGGTATACAATACCAACAAGTTGATAAGTGACACATGTGCAACAGTTAGGTATCTTTATTCCTGTAATAAAGAATACCTAATAAAGATACCTAACTGTTACACATGTCTTACTTATCAGCCTCTACTTAAGTGACTACTGGTATGTAACCACAGGAGTAGAGCTATGCTCGTGATCCCCTCTACCATATTTCCTTTTATTCATTTTTTAAGTTGGAATGTATTCAATCTTATCTACGCCAATATTTGTAAAGACTTTTTTTTATATAGTTCGCTTTCTTCACTTTCATTTGAAATTCTCACCGAAGGTGTCACTAAATCTCCAGTATATCTTCCCTTGTCTTTTTATAAAGCTAATATTTAAAATATCTCTTTCCCATGTCTTTTTATAAAGCTAATACAGTACTTAAAATCTCTTTCCTTCTTGCTTATCAACGTATTCCATTTTAATTCGCAAATTCATAGTTCTTAAACCTGAGAAGCAATTTATTACTTGTCACTGAACACTATATATTTTCTGTTCAAGGTGCAGATACCATACTAGAGCTTCATATGTCAATTATGGTTTAATGTAAGTTACTCTTCTCCAGTCACTTGAGAAAGTTCACCACATGAGAACAAAGTGTCGTGTGTCTTTATAAATCAAAGTTCTAAAGTTTTCTCGAGTCCACTACTTTTTTATTTTTTGAGCTGTTTCCACAGTTTCACTGGATAAGTTAAGCAGACATTCACTCAGCTCCACTCCACAGTATATAAACATTGGTGCAGCTCCACTCCACAGTATATAAACATTGGTGCAGCTCCACCCCACAGTGTATAAACATTGGTGCAGCTCCACCCCACAGTGTATAAACATTGGTGCAGCTCCACTCCACAGTGTATAAACATTGGTGCAGCTCCACTCCACAGTGTATAAACATTGGTGCAGCTCCACTCCACAGTGTATAAACATTGGTGCAGCTCCACTCCACAGTGTATAAACATTGGTGCAGCTCCACTCCACAGTGTATAAACATTGGTGCAGCTCCACTCCACAGTGTATAAACATTGGTGCAGCTCCACTCCACAGTATATAAACATTGGTGCAGCTCCACTCCACAGTATATAAACATTGGTGCAGCTCCACTCCACAGTATATAAACATTGGTGCAGCTCCACTCCACAGTATATAAACATTGGTGCAGCTCCATGCCACAGTATATAAACATTCCACACATCCAAACATCCATATATATCTATTCTACAGTATTACACATCTACAAATGTGCATTCCACAGTATATAAAAATGCATGTAACTACACACCAAACTATATATAATCATGCCCACGCTTATACATGAGAAGTGTCCACCGAGGTACACGTACTATGCACTTTACTGTTATTCAGGTATGATGCAACAAGGAATTGTACAAGTATGAATGACCAACTCCCATACCCTACACAAATCAGTGAGCACATGCGTACTGAGCTCCCACAAATCATGGCGGACACACAAATCAGAGAGTATACAGAAACGGTGGACACAAATGTACATAGAGTTCACAGCATAACATTGTCTTTAACGCACCGGGACATACCTGTTGGCCAAACAGCTGTGTTGCTGGGGTCAGGAACACGGTCCACACCCACACTCACTGAAGGCCACACTTATTCCTCATAATTTAAGCTGTTTTGCCTACTGTTACTATTACTGCTACTGTTACTACTACAGTTAATATTACTACTGTTACTGTTATTACTGCCGTTTCTATTACTACTACTATTGCCTCTGCCCTTTTATTCTTTTTCTTTTTATCTCTCTCATTCAAACCGGAGAATAGCGGTACTAGGACATGTATGTGATAACTGAACTTTCAACGTTGCAGCGAGAAAGCTGGAAGCGGTGATGTCATGTTGGAGAGCTCTGTGTGGTGTGTGAATCGTGTAGATTATTAGGAGGACTGATATTTGCAGAGGGGTGTGAGGTTATTAAAGGTATAATTGGCGGATGAGGGGTTGTTGAGGTGGTTTGGCCATATATATAATGGGTGGATAAATCCGAGGAGGGAGGGAAACTGGCATAAGTGTCGCCTTAGGAGGAATTGGAGAAAGGGAATGAAAGTCTTAAGTGGCAGAGCCCTGAACGTCCAGTAGGTCTATATTAGCGTGTTAGATAGGATTGGATTGAGAAAAATGGAATTTACGGTTTTTACATGGCGTTGGAGTGTGAGCTAATCAACATAAATAAATGTAGGTAAACCGGTTAGCTGAAGTTGAGTCCTGGGAGTGGGGAGTTCAGTACTTGCACTCTGAAGGTGTGAGGATGTTGCTGTTCGGAGGGTCAGACAAGACAGCAATTGAATGAATAATGCTGAATGTGTTGTTTTTTTGCGTCATCCTACCTTGGTGAGAGTCTGCCAGTGTGGTAAATTTATATATATGTATGTATGTATATTTATTTATTTATGTACGTACGAATATATATATTAAACGCATTCATTTATTTCGGTATTCTGAATCAGTCTTTTATATTTACTAGGATTTGTAAGGGATACATTCACATAAACACCTGCTAATGTTGCTACCAACAGTTGTTTGCAGATGTATACTGTTGGTGGTCTAGAAGGGCCCACAGCCTGTTACATCACTTTTCACCGTGTTCAAATGTAAGTAGTGAAATTCGAAAACTGAACTTGTAATACCTAATATAAGTTTTGTAAAATTCAGAAGGCAGGAGTTGTACCCACCTTTGGTTTGGGGAGATATGTCCTTGTACATGTTCACTATGTCGACAGGCCACGCACTGTTCACTAAGTTCACTCTATAAGCGGTCTAGCACACTGCATGGGGACTGTTGACTAGATGGTGAAGACACCGACTTGTCTGTCTCTCCAGTAACCACCATGTGTACTTCACCATTTAGACACTCTGGGTTTACCTCAACCACAACACAACCCCGCTGCCAGCTGTACGAACTTGCTCGCCTCTAGTCATCGCTTCAACTCTTCTTCATATATTGCTTATTCGCATTTATATTGGATATATCAACGATTTTCCTATAAAATATAATTAGTTCTATATCCTAAGTTACGGAAACTTAAAATATTATTGTAATTGAAAGAGAAACAGTGAATCGCTATAAAATAAAAAGGGATGAAAACAATTGAAAACGTGAGAGTAAGAGTGGCACGTGAGGTGGGGAAGTTATCCCGTGATTGGTTAATCAGAACATAAAGCGCGCATCCCGTCCTCCTAGCACGAGAGCTCCACCAATGGCAGTGCTATTTTGATCCTTCTCAACCAATCAGCTTGCTGGAACGGGGCGCGTGCGGCCCGCACGACAGGTGATAAGCGGCGTCAAACCAACCACATCACACACAAACATTTCTCATGCGCATACATTCGCCTCCTGGATATTTTTCCTCTTTCAGAACAAAGACTAAAGATTCCTGTGTATCTGAGGTATATTTCTGTAAGAGGAAATAAGGAAGAGGCATGGGGAGGAGTGGGTAGCCCAGCAGAGCTGCTATAGAACAGGTGTTGGGCAGCGCGTGCCTCACGCACGGCTGCAGAGGCCACATTAAACTCCCGCGTCCGCTGCCTCACCTGCGCTCAGCGTTATATATATATAAAAAAGCGTGATTCAAGCGATGCAAATGTTATACTGCGTGATCTTAAGTCGCGGTTGGGGGAGGGAGAGGGGGTAGCGGAGGGGAATTTGTGGGGGCGGTGACGCACGTGAGGGGAGGTGGTGTGTAGGTCACGGAGGTGTCTTGGTGAAGAGGGGAAGTATGCGGGTGGAAGGTGAAGGGAAGGAATGCAGGTGAGATTAGGTGAAGTATTACGGGTCAGGTAAGAGTAAGGTGTTGTGGGTGGGGTCAGGTTGGAGGGAAGAGTGTTGTGGGTGGGGTCAGGTTGGAGGGAAGAGTGTTGTGGGTGGGGTCAGGTTGGAGGGAAGAGTGTTGTGGGTGGGGTCAGGTTGGAGGGAAGAGTGTTGTGGGTGGGGTCAGGTTGAGAGGAGAGGTGTAGGGGTCAGGTTGAGGAGATGGGTGGGGTCAGGTTGGAGGGAGAGTGTTGTGGGTGGGGTCAGGTTGGAGGGAAGAGTGTTGTGGGTGGGGTCAGGTTGGAGGGAGGAGTGCTGTGGCAGTGTCAGGTTGGAGGGAGGAGCGCTGTGGGCAGTGTCAGGTTGGAGGGAGGAGCGCTGTGGGCAGGTCAGGTTGAGGAGGAGGCTGTGGGCAGTGTCAGGTTGGAGGGAGGAGCGCTGTGGGCAGTGTCAGGTTGGAGGGAGGAGTGCTGTGGACAGTGTCAGGTTGGAGGGAGGAGCGCTGTGGGCAGTGTCAGGTTGGAGGGAGGAGTGCTGTGGACAGTGTCAGGTTGGAGGGAGGAGCGCTGTGGGCAGTGTCAGGTTGGAGGGAGGAGCGCTGTGGGCAGTGTCAGGTTGGAGGGAGGAGCGATGTGGGCAGTGTCAGGTTGGAGGGAAGAGTGCTGTGGGTAGTGTCAGGTTGGAGGGAGGAGGCTGTGGACAGTGTCAGGTTGGAGGGAGGAGCTGTGGACAGTGTCAGGTTGGAGGGAGGAGCGCTGTGGGCAGTGTCAGGTTGGAGGGAGGAGTGCTGTGGACAGTGTCAGGTTGGAGGGAGGAGCGCTGTGGGCAGTGTCAGGTTGGAGGGAGGAGGCTGTGGCAGTGTCAGGTTGGAGGGAGGAGGCTGTGGGCAGTGTCAGGTTGGAGGGAGGAGTGCTGTGGACAGTGTCAGGTTGGAGGGAGGAGCGCTGTGGGCAGTGTCAGGTTGGAGGGAGGAGTGCTGTGGACAGTGTCAGGTTGGAGGGAGGAGTGCTGTGGGCAGTGTCAGGTTGGAGGGAGGAGTGCTGTGGGCAGTGTCAGGTTGGAGGGAGGAGTGCTGTGGGCAGTGTCAGGTTGGAGGGAGGAGCGCTGTGGGCAGTGTCAGGTTGGAGGGAGGAGTGCTGTGGGCAGTGTCAGGTTGGAGGGAGGAGTGCTGTGGGCAGTGTCAGGTTGGAGGGAGGAGTGCTGTGGGCAGTGTCAGGTTGGAGGGAGGAGTGCTGTGGGCAGTGTCAGGTTGGAGGGAGAAGCGCTGTGGGCAGTGTCAGGTTGGAGAGAGGAGTGCTGTGGGCAGTGTCAGGTTGGAGGGAGGAGTGCTGTGGGCAGTGTCAGGGTGGAGGGAGGAAAACTGTGGACAGTTTCAGGTTGGAGGGAGGAGCGCTGTGGGCAGTGTCAGGTTGGAGGGAGGAGTTCTGTGGACAGTGTCAGGTTGGAGGGAGGAGCGCTGTGGGCAGTGTCAGGTTGGAGGGAGGAGTGCTGTGGGCAGTGTCAGGTTGGAGGGAGGAGTGCTGTGAGCAGTGTCAGGTTGGAGGGAGGAGCGATGTGGGCAGTGTCAGGTTGGAGGGAGGAGTGCTTTGGGTAGTGTCAGGGTGGAGGGAGGAGTGCTGTGGGCAGTGTCAGGTTGGAGGGAGGAGTGCTGTGGACAGTGTCTGGTTGGAGGGAGTAGCGCTGTGGGCAGTGTCAGGTTGGAGGGAGGAGTGCTGTGGGCAGTGTCAGGTTGGAGGGAGGAGTGCTGTGGACAGTGTCTGGTTGGAGGGAGGAGCGCTGTGTGCAGTGTCAGGTTGGAGGGAGGAGTGCTGTGGACTAGGGGGAGGAGCGATGGTTTGGTTCATGTGTGGAGAAGAGTAGTTGGTGAGGTCAGGTGTGGATGGATAAGAGTGTTGTAAGAGTAGATATAAGCTATGGGTTGAGTGTCCCAGGGAGGATCAAAGTGGTGTATGACACCTGATTGAGCCTTGAACCTGGATATGGCATTTCTGGAGATCTCTGTGGGGTTTCCTTTGCTTCCTGTAGAATCGTCCCAGTTTCCCTCGGGCTGGTCCATGGGTGGACAGAGCCGTGCCCACCCACCGAGATCAACCAACTGCTTGTCACTTCCCTTTCATCACAAGGGCAGGTAAATCGAGTCCTGATTGAGGGGCATCGGGCTGCATATGGCTGGGCGGAAACTCTGATGAAGGGGAGTGTTGGGGAGAGTTTTTTGGAAGATGGAGAGGGATGGTAGTGGATAGAGGGGAGGGATGAGCTTTATCTCCTGGGATCTTTTCTGTTGGTAAGTTCTCCACGATCCTGGGGAGATCAAAGGGGTGAGCTTTATGGCGTGCATCCAATATGGGGAAAGTTTCCTAGTTTCTTGAGGCTCCAAGGAGTCATAGCGCCTTGTTCCTCCATTCTTTAACTTTTGGAGTTTGAGTCATTGCTGAAGGATTCTTTTTTATATATTTTTTCCTCTACAGGTGAACCCTTTTAGGTATTTGTGTCGTAAAGAGACGCAGAATTAGGAGAGATGGAGGGGAAGAAGGGGAACATAAAGCAATGAATAGGAGGGGATAATATGAAGAAGGAAGAGAGTGGATAGAGGAGTAGAAGGGGGAAGCGGAATTAAGAGGGGAAGAGGTAATTACTACGACTGTATTCTGTAGAGGTACACCTGCTGTGCATCAAGTATAACATCTTACCTAGGCAGAAACGAGGAAGATTTGACAGAGATAACTGAAGAGAGAAGTTTTTAAACACACCATTTCTTAAGAAATATAACTAAGCGGCCGATTTGTTGAAAGAAAGAAAGATTAAGACAGTTGTGCAGCTGGTGTGGTTGCAGGTGGTCACACTCTACGACTGACTCCCTCTGGAAGAGGAGAGTTCTGCAGGGCAGTATTTTGAGCATTACATGTTTTATGGTAGCCATGGATAGCGTGAGGTCAATGTTATTCGTGATGGTGTCAAGGCCTCCTTGTATGTAGACGACCTAGGCATGAACTGCACAGGGTCTGCTCCTGAGGTGGCTTGTCACAGAATTCAGGGAACAGTGGATAGTATTGCTTAGTGGGCTGCTTCTGACGGCTATCGGGTTTCTACTCGACAGACAAGTTTATTTTACCTGCTTCTCGTATGGTACTCCAGGGTGTGGTGCGTCCTTGTGAGCATCAGGTGATATTTTTGGGGAATCTTTAACCGTCACCTGACGTGGGCCTTTCATATTAAGAAGCACCTTAAGACTGTTTAGCGCATGCAGAGCAGGCGCTAAACAGTCTTAAGGTGCTCTCTCACCGTATTTAGGGGATGAACCTATGGACAGTGATCTGCCTGTATGTGGCCTTGTGTCATTCCAGCCTGGAGTATGGTTCCAAGTCTGCTCCTCGGCCAGCTCTGTGCTGCACTTGCTGAACCTTGTGTATCACCTAGGGATCCGGATTGACACGGTTCCATTCTGTACCTCGCCAGTTGGAGCTTCTGTTGAGTTTCTCCCTGTATCTCCACTGTGAGAAGCTTGGCTTGCGCTAACTGGTTTGACCTTGGTGTATTGGCGAGCTGGCTTCTGCTGCGGTGTCTGCGGAGGGGAAAAAGGGAAGCTCTCTGCTCATCGTAAAAGGCTTCCAGTACCATTGGGAGTTCAGATACAGACCTTTTTCATGGGTTGTGGCCTCGATGCATTTGTGAGGCTGGCCCTCTCCCTGCTCAACTTTTGATGGTACCTTAGGTGCGTCGGCACTAGACGGGGATCACTAAGTGTTGAGTCCTGGTGATGACTTTCGGTAATTTCTTGGAGCATAATTAAGTTCATGCTTCATGAAAAATAATCTTTACTGTGAGTCTAAGAGCAAGAGTAGTGTTGACCTGGCTGTGATTGCTTCTGTCCACTCCGTGGTCTAAAATATCCAGGAGTGGTTAGTGTCTTTCATGTGTGGCACAAGGATGTGTAGTTCTGTTGTTGCCCTGGACATCAGCGT
The DNA here is from genome assembly GCA_009830355.1 of Cherax destructor. Lineage (NCBI taxonomy): Eukaryota > Metazoa > Arthropoda > Malacostraca > Decapoda > Parastacidae > Cherax > Cherax destructor. The sequence goes on from WNWK01002701.1 coordinate 133,226, forward strand.
GACCTGGGATATGAACGGGCGGATACCGAGGCAAAGACTCGCTGTAGCAAGCAAGTAGATTTTTTTTTCCTTTCGGTGACTGTGGGTCATATCCACAGATATGTCTTTGATAAATGGCGGAACTTGGAGTATACCTGGAGAGGGTTTCAGGGGTCAAAGCCCCCGCGGCTCGGTCTGAGATCAGGCCTCGTGGTGGATCAGGTTCTGATCAACCAGGCTGTTACTGCTGGCCGCACGTAAACCGACGTACGAACCACAGCCCGGCTGATCAGGTACTGACTTTAGGTGCCTGTCCAGGGCCTTCTTAAAGACAGCCAAGGGTCTATTGGTAATCCCCCCTTACGTATGCTGGAAGGATGTTGAACAGTCTTGGGCCCCTGACACTTATTGTGGCGCCCCTGCTTTTCACGGGGGGAATGTTGCATCTCCTGCCGAGTCTTTTGCTTTCGTAGGAAGTGATTTTCGTGTGCAAGTTTGTGACCAATCCCTCTAGGATTTTCAAAGTGTATATTATCATGTATCTTTATCGCCTGCGTTCCAGGGAATACAATTCAACCATTCCCAGTAATTTAGGTACTTTATCGTACTTACGTGTGCCATGAAAGTTCTCTGTATATTTTACAGGTCAGCAATTTCGCCTGCCTTGAAGGAGGCAGTTAGTGTACAGTAGTATTTCAGCATAGAAAAAGCGATTTGAAGAGAATCATCATGGGCTTGGCATCCCTAGTTTTGAAGGTTCTCATTATCCATCCTATCATTTTTCTAGCAGATGAGGTAGATACATTGTTGTGGTCTTTGAAGGTGAGATCCTCTGACATTATAACTCCCAGGTCTTTCACATTAGTTTTTCGCTCAATTGTGTGGTTAGAATTTGTTTTATACCCTGATACAGTTTTAATTTCCTCAAGTTTTCTATATCTGAGTAGTTGAAATTTCTCTTCATTGAACTTCATATTGTTTTGAGTGGCCCATTTAAAGATTTGGTTGATGTCCGCTTGGAGTCTTGCAGTGTCTTCGATGGAGGATACTGTCATGGCAATTCGGGTGTCATCCGCAAAGGAAGACACGGAGCTGTGACTTACATATCTGTCTATGTCAGATATGAGGATGAGGAACAGGATGGAAGCGAGTAGTGTGTCTTGTGGAACAGAGCTTTTCATTGTAGCCGCCTTAGGTTTTACTCTTTGTGTTCTATTTGTTAGGAAGTTATAGATCCATCTACCAACGTTTCCTATTATTCCTTTATCACACATTTTGTGAGCTATAACACCGTGATTGCACTTGTCGAAGGCTTATGCAAAGTCTGTGTATACTACATCATAGTGGTCCTGTAACTGGGACAGGCAGGAGCGACATGCTCTAAACCTGTGTTGCCCTGGGTTGTGTAATTGATGGGTATCTAGATGGTTGGCGATTTTGCTTCTTAGAACCTTATCAAAGATTTTTATGATATGGGATGTTAGCGCTATCGGTCCGTAGTTCTTTGCAATTACTTTATTACCACCTTTGTGGAGTGGGGCTGTCTGTTGTTTTTAGTGAGTGTGGTATGACTCGTGTGTCCGTGCTCCCTCTCCATAAAATGTTGAAGGCACGTGACAGGGGCTTCTTGCATTTAATAAGATAAGATTTCTTCGGATTTTTAACCCCGGAAGGTTAGCCACCCAGGATAACCCAAGAAAGTCAGTGCGTCATCGAGGACTGTCTGTCTTATTTCCATTGGGGTCCTTAATCTTGTCCCCCAGGATGCGACCAACACCAGTCGACTAACAACCCAGGTACCTATTTGCTGCTAGGTGAACATGACAACAGGTGTAAGGAAACACGTCAAAATGTTTCCACCCGCCGGGAATCGAACCCGGGCTCTCCGTGTGTGAAGCGAGAGCTCTAGCCACCAGACCACCTGGACACCGAGTCCAAGCCTGGGGCAGAGTGCAAGGGCATGTCATTACTTGCCTTTTCGAAGTCTTGTGGTGTTAGGATAATATCAGAGATTTTTTTTAATGACCAAATTTTGAGTGTCATAAAAAATTATTTAGATTGTCGACCCTTAATCTGGTTAACTGCTCGCTAAATACTGAGTCGTATTGGGACTTTAGTATATCTCTCATTTCTTTGCTGTCATGTGTGTAGGTCCCATCCCATCTGGATGTTGTTTTCGTCTTAGATTTGGCATAAGTATGGTGTGCCCTGCAGACGTAGACAGTTATGCAGTGGACACTTGTATAAATATATAATTTGAGATATTTGTATATTGACATTTAGACGAGAGATTTATTCTCGTAATCGTTTTAAAGAAGTAATAACTTTTGATAAGCTTCTTGAAATCTGTCTTGAGGACCTCTGTATTAAATTAAAACATATTTAGTCGAGGTAAAATTGTCTTATCTATAATGGTAAGATTTATGCAGGTTATATAAGTTTAACGTCATTTCATGTTTTTATCATCAATATGGATTTGTTTATTTCCAGAATTTTGCTCGATTTATTGATAAGCCAAACATTTGAAGGAACTCCTGCTCATTCAAAACATTCGGGGCTCTGATTAACCGGGCACAGCATATCAACGTTACAATAAGGTACGAGTTGCTGCTGCCACTAGCATCACCATCAAGGATTTCTCCAACGAGAAAACCGAAAACCTTGTTATTAAAAGCTGGTTCTCAGTTTACTGTGTACTCGGACTGCCAGCTTGCACCGTCTGCCCTGGCCCAGTATGTTTGTTTATCCAGTGGTCCAGTGGAACCCAATGGAAATAAGCCACTTTGACTTTTTTGGGTTATCCTAGGTTCTCTACATATATAGCGCGTCTCCATATGTGACATAAGGATGTGGTGTTATGTTGGTGTCCTAGAAAATGATGGCGAGAAATGGATGCCGAGGTAAAGGCTACTGAAGAAAATCCACGCTACGTTAGCCTTTTGCCTCACTAGGCCTACCACCTCAAGGATATATCCACAGATATATCCTTGAGGATATAGCCACAGATATATCCTTGAGAATATAGCCACAGATATATCCTTGAGGTGGTAGGCCTGATGAGCCCTGCAGACTACAAGAAAGTTATACAAGGATAGGCAGAACTTGGGAGTTTGGCTTTCTTCCTTCAACGGGAATCATCGCTTTGAGACAAATCTCCGTTGGCTGAGGATGAGGCACACACATCTCGGCCATTGCCACAAGTTAGCAGATGCGCTTGTTTCCCCTGTGTAGCTTGTGATGTGCCACTGAATGGGGAACGTACTTTAAGAGTTTGTACACGGCTTAGGCCTTTCTGTCTACGTCATGATTTTTAAAATTACTGAGGTGCCTGTAGGGACCTCAGGGAAATTTTAGAATCTTTTGACATTAACAATTTAAATGGAAGTTTTAATTGATGTTGGTCATTTTAACTTGGTATGAAAGTATTTGTGTTGAGTGCTTGTTCGTTTCTTTTGTTGTTTGTTAATCTTATCCTTGTCTTTATTGTTTTATATATTTTTATGGTTATGAAGAATGAACGACTTAGGCAGTTAAAGTGCTCCTTAAATACCACAACTACTTGCTGCCATTCAGCCTTGCCTCAGCTGTTACACCATCTTCCTCTGGAAAACAAGCCAGCTCTCCAGATTAGTTTTCAATCGTGATTATATTATAGATTTCTACACAAGAATAACTATACCGTGTTAGTGTAAGCTGGAATTTATAGTTATAATCCATAGAGTTTTATTAAAATTGCCATAAGACTTCAGTTTTTTATTTAATAACTTTTAATCAGTTTTATAGTTATTTAACATTTTTTAATTGGTGTTTCCTTGTTTACGTTCCAGATGAGAGAATTATTTTAAGAATGGTTGGGCAAGTTATTCTTCTGCTTTCTCAATATTTAATTAACGTTCGTGATCGAGGGCGGAGCTTGAGTGAGGATGAAGGAATTTATCTGAATATAGGACGTTTTTCACATAGTAAAGAGAGTGCCAGAAACAGGGTCTTGACCGGCGATCAGTGTGCTGATGGGTACAGAAAATGCTGTGGTGCTGCCACGCAGGAGAGAGAGAACTTCCTGAAGAGGAGGAAGAAATCTGCGAGCAGCAGCAGCAACAGATATCCAGAGGAGGTGTTCCAAGTTCTGCCTAGGAACGGTGTTTGATAGACTACATGAAGTCATTGGCAGTGAAGGGTGGATCGACACTATCACACATTTAACAGTTAATTAAATCATTTATTAATTATTGCTTACTGTCTTGTTGTGAAGTTGTTTAGTAATTAGCCTGAATCCACTAGATATAATGTATTGGCTAATAACCCTGACAGCTTGTTAATAGAATATGTTTACTCGCTTATCTAATGAATAAATTTATTTTGTAATATAGTTTAATAATTATCCTCCAGGACGATATAAACTGTAGCTACTCGTGTTTAATTTCTCTTTAATTCTAATTGAGTGTTGGTTACTTTTTGTCAGTATACAGGTGTTCCCTATCAACCAGGCTGTTGGTGCTGGAATGCAATAAATTATGGGTCTGTCTGGGATTCAATAAGTAGAGCTAAACATTCTGCGTCATAACATCACTGCTATTCAAGAAAATTTTTAAATGTTTAATTTTTATCTGTAAGGTTAATCTGTCAAATAAGAGTTTTGCTGTTCTAATCCAGTGAATCAATGAACCTTTCTCAGGTGATATGCAATGTTCTAAATGATGCAAGGGAACTCCTTATTGACTCTGTGGTTTTAAGAAAATTACATACTCTTCCCCTTCAAATGTGCTATAAGGTTGCCCGACACATTGGAATCCCGTATATCCGTGAGCTCTCCGCACCTGGTCTGAGAGAGTAAATTAGGAAGCGTCTATTTGTCGACATAATAAGACAATATAAAGTACACAAATAACCTGTATGTTGGAGACTGAAAGTTATGACGGTGTTTGTGTCCGACCGGGACCACTTAACTTGTCACACACACGTGCGAAGAGGAAGTAGTATAAATAAGTATGGTAATGTATTGACATTAGTGTGATTTCATTGTTCATCATGTAGTGTAAATATGTATATATATATATATATATATATATATATATATATATATATATATATATATATATATATATATATATATATATATATATACTGGCTCCCTTCCCTTCGCGCTTGTGTGTGACTAGTTAATATGGTGCAAGTCATACTGAAGCATCGTCATAAGTTTGTCCTGCCTGCGTGTTATTTGTGTATTGTTCCAGTCACGGTATTGTGCCCTTTTATTCTACAATATAAAGTGTTATCCTCTCAGAAGCAACATACTAAGGAACACTTAATGTCTAGCCTAGAGAGTTTTCTTGATCTTGATCTTTATGGCCGAAGAATCGACGAGATGGGGAAGGAAGAAGGAAGGGGAAGGATGGAAATAATGGGAAAGGATGGGATGGTGGAGGAGAGGAGGATGTACTGCAGGTCTTGATGGCGAGTAATCAGGAACAACAGGATGGCACCTTGAAAGTTGCGGTGATGGCGGAGGCAGGCAGGGAAGGTCAGCAGTCACAGTGATGAATCTTCATTCATTAATCAGTTTTACGTTTTCGAATGAGTTGTACTGCTTACGTGAGAGGTGATACTCCTCAAATGGTTGGTCGCTTTTAGAGAGTTTTGTTGAGCCTGAGGAGACAATCGAAAGAGAAGCTATGGCAACTTCACCTACAACAACTAACATTCATATTGAGGGTCAAGTGTCAGTTTTCCATTCTTAGTCCCTGCTAGTGATGTGGATTGGGGAGCAGGTTGACCCCACTGCGACCTACCGCTCCTGAACGTGAATGGCTGACAAGTATGAAGAAATATTTCAACTGGTAATTTTTTTTTTCATAACCCTCGCTGGTTTCTGACCTTCGCATATTTCATCTTTAACACACCATGCCCTACAGTGTTATGACCCTTATGGGTTTAGCGCTTACCTTTTAACTGGTACTGTAAAAAGAGTTTTACAGTTGTCTTCCTCAAAATATTTAAGAGTTTATGAATGACCAGCCTTGTTCTGGTATGTTTGTTGTGGCAGCTGTTGCCGTTACTTATGAGGCAGCTCATAACATAATATAAAGCTCGTGTAGACAAAAGTACACCCAAAAGTAAAGGCAACCCTAGAAGTACGGGTTCTTCTGCTGCTCCGCCACAAAAGAATTCTGATCCTTCTCAGAATTGCACTCAACCAGCCACTTACTCACCTGCGGAGGGTTCTAGGACGTCCAAGACAAAAACTGAAGAGAAGCCTAGGAGGGGTAAGGGAAGAGCAGATCTCCGGTGTACTTGCTCCAAGAAGAAAGTACACACAAGAGACCATTGCTTCTCTCTAGAAAGGTATAACAGACAGGATAGAATACCTGTTACTGCGGTACCTACGCACCCTCTTGACTTCTGACAAAACCAAGGTACCAACAGTGATCTCATCAGACAGTCACCTTCCGGATATCTCCGAGAATCATAGATCCCTCAAAACCTCGGTAAATGTATACTCAGCATACGGATTCTTTGGGAAATCAAGAATACTTCCCAGAACCTCATAAATGATGATTTCTCTCATGCAACAGGTTCACGGGTGCGGTTTATTTCTTATTAGAATATATCTGAGCATAGTAGATGATTACCAGGGGTTAAGAGGCACGTAAGTTTCCCCGTCTTCTAATAACATGTTTATTTTTCCACTATAATCTATCTTGTCCATAATTACTATCGTATTTGCTTGTCTGTTTCGTAAGTTGAAGTCTAGGATCCTGAACTTCACCTTACGAAACAGACAAAGCAAATGCGATAGTAATTATGGACAAGATAGATTATAGTGAAAAAATAAACATGTTATTAGAATACTGGGAAACTTACGTGCCTCTTAAACTGTCTGAGGAAGGTGCAGTCTGCTGTGAGGTACTTATACTCTACTAGAAAGGCTGGACTCGACTAATGTCAAGGAAATTGTTTTCGTGACACAGGTGTATTTTAAGCGTTATTTTTGGACAGAATATTACTTGTCAGAAGAAACGTATATGAAAAAAGATGCAATTTTACGTCCCTATGGAGGGAATATTGTGTATGTGACAAAGCTCCAACTTCATGATAGATCTCCAAGATGTAGCCTGTGTTATGGACTTCCAGATACAGATTGGAGCCAAGGAGGCAGCGAGGCCTCCTTACTTGTCACTACTATGCATCTTTGCCTGTTTAAAGATGCTTTATACCTTTTGTGTTTCATGTGTGTGATGTTTCTGTTGCCTTTCACTTACACCAACTTTCTTAGAAGATTCTTAAAACTTCCCTCAAATCAGGTGTTCCTGTGTTGCTTGTGTGTTAGTTCAGGGTTGTCTTTAATCATGTGTGGACATGGTGCTGTCATTACTGTCCTCTCCAGGCTGTTTATTCACTTCTGAATTAACAGTGAGTCTTGATGTCTACTGGTGTTCTTGTGGGTTTTACTTCACGAGGATCATATGTAGGATGTTTTTAACTTCATTTTGGATTGTTGCAGGATGTTTGTCATAATACCTTGCTGTCAAGAGCTTGGCCCCAGATCTGTGCATTGTCACAATCTGGACCCATGGTAATTACACTGTCTAACATTGCAATTCAGAATTTGTATGTCCACCTTAGGTGTTTGATAGTAATTATTGTTGTACCATGTTTACTCTAGTTGGTAAAGTGTTGGCTACTGTTTTACAAAGTTGTATCTATATCCTGGATATTTCTATGATCATTATGTAAAAAAAGGTTCATGCATGTTCCTACATTTTGTATAATGCTAAAACAGTCATTAACTTGTAAATAAATTGTATATACCAAGCAGTGACTAATTGTTTGATTATTTATTAGAGCATTGTGTTTGTTCTGAAACTATTAAATTGTTACTGTACTTTTCTACGTATTTTTCCCCCAATCCAATAATATAGTTTTTAATTAACATATTGCTGATATTTGACATTTTTCTTTGGACGTCTTTTATATATGCCTTCATTGATGTTGAGAAAGTTCCACGTTCATACATTTTATGTTAAAATTTACTGTGAGCATCAGGTATCAGGAATCTTATTACGACGTGCATTCAGGTCTGTCACTGAATAAGACTGTGTTATCCTTTGAAATGGCACTAGTATAAATTTCCCAATAGCCTTTCATAAAATATTGATATAATCAGTGAGTTTTCACTAATAATCTCAATAGTCTTACCCCCCCCCCCTTCCCCGACGATCCTACCCACTTAGCATTCCGAAGCTGATTTCAATAAAAATGTTTATAGTATTTACTTAGAGACAAAATAACCACAGGGTTAGTTAAATGATCGCTCTAGGTCTTTCGTGTTGCAATCAACACATCTTTAGGACCTTGCAATGTTGCAGAAATGAGTAGGAAGTCCAGGTAGATTCATTCAGGGGAACGGCTCTAGCTAGAGCCGTTGCAAGCTCCCGAAGATGTTGATTGCGTCACACTGTATTTTGCCAAACTTAATCTAAACTCACCTTCACTATAAGCTACGTCATGTGACATAAACTGAGAGTTAAAGTATATTATATAGTTTACTAGTGACGCATTTTGACGCACCAGGTGTAGAGGGTGATGGTGACGCACCAGGTGTGGGATACACCAGGTGTGAAAGGTTATGGCGATGCACCAGGTGTGGGATACGCCAGGTGTGAAAGGTTATGGTGATGCACCAAGTGTGGGATACGCCAGGTGTGAAAGGTTATGGTAATGCACCAGGTGTGGGATATGCCAGGTGTGGAGGGTTATGGTGACGCACCAGGTGTGGGATACGCCAGGTGTGGAGGGTTATGGTGACGCACCAGGTGTGGGATACGCCAGGTGTGGAGGGTTATGGTGACGCACCAGGTGTGGGATACACCAGGTGTGGAGGGTTATGGTGATGCACCAGGTGTGGGATATGCCAGGTGTGGAGGGTTATGGTGACGCACCAGGTGTGGGATATGCCAGGTGTGGAGGGTTATGGTGACGCACCAGGTGTGGGATACGCCAGGTGTGGAGGGTGATGGTGACGCACCAGGTGTGGGATACACCAGGTGTGGAGGGTTATGGTGATGCACCAGGTGTGGGATATGCCAGGTGTGGAGGGTTATGGTGACGTACCAGGTGTAGGATACGCCAGGTGTGGAGGGTTATGGTGACGCACCAGGTGTGGGATACGCCAAGGCGTAACAGTATCATCAGCGTAACACCCGTCGGGTCCAAGCCTCGACCTGGTGACCTCCTACCCGTTACGGCAGTACAGGGCACCGCCGCAGCCAGCGCACTACGGTCCACCTAACCATTGTTTGTGTGTTATGACCGAGCTTTACAGGAGACGGTGGTATGGCTCCTTCATGCCCCACGCCAGCAATTACCGCGCCTCAGGAAACCTGGAGGGACACCAGCTGTTCCCAAACAATCCTTATTTTGGTTAATTCCCTCGAGTTGGGTGCATCACTGCTGCTGCTGTTGCTGCTGCTGCCACAGCAGCAACAGCTGCATCATCTGCTGCAGGAAAAGCAGCATCAACAGTATCAGCAGCATCAACAGTACCAGTAGCATCAAACAGTACCAGCAGCATCAACAGTACCAGCAGCATCAACAGTACTAGCAGCATCAACAGTACCAGCAGCATCAACAGTACCAGCAGCATCAAACAGTACCAGCAGCATCAACAGTACCAGCAGCATCAACAGTACCAGCAGCATCAACAGTATCAGCAGCATCAACAGTACCAGCAGCATCAAACAGTACCAGCAGCATCAACAGTACCAGCAGCATCAAACAGTACCAGCAGCATCAAACAGTACCAGCAGCATCGACAGTAGCAGCATCGACAGTAGCAGCATCAACAGTAGCAGCATCGACAGTAGCAGCATCGACAGAAGCAGCATCAACAGAAGCAGCATCAATAGAAGCAGCATCAACAGTAGCAGCATCAGCAGCAGAATCAACTGGTGCCAGCAGCAACGACTGGGTCATGTCAGTGAGGTGGTAAAACAAAATCTTCAGAAAGAGGTGGGAAGTTGGTGTGGCACACTGGCATGTATTAGCCTGGATATAGAAGACTCGTGTACAAGTGTCCCTATCTGTGCACTCAGATGGGCTTCGAGAAGGTCGAGTTTCAGCTCCTGGGCCAGCCTCTCTATTGTTCTGTTGTTTATCCCTGATCTCGTCGGTTCTGTCTTACTTAACCTTAAATCTGTGTGTGTAAGTTTTTCCACAATTTCCTGATCCAGATAGTTTCATTTCAATCTAATAAAAATCTTCCACTGTGTTCTTACCTATTTATGGTTGCAGGAGTCGATTCATAACTCCTGGCCTCGCCTCTTTGTTGATCGCTACTAGGTCCACACACTGCTCCATAAATTTTATCGTACCTCTTCTTAAAGCTATGTATGGTTCTTGCCTCCACTATATCACTCTTCAAGCTGATCCACTTCCTGACGTACTTCCTAACATCCCTGTGACTCGTCTGAGTTTTCAACTTCCAGCTGTGATTCTTTAGTGCTGTGTCCCGTCTCTGAAACATTGTCCATATCCACCTTGTCAATTCCTTTCAGTATTTTATATGTCGTTATCAGATGCCCCTCCTGTCTTCCAGTGTAGTCAGGTTGAGTTCCCTTAACCTCTCCTCATTGGACATACCCCATCAGCTCCGGGACTAATCTTGTTACAAACCTTTGCACTTTCTCTAATTTCTTGACGTGTTTGACCAGATGTGGGTTCCAAACTGGTTCCAGTATAAGCGTGACGTACACGGTGTAGTGTCGTAAATGACTCCTTACTTAGATGTCGAAACGCTATTCTCAGGTTTTCCAGGCGCCCGTATGCTGCAGCAGTTATTTGGTTGATGTGTGCTTCAGGAGATGTGCTCGGTATGAAATTCACACTAAGATCCTTTTCATTGAGTGAGTTTTGCAGCCTTTGACCGCTTAGGCTGTACTCCGTCTGCGGTCTTCTTTGTCCTTCCCCAAGCTTCATAACTTTGCAATTGCTGTGGTTAAACTACAGGAGCCATTTGTCGGACCAGGCTTGTAGCCTGTCCAGATCCACTTGTGTGTGTGTGTCTACCTACCTACCTGGAGTCTACCTCATACAGAGAGTTCCGAGGGCCAACGCCCTCGCGGCCCGTTCCCAGACAAGGAGCATGCCTTGATCAACCAGGCTGTTGATGCTAGATGTACAAAGTCCAGCGTAAGCACCACAGTCTGGCTGATCAGGAACTGACTTGAAGAACATGTGTGTGTGTGTGCATGCGTGGATGCTCGCGTGCTTGCGTGTTGTGGAGTGAAGGACATTACAAGGGTGCAACAGCAGCGGGGGAGTTGCCCTTGTTGACAACTGGTGTGTGGGAGGGGGGAGGGGGACGCGCGCCTCCAATGATGCTACACCTGGCGGACTCCTGTATGTGGCCTGACTTCCAGTACATGATGGCTTTCTTGTGATTTCCTGTGCTCCCTCGTGCTCTCATTCTTTTTCCTCTTTTTTTTTTGTTCTGTGGCCTTGTGCTATTTGGTTCTTTGAGTTTTCGTGCTCTTTGAGTTTTTGCGTTATTGGGTTCTCGTGCTCTTGGGCTCTCGTGCTCTTGGGTTCTCATGCTCTTGGGTTCTCGTGGTCTTGGGCTCTCGTGTTCTTGGGCTCTCGTGTTCTTGGGCTCTCGTGGTCTTGGGCTCTCGTGGTCTTGGGCTCTCGTGGTCTTGGGCTCTCGTGGTCTTGGGCTCTCGTGCTCTTGGGTGTTCAACAACTTTGGTCATAAGACAAGTGCTCATCCCAATAATTGCAAGACTAATCCTACACCATTCACAAGCACTGAATTTTTGAAACCTATTGAACGAGGCCTTCCGTTAGGAGCACATTAAAAACGGAGAGTTGGAGAAAGGAAACAGAAACAGGCAGCCTCTTAGGGAGCCTTTTTGGCAATACCTAATAACTCGGTAGTCCGAGTTTACAAGATTCATATACAGTAAAATCACACTGTTGATCACTGGACAAATTTTTACCCTCAGTGATTTATCCTTATATGGCTAATGATGTTTGTTTTAGATAAAGCTTTTACAGAGAGAGAGTTGTCTAATTTTGCTATACTTGTTAGACCTGTCAATAATTTAGTTACACTTATTTGACCGGCCAATAATTTAGCTACACTTGTTAGACCGGCCAGTAATTTAGCTACACTTGTTAGACCGGCCAGTAATTTAGCTACACTTGTTAGACCGGCCAGTAATTTAGCTATACTTGTTAGGTTAATTTAGCTATACTTGTTAGACCGGCCAGTAATTTAGCTACACTTCTTAGACCGGGCAATAATATAGCTATACTTGTTAAACAGGTCGATAATTTAGCTATACTTGTTAAACAGGTCAATAATTTAGTTACACTTGTTAAACAGGTCAATTTAGCTATACTTGTTAGACCAATAGTTTAGCTTCACTTGTACTGAGACAGTTTAACTACGTTTGTTAAACCATTAGTTACATTTGTTAGGTCAGTAGTTTAGCTACGCTTGTTATTGAGACAGGCTAATAGTTAAACTACGCTTGTTAAACCAATAGTTTAGCTACGCTTGTTAGTGAGACAGTTTAGCAACGCTTGTTAGGCCAATAGTTGTGTTTGCTGTTCCCTTCGAGGATGTGCTTCCCTGTCTACTGGTGCCTGCCCTGTCTTTCCCTCGTGCCACTGGCGCATTCTTACTCTCTCAGTTGTTCCCTTTCTTTTTGTGTTCTGTCGCGGTCGAGGTACATAACAGTGGTGGTGGTGTGGATGGTGATATCAGTGGTGGTGATGATAGGAGTGATGATGATAGCAGTGGTGGTAATCTCCAAACTACGGATTCTCTGCATTATATTCACACCACACATTGCCCTCAGACATGACATCTCCCCTGTCTCCAGCCTTCTCCTTGTTGCAACATTCACAACCCATGTCTCACACCCATACAAGAGTGTTGGTATAACTATACTCTCATATAGCTACGCTTGTTAGTGAGACAGACCAATAGTTTATCGAGGGTCGGGGTGATAGGGTGCAAACATACAGGTGTCTGGTTATATTCACTTGTTCGCTTCAGCAGCTGGAATATTAATACGAAGTACACATGGTCTTGGGGTATAGTTGGTTGACTAAGCCAGTGGGTGACCACAAATGTGATTCATTGGTTATGACGTGTCCTGAGCAATTTTAGGTTACGGGGGTCAAGGCTTGGCTCCTGTCCTTTATTCTGTTAGACTTGTCACTACCGAGCTCTTTCCCTTCACTCCTGGTGCGTTCTGTTAAACCTCTTAAAGCTGTGCACTCTTAAAGCCTGTTGCCCTCAAGTAACATCAGACCCCTTCTCCGGGAAGACAGTGCCCAAGAATAAGCAGCTAGTGATCTTACTTAGCACGTTCATGACAAGTGTTCACTTGCTTTACGTTAAGTAAGACGACTCAGATACTCTCTCTTGGATACTACACTGATCATGTTTTCAATACATACGCATGTTACATCTGTGCAGGCACAACTGTGCCACCTCATGCCACACACTCTTCTAACACCCACCTGTTGTCTTCACACTCTGTTGTTGACGCCTTACACCTTCACACTGATGCCTGTTGCAGGATACTTGTTGCTTCTCGTGTTGTTGGACACTTGTCGCTGCTCGTGTTGTTGGACACTTGTTGCTATTCGTGTTGTTGGACACTTGTCGCTACTCGTGTTGTTGGACACTTGTCGCTACTCGTGTTGTTGGACACTTGTTGCTATTCGTGTTGTTGGACACTTGTCGCTACTCGTGTTGTTGGACACTTGTTGCTATTCGTGTTGTTGGACACTTGTCGTTACTCGTGTTGTTGGACACTTGTCGCTGCTCGTGTTGTGGACACGTGTCGCTACTCGTGTTGTGGACACTTGTCGCTACTCGTGTTGTAGACACTTGTCGCTACTCGTGTTGTAGACACTTGTCGCTACTCTTGTTGTAGACACTTGTCGTTACTCGTGTTGTAGACACTTGTCGCTACTCGTATTGTAGACACTTGTCGCTACTCGTGTTGTAGACACTTGTCGCTACTCGTGTTGTAGACACTTGTCGCTAGTGTTGTAGGGACCTTGTGCTTACTACGTGTTGTAGACACTTGTCGCTACTCGTGTTGTAGACACTTGTCGCTACTCGTGTTGTAGATACTTGTCGCTACTCGTGTTGTAGACACTTATCGCTACTCGTGTTGTAGACACTTATCGCTACTCGTGTTGTAGACACTTGTCGCTACTCGTGTTGTAGACACTTGTCGCTACTCGTGTTGTAGACACTTGTCGCTACTCGTGTTGTAGACACTTGTCGCTACTCGTGTTGTAGACACTTGTCGCTACTCGTGTTGTAGACACTTGTCGCTACTCGTGTTGTTGGACACTTGTCGCTACTCGTGTTGTTGGACACTTGGTGCTACTCGTGTTGTTGGACACTTGTCGCTACTCGTGTTGTTGGACACTTGTCGCTACTCGTGTTGTTGGACACTTGGTGCTACTCGTGTTGTTGGACACTTGTCGCTACTCGTGTTGTTGGACACTTGTCGCTACTCGTGTTGTTGGACACTTGGTGCTACTCGTGTTGTAGACACTTGTCGCTACTCGTGTTGTAGACACTTGTCGCTACTCGTGTTGTTGGACACTTGGTGCTTAACGAAGACCAGTTAAGAGAGAAGACACTGGATGTGTGGTGTATCTTTAGCCTCGCAAGAGAGACAAAACTTGCTCTAAAATGATATACTGTATCAGTGCTGTATTCCTTGTTTAATATACCACTGCCTTGTGTTAGATACACGATACAGTCTTGAGTAACATACTTATTACATACAAGATACAGCCTTAGTAACATGCTTATTACATACAAGATACAGCCTTAGTAACATACTTATTACATACAAGATACAGCCTTAGTAACATGCTTATTACATACAAGATACAGCCTTAGTAACATGCTTATTACATACAAGATACAGCCTTAGTAACATGCTTATTACATACAAGACACAGCCTTAGTAATTTTTATTATATCTCGGTTAAAGCCTTATTAATATTGTGTACCAGACAAAACTTTACTAACAATAGTGTGTACCAGACAAAACTTTACTAACAATAGTGTGTACCAGACAAAACTTTACTAACAATAGTGTGTACCAGACAAAACTTTACTAACAATAGTGTGTACCAGACAAAACTTTACTAACAATAGTGTGTACCAGACAAAACTTTACTAACAATAGTGTGTACCAGACAAAACTTTACTAACAATAGTGTGTACCAGACAAAACTTTACTAACAATAGTGTGTACCAGACAAAACTTTACTAACAATAGTGTGTACCAGACAAAACTTTACTAACAATAGTGTATACCAGACAAACTTTACTAACAATAGTGTGTACAGACAAAACTTTACTAACAATAGTGTGTACCAGACAAAACTTTACTAACAATAGTGTGTACAGACAAAACTTTACTAACAATAGTGTGTACCAGACAAAACTTTACTAACAATAGTGTGTACCAGACAAAACTTTACTAACAATAGTATGTACCAGACGAAACTTTACTAACAATAGTGTGTACCAGACAAAACTTTACTAACAATAGTGTGTACCAGACAAAACTTTACTAACAATAGTGTGTACCAAACAAAACTTTACTAACAATAGTGTGTACCAGACAAAACTTTACTAACAATAGTGTGTACCACACAAAACTTTACTAACAATAGTGTGTACCACACAAAACTTTACTAACAATAGTGTGTACCACACAAAACTTTACTAACAATAGTGTGTACCAGACAAAACTTTACTAACCATACTGTGTACCAGAGAATGCCTTAATAGCATGCTTCTTCAAGATCATGTTTCACGCACGTAGACTGTAAGGATGGACACAAGTATGACTGTGGTATGAAGGCAAACTAGAGAACGAAGGCAAACTACCCTTTCAGGGGTAATACGTTCAGTGGTACTGGGCACCAAATGTCTGAAGCAATGATGGCCGAGTGGACTAAGGCGTCTTGAAATTTTGGCGGACTTCTCGCGATGCGTGTTAAAGGATCGGGGGTTCGATTCCCGGCCAGTTGCAGCAATTGTTAATTGTTTAAAACCTCTATAATATATATATTATAGACCAAGTGTTTACAGTGAAACATATAGGTGAACAGTATTTGGATAAGGGTAAAGATGTTTTTGTGGCATTTATGGATTTGGAAAAGGCGTATGATAGGGTAGATAGGGGGGCAATGTGGCAGATGTTGCAGGTGTATGGAATAGGAGGAAGGTTACTGAAAGCAGTGAAGAGTTTTTATGAGGATAGTGAGGCTCAGGTTAGAGTGTGTAGGAGGGAAGGGACTATTTTCCAGTAAAAGTGGGCCTTAGACAAGGATGTGTGATGTCACTGTGGTTGTTCAATATATTTATAGATGGGGTTGTAAGAGAAGTGAATGCGAGGGTCTTGGCAAGAGGTGTTGGGCTAAAGATAAAAAGCAAATACAAAGTGGGAGTTGTCACAGTTGCTTTTTGCTGATGACACTGTGCTTTTGGGAGATTCTGAAGAGAAGCTGCAGAGGTTGGTGGATGAATTTGGTAGGGTGTGTAAAAGAAGAAAATGAAAGTGAATATAGGAAAGAGTAAGGTGATGAGGATAACAAAAGAATAGGTGACGAAAGATTGGATATCAGATTGGAGGGAGAGAGTATGGAGGAGGTGAATGTATTCAGATATTTGGGAGTGGACATGTCGGCGGATGGGTCTATGAAGGATGAGGTGAATCATAGAATTGATGAGGGGAAAAGGGTGAGTGGAGCACTTCGGAGTCTGTGGAGACAAAGAACCTTGTCCATGGAAGTAAAGAGGGGAATGTATGAGAGTATAGTTATACCAACGCTCTTATATGGGTGTGAAGCATGGGTGATGAATGTTGCAACGAGGAGAAGGCTGGAGGCAGTGGAGATGTCATGTCTGAGGTCATTGTGGTGTGAATATAATGCAGAGAATTCGGAGTTTGGAAATTAGGAGGAGGTGCGGGATTACCAAAACGATTGTCCAGAGAGCTGAGGAGGGGTTGTTGAGGTGGTTTGGACATGTAGAGAGAATGGAACGAGACAGAGTGACTTCGAGAGTGTATAAATCTGTAGTGGAGGGAAGGCGGGGTAGGGGTCGGCCTAGGAAAGGTTGGAGGGAGGGGTAAAGGAAGTTTTGTGTGCGAGGGGCTTGGATTTCCAGCAAGCATGTGTGAGCGTATTTGATAGGAGTGAATGGAGGCATATGGTTTTAATACTTGACGTGCTGTTGGAGTGTGAGCAAAGTAACATTTATGAAGGGATTCAGGAAACCGGCAGGCCGGACTTGAGTTCTGGAAATGGGAAGTACAGTGCCGGCACTCTGAAGGAGGGGTGTAAATGTTGCAGTTTTATAACTGTAGTGTAAAACACCCTTCTGGCAAGACAGTGATGGAGTGAATGATGATGAAAGTTTTTCTTTTTCAGGCCACCCTGCCTTGGTGGAATCGGCCGATGTGTTAATAAAAAAAAATATATATATATATATATATATATATATATATATATATATATATATATATATATATATATATAGAATATAGGGGGTGGTGGGAGAAGACAGCTCCAGGGGAAACCTTGAGTTTTCCCTGAAGTAAGTTTATTCTTTTCTCTGAGGATGAGGGTCCCCAGTACATTTCTAGAGGTGGTATCTCCTATATTATATATATATATATATATATATATATGCAAAAAGATCACAGTAAACAGGTGTTCTTATATATATATATATATATATATATACATGTGGCATGCAAAGAGTACGTTACACTTTATTCGGCGTATGTACACACTCCCATATAGGCTGCCTCCCAAAAAGCGAACCAGGTACTAAGGGTTTAACGGTAAGGTTACCTACCCATCGTTAAATCAGTACCTTGGTTCATTGACCAATCATAGACGAGCCCGCCAAATGCTGAGGTGACGTGGTTCACTTCTAGTCAGCATTTGCCAGACTTGCCTCTAGCTGGTTGAAGCACGGTGCTCTCTCGGTCTTCTATCTTTGCCTTTATCACCGCTTGGCATTTATATTCAACTCTTGTACATAGTGTACACAAGTGTACATATCTGCTGAGTTTGTTTTGCTCTAACCCATTATAACCAGGTCACAGGCCAACATTACATGTGTTCGTAATAATAATAATAATAATATATATATTATATAATAGAAACTGAAAGTTTTCAAATATGTTGACAACTTTACTAAAAAGTATTTCAGTGTTAAGTTTACATAACAGTGAATCAACATATATTTTCATGTTATGTTCTTATTAGCTCTATGTAGGTTATATTAGGTTAGGGTCGTCAGGAAACAGGACAAGTGTTTCCTGACGCGGGTCTTAGATGATCTGCCGCTGGAGCTTTTGGTCATTTGACAGAGGCCTTCCGCTGGCTTACCGGTCCACTCCTTTAAAAATTATGGTAAGTTATAACCATTTAGTTACAGTGCAAACTCTATGTAGTTTATTCTTAAATTTTCATCTTCATTTAAAATAATGTTCTTTCTTAATATAAATATACTAATATTTTTTGCGAGTATGTTTATTGTCATGTTGCATATTGTTTCACAATAACAATTTATGTATGAATATACAGCTTTTGTCTAAAGCAGATTTGCCTTTTTTCCTAAAGGAACTATAGAGTTGTACAGCGGAGTTGCATACTCCTAAAATCTAGGAGTATATTTTTTTTGTCTATG
Source organism: Cherax destructor (assembly GCA_009830355.1). NCBI lineage: Eukaryota > Metazoa > Arthropoda > Malacostraca > Decapoda > Parastacidae > Cherax > Cherax destructor. The sequence goes on from WNWK01002701.1 coordinate 151,962, forward strand.
TTCCGCACATTATTTGTCGCAAGTTATTTTTCATATTTGTTTAAGGGTCGGGGTATACTACGGCTGGTAAGACAAAACATCAAGGAGATGAACGATCAACAAATGATTGAGAGCCATAGACTTTTAGGTACCACCTTCGGGGATATTTAATTCTCTGTAGCTTAAATTTGTCTCACATTCGTCTCAGACTGTCTTCTGCCTGCTTCTCCGAGTATTATTTTGCACTGAATTTAAAGGCTGCGAGCTGTTATTCTGTCTCAGCTGATTTCAAGCTAAGCCCTCTTCAAAGTGTGTTATCGCTCCTGTTCCCAGGATACGAACCACTATAGTGAGCTAATACAAGTGTACTTAATTACTGCTAGGTGCACAGGAGCAACAGGTGTAGGAGACTTGCTTATACATCTCTACGTAAATTGAATTTGGGTTCTTTGATTATTGACCGAAGTCACGTCACAACTACCAGCCACCTCGACTTGAGATGTGGTAATGACCGAGGTACGTATTTTAAGGGTTCGTCAGTGGCTTAATCCATTTTAAGCTTTGCAAAAATTTTATGCCTGCCAGGTCAGGCACCTGTCAGGATTTCATGGAAATGTTAAGTCATGGTAATGTTAAGACAATGTGATTTTAAATTACCATGTAATATTTTATGTGAGGGTTTTTGCTTTTATGGTGTCCATACTAGTACGTGTTATTTTCTTGCTTTTAGAGCTTTAGCTTGTGTGTTGTATGCGTGTTTGCGTGTATTTATTCTTTTATAGATAGCGGGTACTTTGTAACTTATTGATCCCAATTCTATAAATTTAAAATTTTGTTTTCCTCTATATCCTGTAACCTTTAGAGAAATTAATGAATAGATGAAAAAGTGTTTGGGGAAATTGAATGTGTGGATGGTGTCATGAAGGTCTCACCGGCGGTGCCGCAACACTGGTCACTTGACTGTCGCTTTATTAAGGTGTGTCAGGCCGGGTAATAGGAAGTACACGGAGGAACTAGGAAAAATGGCCCATCTCTTCCCATCACCCTGTAATTGGAGCACCTGGCCAGGGCTGACTGCCTTACCACCGCCACACTCCTCATAGTTGTTGGGTGTGACAACCGTAAGATGAAACCATCGCTATCTATTATCGCCGCCACCTTGGCCACGAGTCGACAGCTGCAGAAGATTTATTATAGTAACTATTTACAGCACGAGAAGGGGTGGTTGTACTTGACTAACGACCCTACAACGGTTACTCTCAATCTCACATCCTGGTTGACAGGTTTCTCTAATAGTCCAGTCACCATAAATACGGTCAAGTTATTGCATACTGTTTTTAGCAAATCTCTCTCATAAGTGCTTGTTCTGTGACCATAATTTTTCAAGGAGTGGACCGGTAAGCCAGCGGAAGGCCTCGGTCAGATAACCAAAAGCTTCAACGGCGGGTCATCATCTAAGACCCGCATCAGGAACGTCCTGTTTCTTGACGAACCTTACCTAAGCAAATCTCTCGATTTGTTATTTAGGTTAGATTTGGTTGTCGTCTATTAAAACTAATACTTATATACTAATAAAACTCACCACAATGAAAAAAAAGGAAAGTTTTGAAGTGCAAACACAAAACTGAGACCCATCGAGTGCACTAGAAAACAGATAATCACTGCTTAAGACTCATAAATAGTAACCCGTTTGAATCTCTTTGCAATAATAAAATACTGACTGATATGAATAGGGTGGGCTGAGTAGCCTATCAGTAACTACCACTGGCTGGTGAGAAACGTTGGGATATGTTGAATTAAATAATAAGGTTAGGTAAGTTTTCTAAGGTTCTTTTGGTACAAAATTATTAATTTTTATATTAACATAAATTAAAAAATATATATCTTTAAACGTATAAGAGAAATTTTTAGAAAGGACTCTTTTTTTTTTTTTTTTAAATTTCTTGATAATTGAACAATTTTACCTATTCGGCACGACATTAATTTTATATATATATATATATATATATATATATATATATATATATATGTCGTGCCGATTAGGTAAAACTTGCGATTTTGGCTTAAATAGCAACGCTCACCTTGCCATATAAGACAAGTGAAAATTTGTGTATGCAATAATTTCGCCAAAATCTTTCTGAACATAACGAAAAAAATATATTTCATTGTATTTGTTTATTATTAAATTAATGTTAAAATATCTAAAATATATTTAGTTGGGTTAGGCTAAATTAAATTGCGCTTGTTGTAATAAGGTTAGGTAGGTTTTCAAAGTTTCTCTTGGTACAAAATTATAAATTCTTACATTAACATAAATGAAAAAAATATATCTTTAAACGTATAAGAGAAAATTTTAGAAAGGACTTAATTTTAGATGAGTTCTTGCTAATTGACCAGTTTTACCTAATCGGCACGACATATATATATATATATATATATATATATATATATATATATATATATATATACATATACAATTATTTTTTTTTCTACATGCAATAATTTATACAGGAGAAGGGGTTACTAGCCCCTTGCTTCCGGCATTTTAGTCGCCTCTTACGACACGCATGGCTTACGGAAGAAAGATTCTTGTCCACTTCCCCATGGAGATGAAAGGAAATCAATAAGAACAAGAACTGTTAAAAAAATAAAACTGGGATGTGTATAGATGAGAACATGCAAGTGCAGTGTTCCGTAAGTGTAAGTACAAGTCGCAAGATATATCTGTTATTTTGCGTGTTTATGAAACAGAAAAAGTACATCAATCCTACCATCGTCTAAAACAATTACAGGTTTCAGTTTCACAACTCATTTGACAGCTACTGGCATCGTGGCACCAGTAGGATTGCCAGTTCCCAACAGCTAGGGAGAAGGAATTGTATAACGCCAGCTTTTCCTAGTTATAACTACAAGTAACATAGATGTATGGACGGGTGCAGTGACAGGCAGCACGGAAAAAGTGGGCCCCAAACTCGTGGCACGGGACACACCCAAGGATTAACAGTGGCGTGAAGAAAATTACTAAATCCTGCAAAGCTGGGTAGAACGAATAGTCTAAAAAACAACTATATACAAGCACTAAATCAAGACTGGTAGACTGTGAATGGGTAAGAAAATTATTGTTCATGCTGGGCTTACGCATTTGACGCAATCAAGTGCATTTGTAAAGTTTCCAGGTTTAAGGATGTGAATAATTGCTTCAATTAGGAACGAATCAAGTTTGTATAAACCTCGACTTTTTTCATGTACAGATTTTGGTTATCATGTTTTATAATCAGTGAGTCAATGAAGTTACTTTTTTTTCTGCTGACAAATTTGGGACTCTAATTCAAGTTTCTGACCATTTAGCCAGATTGTTGTTAGTTCTGATATTAAATACCGCAGTTGACCCATGTGCTGTCTGAATCGAGTACTTGTGTTATCCTAACATAAGTTTTAACAGTTTTCTTGTTTTAGCTGCATAAATTTTATTTCAACCACTGCAAAGCACTTTATATACACCTCCCACCATTGCTAGCAGGGGAATTCGTAATCAGTATGTTGTTGACCTTCCTCGTGGTCCTCGATACAGCCTGTATATTAAATTTCTTAGAGCACTGTGTCCGATCACTAGGTTTTTGTTATATATCAATACCGAAAAGATTATGAATCAGACACATGTGCAACATCTGGGTATCATTACTTTGTAGACGTTTTGCCATCCACTGGCTTTATCAATGTAATATATGGACATAATCTGGAGACTGTAGAAATATAAACAAAAAACAGTGGAAGACTATGGTGCTCATCACCTGCTCCTAGGCTGAGGGACTGATTATATATAATTATATCTCGTCTTCCATTATATACTTCCACAGTCTCCGGATTATGTCCATGTATCGTACTGATAAACCCACTGGATGGTGAAAGGTCTACAAAGTAAAGATATCCAGGTGTTGTACATGTGTCTAATTCATTATCAGGATCTTTTTGTATTGGAATACTGACAGTTTTTTTTTATGGTATTACATTGGGTTCAGTTCTGTACAATTTGCAATCTTCTCATCCAAGTATTCAGGACTGCATGCAGACATGCAAAAAACTCACGAACATTGTAACACATTTCTCTTAACTTCCGTTTCATGGTTAAAATAGTAGAGGATATGTCGGTAAACATTGATCGACTTCCTGTATACTGTGAACTTAGTTTCTTCCGACTCGACTGATCAACACGTCCAGAATTGGGAGACTATTCTGTTCCTCTACGATTGTGAACTTAATAAAAGGGACTAGGTCATTGAGGCTCGGTAAAAAAAATGTTCGGATCCTGGTTACATGGTTGGATCCTGTTTACATGGTTGGATCCTGGTTACATGGTTGGATCCTAGTTACATGGTTGGATTTTGGTTACCTGGTTGGATCCTAGTTACATGGTTGGATCCTGGTTACATGGTTGGATCCTAGTTACATGATTGGATCCTGGTTACATGGTTGGATCCTGGTTACATGGTTGGATCCTGGTTACATGGTTGGATCCTAGTTACATGGTTGGATCCTGGTTACATGGTTGGATACTGGCTACATGGTTGGATCCTGGTTACACGGTTGGATCCTGGTTACATGATTGGATCCTAGTTACATGGTTGGATCCTGGTTAAATGATTGGATCCTGGTTAAATGATTGGATCCTAGTTACATGGTTGGATCCTGGTTACATGGTTGGATCCTGGTTACCTGGTTGGATCCTAGTTACATGGTTGGATCCTGGTTACATGGTTGGATCCTGGTTACATGGTTGGATCCTGGTTACATGGTTGGATCCTGGTTACATGGTTGGATCCTAGTTACATGGTTGGATTTTGGTTACCAGGTTAAATCCTAGTTACATGGTTGGATCCTGGTTACATGATTGGATCCTAGTTACATGATTGGATCCTGGTTACCTGGTTGGATCCTAGTTACATGGTTGGATCCTAGTTACATGGTTGGATCCTAGTTACATGGTTGGATCCTGGTTACATGATTGGATCCTAGTTACATGATTGGATCCTGGTTACCTGGTTGGATCCTAGTTACATGGTTGGATCCTAGTTACATGGTTGGATCCTAGTTACATGGTTGGATCCTGGTTACATGGTTGGATCCTGGTTACATGGTTGGATCCTGGTTACATGGTTGGATCCTAGTTACATGGTTGGATCCTGGTTACATGGTTGGATCCTGGTTACATGGTTGGATCCTAGTTACATGGTTGGATCCTGGTTACATGGTTGGATCCTGGTTACATGGTTGGATCCTGGTTACATGGTTGGATCCTGGTTACATGGTTGGATCCTGGTTACATGGTTGGATCCTGGTTACATGGTTGGATCCTAGTTACATGGTTGGATCCTAGTTACATGGTTGGATCCTGGTTACATGGTTGGATCCTGGTTACATGGTTGGATCCTAGTTACATGGTTGGATCCTGGTTACATGGTTGGATCCTGGTTACATGGTTGGATCCTGGTTACATGGTTGGATCCTGGTTACATGGTTGGATCCTAGTTACATGGTTAGATCCTAGTTACATGGTTGGATCCTGGTTACATGGTTGGATCCTAGTTACATGGTTGGATCCTGGTTACATGGTTGGATCCTTGTTACATGGTTGGATCCTGGTTACATGGTTGGATCCTAGTTACATGGTTGGATCCTAGTTACATGGTTGGATCCTAGTTACATGGTTGGATCCTAGTTACACGGTTGGATCCTGGTTACATGGTTGGATCCTAGTTACATGGTTGAATCCTAGTTACATGGTTGAATCCTAGTTACATGGTTGGATCCTAGTTACATGGTTGGATCCTAGTTACATGGTTGGATCCTGGTTACATGGTTGGATCCTGGTTACATGGTTGGATGCTAGTTACATGGTTGGATCCTAGTTACATGGTTGGATCCTAGTTACATGGTTGGATCCTGGTTACATGGTTGGGTCCTAGTTACATGGTTGGGTCCTAGTTACATGGTTGTATCCTAGTTACATGGTTGGATCCTGGTTACATGGTTGGATCCTAGTTACATGGTTAGATCCTAGTTACATGGTTGGATCCTGGTTACATGGTTGGATCCTAGTTACATGGTTGGATCCTGGTTACATGGTTGGATCCTGGTTACATGGTTGGATCCTGGTTACATGGTTGGATCCTAGTTACATGGTTGGATCCTAGTTACATGGTTGGATCCTAGTTACATGGTTGGATCCTAGTTACACGGTTGGATCCTGGTTACATGGTTGGATCCTAGTTACATGGTTGAATCCTAGTTACATGGTTGAATCCTAGTTACATGGTTGGATCCTAGTTACATGGTTGGAGCCTAGTTACATGGTTGGATCCTAGTTACATGGTTGGATCCTGGTTACATGGTTGGATGCTAGTTACATGGTTGGATCCTAGTTACATGGTTGGATCCTAGTTACATGGTTGGATCCTGGTTACATGGTTGGGTCCTAGTTACATGGTTGGGTCCTAGTTACATGGTTGTATCCTAGTTACATGGTTGGATCCTGGTTACATGGTTGGATCCTAGTTACATGGTTGGATCCTAGTTACATGGTTGGATCCTAGTTACATGGTTGGATCCTAGTTACATGGTTGGATCCTAGTTACATGGTTGGATCCTAGTTACATGGTTGGATCCTAGTTACATGGTTGGATCCTGGTTACATGCAAAGATCTACATACTATATAATAGTTTAGAAAATCAACGAATTAATGACTAAGACACTGTAGCAACATGCGGGTATGTTTAGTGTGAAGATGTTTCACCAGTCGTCTGTCCAGTACAGTGAAGACCGGTGCAAGGTGAGGAGTTAGAGGAAATTTCAGCAGCGTTGTATGACTCGGGTGGGTTTACCACTTAGTTTTAATTATAATTGAGGTAATTTGAGTCCCTCAGCCTGGTGATGTGTTCAGTCCATTAATATTGATAAAAGTACAGCATATATGCAGAGAAGTGGCTTGTATACTGCAGACAGGTGAGGTGAAGTAGTTGAAGGCGGCGTCACCACTGGAAAAAATCCACTAGTGGAAGTAGGTTATGCCTTTAGGTTAAGCAAGCATTGAAGAATTCACTGTATCAAGATCCCAAGATGTTGCTGTCTGACAGCTATTTCTCTCCTCTCTCTCCCCCTCTCTCTTTTCCTCTTTCCCTCTCTCTTTTCCTCTTTCTCTTTTTCTCTCCCTCTTTCCCTAACTAGTCTTTCTTTCTTTTCTCTCCCTCTTTCCCTAACTAGTCTTTCTTTCTCGTTTTCCTCTTCATTTTCTCTTGTTAAACGATCTTGGATCTTAGAAATTAATTATTCTATGGCAGTTCCATAAATGACCATCTGTATAGCTGTGTCTAACCAAAACCTGTTGTTAATGTGGGTCACCTAGCAAACAGCGTCATGTCTTCTGGCCTAATGATTTCAATGGCTGCATTTAAGCTAACATCTGTGAAAGATATGTAACTTGTGAACGACTATGGTACAATTGAATGTGGTGTCGTGATTGCTGGTTACAACAGTGATACTGTGTTAAGCACTGTCGCTGAGGAAGAGCGCCCTGCTACTCAGAACGCCGCGACTAAGATAGTGTTTCACACTGTTATTATAGCTTCAGCCTCACTGAAGGAATTTCCGTTCACCGCCAATAAAGCATAGTTTCTTACTCAGCTTGTGTCAAGGTTAAGATGCGCTAATACTGTATGCAGCCAGAGCAAGTAATGCATATGCCATAGTCAAAATTCACACCCTCCTTGCCCACGCAGTCAGTGGATGCCACACTTTCATCCAACCTTGATAATGAGATCGCCCGTGCTCAGGTTATAGAATACAACCACAACATTTTTATTAGACAAATATTGGCTCACGTACTTGAGACGTGTTAGTGGAAAGTCACTGTCGTGTTCTGAATTTCAGCTTCAGCTTTTTAACACTCATGCTGCGGCCAAATACCATTCTTACACACATGCTGCAATGGCTGGGCAGTGATGAATGCAACTGACTAGAGGTTGGCAACTTCCGCATCGTATGCTGTGCCCAGTTCAGACCGACAGAACTATAGCATCTGACCGGGTCTTACCAGTTGCGGGTGAGAAACATTGTTACAAGATGCAAGTGCAGCAAAGTAGGTTTATTTTGCACAGCTATGTGCTCACCCCATTACAGGCAAACATGCACTAACACACTTTCCATTGGGTGTAAAGGAAGATCTTTGAGCCTTCCTTGTAGAAACACAACTGCAAACTTGATTACTCTCAAAATTTTTACATCCCCAAGTATGATTTTTTTTTATTTACTGAACAGTCACCATTAAATTAGCAATGTCTTACGATCTATGGAAATTGTTGCATGCCTCTGCAATTTAATATATCAAGTCCAGTGTTATGTATTAACCAATGCTTTGTGCATTGTATTGTAGAATATATCACCCATATTATAATGGGTGAAACAATAGAGGATTAAAAACAAAATATTTTTATTTCAAAGGATCATTAACACTATTCTCCTTTCATGTAGAATCAGTCCTGCTATTATATGACTTAATAAAATAATTTCTTGAGTTTCTGTTTTGCTTTATTCCAGTTTAATTAGTTTAATATCTTTATTATGCAAATCATATCCATCGTGTGGGCGGTAGTCGAAAGATTAGAGGTACATAATGGGTCCAGGGACTGGGCCGCAGAGTGTTGATAGCTGAACAAGTTACAAAGGTAATAAACTATTTACATGTTTATATCTGGTTACAATCGTAATGAGTTATTTATGCAGACGTGAATTAGGTCACACACACAAAAAAATAGTGTAAGTGGTAATGCTTTATTTACAGTGGGCAGAGTCAGGGTATTTTTCCAGAATGGTTTGTAATATACCACTATGGATCAAATACTTTGACATTTCTTGAACATTTCTGAGTGGGTTATTTCGGAATTCATTAATTTTATCTCATTCCATAAACCTGAAAACACATTTTGCCATGACTGGCTCATACTGTTTTTTTTTATGATGGTTTAATTGAATTTCAAAACATGTGCAAAAACTAAAAATGTCTTAATTTAAGATCTGAACTTTAGTAACGGGCAAATAGTGAATTCAGCTTCTTTGGTAAATGGAATTACAACCATATTGGATTTATCCTGATAAGGTACATATTTTATTTATGGAGGTTTTATTGATTTTCTTAAGCTCAAAAAAAGTGAGTATAGACACCAATTCTACCTTTATAATCCATGTAATAACGAAGAAAATATAAAATATTTGGTAGAGTATTGGAACGGCGGGTATCTTGGACAGTCTTGAAAACAGAAAAATTGCCACAGCTGGAACTCTAGGGAACTCTTCAGTAGTGAAACCGGTGGACATTCAGGTAACTTCATAGAAACCGGTTTTCTTATTTTTTCCATGTTGACAAATAACGTTCCTTGCTCCGGCAGCTGAGTTATATACACTTTCAGATCAACAATTATCTGACTAAATTGCACTGACAGAAAAATATAATTTTGGTTAGTTTAGGGTATCAGAAATGAATTTTAAGTGAATTAGTTTTAAACGAAATCCAAGTGGCTCTAAGGTGGTGTTAAGATTTTTATGTGCTTTAAATTTGTTATACCATATTTATAAATAAGATATTTTATTTTAAAAACTAGAAGTAATTTGAGTATTTAATGACCATTACTTACTAGACAAAATATTGTTACGAAATTTTAACATGGACATAGATGGTGGTGTTGGGATGAAGTTAACAAACATATTGTGTTGGGATGAAGTTAACAACAAGCATACTGTGTAGAGATGAAGTTAACAAACATACTGTGCTGGGATGGTCTTCACGAAAGACTAAGACGTAGGTATTAATATGGAAGATACGAGACAGTCGAGATACAGTTTGAGACAGACACAGACGATGTTGAAAGTACAGTTTACAACAAACATGGAGGTATTAAGTTAACTAGACTCACAAAGAAAATTAATGTTATTTGCTTATTCTCCCTTTCTCTTGTTTACAGATTCCCAAGGTCATAGAAAAATTAAGTTTATAAAGTATGTCTCCAGCGGTTGCCTATTCGTAGTGTCAGTAAAACGCGTAACTCAGCGATAACAGGACACGATACGCCGCCACCGCCATCGTATCTATCAGGCCAACACTAAATCTATTGAAGAGAAGTGGCGGGTGGAATCATAGCGCAGATCTTCCTTCCGTCCTCACAACGTCAACGAGCACACGGTTATCTCCAGAGCTGATATCAATCGCGTCGGCGACTTTGTGTTCAGCAGATGCTACAGTCGATGTCTTTAGTGGTGAGGGCGAGTTATCAGTGTCTGGCTACGAGGTGGAGGGCAAGTGCTATCACACACACACTCAAAGTCACTGAGGATGCCTTGTCCACCCTATACACGTGGTTCTCAGTGTCGCCGTGACCTCCCCAAACATCGACGCTGGGTCACTTTAACGCGGTAGTCTGATTAATTACTATTAAAGTAGGGGAGCTCTTTTCTAGGAGTGTTGGCACTTGCTTAAGTAAAAACCTAGCACCTCTTTCGGCGTAAATGATGGGGATATTTTTCCCTGTCGTCTTGATTTGCTGACACTTAAGGGCTATAAAACAGAAATAAATATATATATGGATTAGAAAACTTTAAAAAATAATTATAATAGTTACGTATACTTGCTGTGTATTTATGATGGTTTCAATCCTCCGAGAATGAACTGGTCACCACATTAACAAATTGTTAATGATAGTAAAAATTTGACATTAAAAACGAAACAAGTTTAAAGAACTAGATAACTAGACGGTTCTAGTTTTGTGAAAATAAAATAAAAATCCCCCGTACACTGTATTCGATACAACTGTGGCCCTCCATGCGCTGTCTAGTGCCGCTGTGGCCCTCTATGCGCTGTCTTAGTTCCGCTGTGGCCCTCCATGCGCTGTCTAGTGCGCTGTGGCCCTCCATGCGCTTAGTTCCGCTGTGGTTCTCCATGCGCTGTATCTAGTGCCGTTGTGGCCCTCCATGCGCTGTATCTAGTGCCACTGTGGTTCTCCATGGGTTGCATCTAGTGCCACTGTGGTTCTCCATGGGTTGCATCTAGTGCCGCTGTGGTTCTCCATGCGCCGTGTCCAGTGCCGCTCTGATTCTCCACGCATTGTGTCCAGTGCGCTCTGTACATGAGTCATGCCTTGACTCACGCATTGTGCCAGTGCCGCTCTGATTCTCCACGCATTGTGTCCAGTGCCGCTCTGGTTCTCCACGCATTGTGTCCAGTGCCGCTCTGATTCTCCACGCATTGTGTCCAGTGCCGCTCTGATTCTCCACGCATTGTGTCCAGTGCCGCTCTGATTCTCCACGCATTGTGTCCAGTGCCGCTCTGATTCTCCACGCATTGTGTCCAGTGCCGCTCTGATTCTCCATGCACTGTGTCCAGTGCCGCGTATCTTTACTTTGTAGATGTTTTTCATGCAGTTGCTTTATCAGTACATTATAAGGACATAAGCGGAAGACTGTAGAAGAGAAAATAATCAGTCCCTCAGCCTGTGAACAGGTGCTTGGCACTGTAGTCGTGAGGAATCTGAAGCACAAGCAGGAAGATGGGCGTTTATATACTGGAATCAGACAAGGTGTAACAGATGAAGGTATTGTCATCGGTATGCAGGCCTCACCAATGAAAGTAAGTCATGCCCGAGGGTTGGGCCAACTTTTGGGCAGGGTTTACTCCTAGCTGTGCCAATGTCTTCATCTACTGCTCCTCGTCTGACTCTAGTATATAAGCGCCCATCTTGTCTGTGCTTCAGATTCATCAAAACTACGGTGCTCAACACCTCTGGTTTAGCGCTTCTTTTGATTATAATAATAATAATCAACACCTACTCATATTCTGAAGGACTGATTACCTCACCTTCTATAGTATATATGTTTGCTAGGCTGAGGGATTGATTACCTTCTCTTCTTGTCTTCCGTTGATGCCCCTGTATTATACTAATAAAGCCACTGGATGGTGAAATATGTATAAAATAAAGATTCTCAGATGTTGCACGTGTCAATACTACGTCATTAACCCCCTCAACTGAAGTAGGTAATGCATAATGTGTTGGGATGGAGTTAACAAACATATAGATAAAGACTAGATAAATGGACCTCATCCCTGGTGCAGACATTGTCCCAGTTACCAATAAATTGTACAGCAACATCCTTGCAGAACTCGTCCATCTAGCAGTTAGCACCAGTTGTTTTGGACACCCATTCATTGTATACACTACTTTTGTGGCAGAATGTCGTATGCGACAAGGATCCCTCTCTTCCTAATTATATCACTATACTATATTTAGCAGGTCGTCTCTCCTACGCTTCTTCAGCAAAGAAGCAGTTATTAGGGCTTCTACTATTATTATTCCTAGTGTTTTTTACTCTGTCATCATTCCCAGCCCCATGAAAACACACCCACTGCTTTTTCCTATACCTGTTACAAAAAGGTCCTGTTCATGAACCTAACTTGAAAATTACTTGCAGGCCCATTTTTATTGTGAGGATTTGTGGGGAAAGTTATACAGGGTTTGACAGAACGTGGGGGGTTGGTCCTCTTTCAAAGGAAATAGTCAAATTCAAATTAAAATTAAAATTGATTTATTACTCTGTAAAAATTACAATGTGTGTTTTACATTTTAAGGACTAAGGACTATAATTATAAAGATGGCCTTTAGCATGCCTAGCATGCCTGGGCATGCTAGACATTTCGGGCAGACTTAATACTAGGTTTTAATCTATATTACAAATTACATACGAATATATATTTCAAATGATTAAAGATATTTACAATAGTGAGGTAGTTCAGGATAACTAGATTGTATTACAGATTACAAATGAGTACAAATTTCAAATGATTAAATATATTTACCATAGTGAGGTAGTTTAGAATGTTTAGATTGTAAAAAACATTAGTAATAAGAATGGTTTTGTCTTGGCATGTTACACAGTTTCTATTAAAGCTCAAATATTGGAGTAAATCAGGCAAACTTAAGACTAGTTTCGGATTTATTAGACAATAGGTATATTAAGGATTTTATGTTTACTGTCCTTTGGGTCAGTGTGGTGTAGATGAGGAGGATGTGTGTGTATGTGTTTAGGTGATGGTGGGGTGTGTTAGTGAGATAAGATGGTTTTTGATGATAGTGTTGAAAATGGTGGCTGAGTCTGCAGTTTTGGAGTTTTCAGGTAGGGAGTTCCAGATTTTAGGTCCTTTAATGTACAGTGAACGTTTGTATAAATTTAGCCGGACACGTGGAATGTCATAGAGATTTTTGTGTCTGGTATTGTCTATGGGTCCTGTCACAACTATTAAGAAAGCGTTTTAGTTCAGGGTTAATATTGGAACTTATGGTTCTATACATGTAGGTTGCACAGTAGTAAGTGTGGATGTTCTGGACAGTGAGTAAATTTAGGTCTTTTAAGAGTGGGGGGGGGAGGGTGTTGCCTGGGATTGGATTGCGTGATAATTCTTACTGCGGCTTTTTGTTGAGTTAATATTGGTTTTAGGTTAGTTGTTGCTGTTGATCCCCAAGCACATATGACATAGGTGAGGTAGGTATAGATGAGTGAATAGTATAGTGTGAGTAGGGCTGATTGTGGTACATAGTAACGTATTTTGGAGAGGATACCAACCGTTTTGAATACTTTTTTTGCTATGTGGTTGATGTGGGTGCTGAAATTCAGGTTGCTCTCCAGGTGTAGGCCCAGGAATTTGCCCTCATTGTGTTTAGCAATAGGAGTGTTGTCAATCATTATGTTCAGTTGTGCAACACCTGTTCTGTTCCCAAACATAATGTAGAAGGTTTTGTCAGTGTTAAGTGTAAGTGGCTGTCATCCAGGTTGATATTTTTAGTAGCTCTTCATTAACACTGGTGTTGAGTGAGGCAAGATTTGGGTGGGAGATGACATAAGTCGTATCAGCAAAGATAATCGGTTTTAGGTGTTGGGATACGTTGGGTAGATCATTTATGTATAGGAGGAAGAGCAGGGGACCAAGGACACTTCCCTTTGGTACTCCAATATCAAGTGGTCGTGTAGATGAAGTCGTGTCTTTAATGGTGACGTATTGATACCTGTTAGTAAGATAGGATTTGAAATACATAAGAGCGTGGACTCTTATGCCGTAATGGTCAAGTTTTTGGAGTAGGATGCCGTGGTCTACTGTATCAAAAGCTTTCCTTAGGTCAATAAAGAGTCCTAGCGGATATTCCTTGTTTTCAAGTGCTGTGTAAAGTAGGTCCAGCATTTTTACAATTGCATCGTTTGTGTTTTTGTTTTTTCTAAAGTCAAATTGGCAGGGGTTGAGTACGTTTTGTACTGTAATAAACGAATATAGTCTCTTGTGCACTAGATAGCAACGGTAAGTTCGAGATTGTCTGTAGTTATTTACATCTGTGGGGTCACCACCTTTGTGAATTGGTGTAACCCTTGCTGTCTTGAGGGGTGCCGGGAAATTGCTAGTTTCTAGTGAATTGTTAAAAAGTAGTGAAATAGCAGGCGAAAGGACATGAGCTGCTCGCTTGTACAATAGTGGTGGGACTTGAGACAAATTCCGTGATTTATTCTTAAGTGACTTTATAATCATGGGGACTTCAGTGGGTTCGGTAGGTGCAAGATAGGAGGAGGTTGGGAAATTTCGATCTAAGTAATCACTTGCTTGGGCATTGGTACCTGGGATTTTACTGGCGAGATTTGATCCTATGGTGGAGAAGAAATCATTCAACTTAGTAGCTGTATCAATAGGCTGTAGTTGTGTTTCATTTGGTTTAGTCAGGACAATATCCCTAGTTTTTTTCAGTTTGTGGCCCAGAATCTGAGAGAGTGTTTTCCAGGTTTTTTTTATATCTTTTCTTGTTTCGGTAAATCTTTTGGAATAGTACAATTGCTTGGCCTTTCTTATTAGTTTGGTGAGAACTGATGCATAGTGTTTAATAGTATTTTTGGGTATTAGGCCCTGTCTATATTGCTTTTCATATTGATGTTTCTTATCAATGGATCTTAGTATGCTGTTAGTTAGCCATGGGCAACCTAGCCGTTTGTTCGTAACCTGTTTCATTTTTATGGGACAGTGTTTGTTGTATAGTCTAAGTAATTTATTAAGAAATATGTCTGTGCAATCATCGATACCAGTGGCATTGGAGAATTCAGTAGGTCAGTCAACCAACCCTAGCTCTGCTGTGAAGTTGCTTATGGAGTCCTCGTCATGAAGTCTAAAGTATACTTTGTTGTATTCCAGTGGTGGTTTATTAATGTTTGTTAAGAGGAAGGTGGGGTAGTGGTCTGTAGTGTTGTCTGTAATTATCCCTGATTTAAGGGGGGCTAGTATATTGGTCCATATATGGTCAATTATGGTTGCACTTATCTCAGTCAGCCTGGTTGGTTTAGTAATAGTTGGTATGAGAAGTGTCTTGTCTTGTCTTTGAGACGGATCTTTGTTGATTGAGGATCGGGAACACACGCCCATAGCCACCTTTTTCAAGTCCTCTCTAAATGACTAAACCACCTCAACAACCCCTCTTGAGCCCTCTGAATAATACTTTTAGTAACTCCACACCACCACCTAATTTCCATACTTCGAATTCTCTGCATAATATTTACACCACACATTGCCTTCAAACTCGATATATCCACTGCCTCCAGCCTCCTAATTGCTGCTGCATTTACAACCCATGCTTCACACCCATATAAGTGTTGGTACCACTATACTCTTGTACATTCCTTTCTTTGCCTCCATGGATAACGTGATGTGATGTGCCACTGACAGTGGAACATATTTTAACAATTTACCCACGGCTAAGTTCTTTCCGTCTTTGTCATAGTTTTTACGATTACCGAGGTGCCTGTAGGGACCTCGGGAACTTGTCTTTCGACATTTAATAATTTAATGTTTTTTTAAATGATATTGGCTATTTAAACTTGGTAAAGTTATTTCATTTGTGTTTGCATATGTTCGTCTCTTTTACTGTTTGTTGTACTTATCTATATTTTTGTGTTACATTTTTTTTATGGTTATGATCACTGAATGACCTATATGGTACAAGTGTTCCGTAAATATCACAGCACCTACAACCAGGAAAAGTGTTGCACTTTTGTCTCATCCGCCCCATCTTTTGTCCGGTGTTCCCTTTAGTTTTGGGGCTATACATATTTGATTATGGGTAAAAGGAAGTCTTTAACACCTGAAACTATAGCTCAAATCATAGGGCTTCACAAAGTGGAGAATGTTGGTGTGTGTGAGCGTTCAGTGAGGAACTGGGTGCAGCGTTTCAAGGCTGGTGGCGGTGTCGAGTTACCGTCTGCCAAATCTCGGCCTGGCCCCTCGAAGAAAACATCTGTTCGTACCTTAACTGTATTAAAGAAGCAGTTAGAGAGTACACCTAAGATATCTGCTAGAGAATTGAAAGAAAAGAACCCACATCTTCTCTCAGAGGTGTCTGTAAGAAATGTTAACAGACGTGTGTCAGAACTGGGCTACAGTAGTCACCGCCAGGTTAAGAAGCCGATCCTCTCCAAGCCACAGAAGAAACATAGGCTGCAAAGAAATATCTTCACTGGACTCAACAGTAGTCTGAAGTACTTTGGAGTGATGAAGCAACTTTCACCGTCACCTGTAACCGTGGGGGACGTGTAGCGGCACAGAGGTAGTGACCCACTAGACCCACGCTACACCTGTGGGACCACCAAACGCCCAGACTCGCTCATAGTTTGGGGTTGTTTCAGTGCTCAGAGTGTTGAACTTGTGCTTCCCAAAAAACAGTATGAACCAGTATAATTACCTGGAGTTATTGTGTGACAATTTACCTGAGGTGTTTAACAAGTGTGTGGTACGGTTTTTCTGCAGGACGGTGCATTGTGTCATACAGCCAAATCTGTAGTTCAGTGGCTTAAGGACTGTGAAGTGAGGTTCTTTAATGACTGGCCAGGCAATTTCCCAGGCCTAAACCCTATTGAGAACCTCAGGTCAATAGTGAAACGAAGTTTACTGGGCAAGGATGTCAGTTCCATCCCACGGCTGGAGGCTGCTCTACATGAGGCTTGGCATAATATACCTCCCCAAACCCTCAAGAATTTGCGTGAGAAAATTCCTACATGGCTGAGGAACATGATTAAGCGTAAAGGACGCAGCATCAAGTATTAAAACCTCAGTAAGTGTGCAAATATATATATTATAATTCATGGTATGTGTTTGTGTTTTGCTACTTGTGTGGGGGAGGGGCGGCATACTGCCGTGACTAGCACTGTAGTGCTATGAGGGTCCTTGTGTAACATACCAGTGTTATGAGTGTCCTTGTGTAATATACCAGTGTTATGAAGGGGTCACTGTAATATATCTCCATATTATAACTAAGATAAAATGGATCATTCTAAAATATACTGTCAATAAAAAGGATTATTCTCTATTATAGTGTCATTAGAAATGCCGGAAATGCCCCGCATGTTAGCGACTTTTTTTGTACTTAATAATATTTTATAACATGTAAATTACACTTTGAATACTGCAGAAAGTTCGTTTGTTTTTTGTTGATTTAGGTCAGCTTCAGTTATTAATATACTGGTGTTAAGATTTGTCAGTCGTCTACTAGTGTTTAATGAGCACGGTACAATATTTGTTTAATTTTTAATGTAGCTGAGTTTAGAGATCAGTTTTTAATGTTAAAAAACACGCGTCTGTATATACCGGTCGAGAGAAGAGAGAGAGAGAGAGAGAGAGAGAGAGAGAGAACGAATTGTAAGCTCCTGGTTTGAGTGAAAGTTATTTATAGTATTATCTAAAGGAGACATAATATATTCTGGTTAAATTTAGGCGAAAAGTATATAATGACTATACGAATGACAGGTATACAAATTACAACCAGTGTGTCTGAGAGAGAGATAAAAGATAATTCACGTGAGATAGGTATGCAAGATGTTTTAGGTGGATTAGATACACAGAGGTGTGCGCCGTACACACGACATTGAAGTGTGCGCCGTACACACGGCATTGCAGTGTGCGCCGTACACACGACATTGAAGTGTGCGCCTAACGACATGAGGTGCGCCGTACACACGACATTGAAGTGTGCGCCGTACACACGACATTGAAGTGTGCGCCGTAAGACACGAAGTGTGCGCCGTACACACGACATTGAAGTGTGCGCCGTACACACGACATTGAAGTGTGCGCCGTACACACGACACTTGAAGTGTGCGCCGTACACACGACACTTGAAGTGTGCGCCGTACACACGACACTTGAAGTGTGCGCCGTACACACGACACTTAAAGTGTGCGCCGTACACACAACTCAGGTAGAAGAGATACGTGTACGGAGGCTTGGAGGTACAAGATAACTTGAAGAACATTCGAGCATAAGGAGCCTGAGGTAGACCTACTCCGGAGACAGTCATGGAAGCTTACAAGATCACCGTGAAGGAAGAGTCACTTCAAGGGCGGGGCGCCTTCAGCCTAGTGATTTTTTTATTGAATTCGTATTCAGCGCAAGACATGGAGGCTCGATCCTCCGTCCCCCCAAGCGCTAGTCGGACGCGCTTCCTATTTGTACTTAACTATATGTCTTTCTTGGATCAAATTGTATTACTACTTATTCTCCAGGCGCTGTCAGGCCCTTACTGGCTTAGCACTTCCTAATTACAGGGAATAATTGTAGACTGGTGTAAGACTCTCATGGCGGCGTTCATAGGGAACTTCAGATTTATTCATGAAATCTGCAAATGATTTTACACAGATAAATCTTTACATTGGTTCTGAGGGCTCATGTAGGTATACATTTATGGAACACTGTATAGATTTAACACAGGATATCCCAATAAATTCGAACACACTTGAGTTATTTAAAATAGGGTGGTTAGATAATGACTCTTAATGACCCGGGAGGCACATGTTACAAGGGACAGGTGTGGCGACTGTACAAGTAGCGTTAGGTACACGTTACTGTACAAGGGACAGGTGTGGACGAACACTTGTAAAACACAGGGTGAGGTCCTCAGCGGCTGCCTCTGTAACTTCAGATTTCTTCCTTATCTTTATCAGTGGAGCTGAACATGTGCTTTCAAGTCCCACCCATCTGATAGTAGCTGATACCGCCGCAGGTGATGACCCCACCGCTGAACCCCACTGCTGAAGCCGAGTGGTGGATCAAGCGTGAACTACACTGCTGAGCAACACACTGAACCCTGGGTGGAAGACACTGGTGAACCATGGTTGGAAAACACTGGTGAACCATGGTTGGAAGACACTGGTGAACCCTGGGTGGAAGACACTGGTGAACCATGGTTGGAAGACACTGGTGAACCCTGGGTGGAAGACACTAGCGAATCCTGGGTGGAAAACACTGGCGAACCCTGGGTGTGAAGACACTGGTGAACCCTGGTTGGAAGACACTGGCGAACCCTGGGTGGAAGACACTGGCGAACCCTGGGTGGAAAACACTGGTGAACCCGGGTGGAAGACACTGCTGAAGCCGGGGTGGATCAACTGAACTACACTGTGAGAACACACTGAACCCTGGGTGGAAGACACTGGTGAACCCTGGGTGGAAAACACTGGGAACCCTGGTTGGAAGACACTGGTGAACCCTGGGTGGAAGACACTGGTAACCTGGTTGGAAGACACTGGTGAACCCTGGGTGGAAGACACTGGCGAACTCCTGGGTGGAAAACACTGGCGAACCCTGGGTGGAAGACACTGGTGAACCCTGGGTGGAAGACACTGGGAACCCTGGGTGGAAGACACTGGTGAACCCTGGGTGGAAGACACTGGTGAACCCTGGGTGGAAGACACTGGTGAACCCTGGGTGGAAGACACTGGTGAACCCTGGGTGGAAGACACTGGTGAACCCTGGGTGGAAGACACTGGCGAACCCTGGGTGGAAGACACTGGCGAACCCTGGGTGGAAGACACTGGTGAACCCTGGGTGGAAGACACTGGCTAACCCTGGGTGGAAGACACTGGTGAACCCTGGGTGGAAGACACTGGCGAACCCTGGGTGGAAAACACTGGCGAACCCTGGGTGGAAGACACTGGTGAACCCTGGGTGGATGACACTGGTGAACCCTGGGTGGAAGACACTGGTGAACCCTGGGTAAGAGAACGTGACACTGGCGAACCCTGGGTGGAAGACACTGGTGAACCCTGGGTGGAAGACACTGGCGAACCCTGGGTGGAAGACACTGGTGAACCCTGGGTGGAAGACACTGGTGAACCCTGGGTGGAAGACACTGGCGAACCCTGGGTGGAAGACACTGGTGAACCCTGGGTGGAAGAACACTGGTGAAAACCTGGGATGGGAAGACACTGGCGAACCCTGGGTGGAAGACACTGGTGAACCCTGGGTGGAAGACACTGGCAACCCTGGGTGGAAGACACTGGAGAACACTGGGTGGAAGACACTGGCGAACCCTGGGTGGAAGACACTGGGAACCCTGGGTGGAAGACACTGGGAACCCTGGGTGGAAGACACTGGCGAACTCTGGGTGGAAGACACTGGCGAACCCTGGGTGGAATGACACTGGCGAACCCTGGGTGGAAGACACTGGGAACCCTGGGTGGAAAACTGGCGAACCCTGGGTGGAAGACACTGACGAACCCTGGGTGGAATACACTGGCGAACCCTGGGTGGAAGACACTGGTGAACCCTGGGTGGAAGACACTGGCGAACTCTGGGTGGAAGACACTGACGAACCCTGGGTGGAATACACTGGCGAACCCTGGGTGGAAGACACTGGCGAACCTGGGTGGAAGACACTGGCGAACCCTGGGTGGAAACACTGGCGAACCCTGGGTGGAAGCACACTGGCGACCCTGGGTGGAAGACACTGGCGAACCCTGGGTGGAAGACACTGCGAACCCTGGGTGGAAGCACTCGACCCTGGGTGGAAGACACTGGCGAACCCTGGGTGGAAGACACTGGCGAACCCTGGGTGGATGACTCTGGCGAACCCTGCGTGGAAGACACTGGCGAACCCTGGGTGGATGACTCTGGCGAACCCTGGGTGGAATACACTGGCGAACCCTGGGTGGAATACACTGGCGAACCCTGGGTGGAAGACACTGCGAACCCTGGGTGGAAGACACTGGCGAACCCTGGGTGGAAGACACTGGCGAACCCTGGGTGGAAGACACTGGCGAACCCTGGGTGGAAGACACTTGTGAACCCTGGTGAACTTTGCTGCGTTTCTCCAAGTTATCACCCTCCTCGTCCTCTCCAAGTTATCACCCTCCTCGTCCTCCTCAACTTATCACCCTCCTCGTCCTCCGCAAGTTATCACCCTCTTCGTCCTCCCCAAGTTATCACCCTCCTCGTCCTCCCCAAGTTATCACCCTCCTCGTACTCCGCAAGTTATCACCCTCCTCGTCCTCCCCAAGTTATCACCCTCCTCGTCCTCCCCAAGTTATCACCCTCCTTGTCCTCCCCAGTTATGATGAATAAGACAACACATGCGCAATACCTTGGCGTCTATATTTATGCAGACGCATTGGCAACCAGCTGTTGGAAAAGCGGTAGATTTTGTTTAAGCTAAAGCAAGTGTATGAGAATGGAATCTTGTTTGCTGGAGGCAGAGGAGAGGTGCGGTAGTTGAAGACAGTCCTAGGTGGGCGGGACCCACCAGTGGAAGTATGTTATGTCCAAGGGATGTCTCAGAGACTATCACTGGAGTACTAGAAGATGTCGTCTGTACCAAGATTCTGTGGTGTTGCTGTGTCAGGCAGGTATCAGTACATTATTGGTATAAAATACCGACGTTGTTGAACAAGACATGGAACAAATGTGCATATTTATGATGAAGTTTCATCAACCTGTGGTTTTTTCAAGCCAGCGTAGAGATTACATACCGGAGACAGTGGAAGAAGTGGCGAGGTAATTTTGAGGTGTTTAGTCCCTCAGCTTTGAAAGTTATTCGGGTGACCTCCATCACATTTCCAGCTGAACTTAACAAAAAAGAAGAGCTTCTGATGTTGTAACTTTTTTTTACCAACGTCTTTACAGATGGTGCCATCAGTATTCCGAGAGGGACTCGCCCACAACCACAACCTCATGTTACAACTCCAGGACTTAATCAGTAGTTATAGTAGATCTTTGTGTCAACTTGAAATTCTTCATTCATTAAGATAACTGCTACAAATGCAGCTTTGGGATAACAATAGGGAGCCTGGTGTTGTGCCTGCCAGCCTCTTCATGGACATCTGGAGCCAGAGATATTCAGCACCATCATTCCCATCACTGTTTCGTGGCAGAGATACGTTGATATCTTAGTGTACTATCCCAGACGTTCTAATACCCAGACCCTCCTCGACAAAGTAAACACAGTCGAGTCATCTATAAAGTTCACAATGGAACTCGAAAGCGAAGGTAGACTC
This sequence comes from Cherax destructor, assembly GCA_009830355.1. Lineage (NCBI taxonomy): Eukaryota > Metazoa > Arthropoda > Malacostraca > Decapoda > Parastacidae > Cherax > Cherax destructor. The sequence goes on from WNWK01002701.1 coordinate 174,322, forward strand.
CCTTTCCTCGTCGTCCTCTTTACGTCTCTTTACAATAACAAACTTCTTTTTCAGTGTACAAGAAACTCGCCAAGAACGATCTTAAACACTTCTATTCACTTGAACCAAAAGAGGTGTTCTTATTGGTTTCTTCTTGAGGGCTATCTGCATCTTCAGCCTTTTTCTTGAGTGTCCCTACATAACACAAGCTTTCATATGTCTTCATATACCCCTGTACTGCTTCCAGGACTACAGGCTCGATGCTCAAGCAGTCAAACAAAACCTCCACGAAACCTTCATCCAAGCAGTGCTCCCATGCAGGGATGCTGCCAGCAACATTCACGAGGTGCTTGCTAGAAGCAACATCAACGTAGCACCGTGGCTACATCCTTAATAAAGTACGTACCTCACTAGGAAGCGTTCCCCTAGACCACTTCAGGCGTCTACACCATTCCCCGTGGACACTGTTCCATGATATACTGTATAGAGGGGAGACAGGTGGAAGTTTGCTAGAGTGAACTTGAGCACACCTGTAACAGAGACGATTTAAACAACGTCTTTGTCGGTCACAGAAACTCCACGAGACATTTGATGAGTTGGAAAGAGGATTAACTCATTGCTGAACCCGACTTCAGACGCCTGAAATGCCGTCAACGACACCATAGGTCAGAAATCTAGTAGCTACAAAATATAGAAAACACCGGCATACCTGATACTCGACCAGGTCAAGACTCACAATACGGAATTGGGTGAAATCTTAAATTGGACACTGTTTCTCCTACGTAAATTTTGTTGCACCCATCGCATGAAATTTCATTGATACCAGCTCCTCGTTATAAATTTTACTCAGTAACAACCACTTGTTTACCGTTTATAATGTGATAATTGTCTAACACATCAAAACCATGGTGTCTTGGTTCATGGGATAACTTCACCTGGCCTACCTGTGACGCCATTTGCACCTAACTTTTAACTTCAGTATACCAGTCTCTGATCATACTTGTGCTCTTTTCAGTATTATAATCGCTTGTATTCAACTGAAGGAAATTGTTGCGCAGGTCCAACACTGACAATAAAGATACCTAAGTGTTGCACATGTCTAAGTCATCGCAACAACTTCTTCGTCTGTGTTATTGTTTTCCGCCTAGTGAGGTCCCGGATAGAAGATAAGACTATGACAGGCACTGTGTTATCGTCTTGTTTCAGAATCTTCGTGATATTGCAGGCAATGTTGCATGTAGGGAAAATTATGTATTGGTCTAATTTTTCGTTGGTTTTGGGTGATTTCAAAATGTTTATTGCACGTTTTCCATATTATTGCATATTTAAAAAAAATGTAATACCCAGTTATTTGGGTAGGTGTATAGCGAGGAGAGCAGCGAGCTGTGTGGAGCACCACCAGTCTCTGAGGTGATGCATCTCGGTGCAGTCCTTGGCTTATGTGAAACCCACATTACTTAGTGAGTTTTGAATTACTAGGGAGAAGTTATATTTGCGCTTGGAATTTCAGTATTTTTTCACAGTGGTTGTTTTGCATATTTTTTTATTTTTTTATTAACACATCGGCCGATTCCCACCAAGGCAGGGTGGCCCGAAAAAGAAAAACTTTCATCATCATTCACTCCATCACTGTCTTGCCAGAAGGGTGCTTTACACTACAGTTATAAAACTGCAACATTTACACCCCTCCTTCAGAGTGCCGGCACTGTACTTCCCATCTCCAGAACTCAAGTCCGGCCTGCCGGTTTCCCTGAATCCCTTCATAAATGTTACTTTGCTCCACTCCAACAGCAGTCAAGTATTAAAAACCATATGCCTCCATTCACTCCTATCAAATACGCTCACACATGCTTGCTGGAAATCCAAGCCCTCGCACACAAAACTTCCTTTACCCCCTCCCTCCAACCTTTCCTAGGCCGACCCCTACCCCGCCTTCCCTCCACTACAGATTTATACACTCTCAAGTCACTCTGTCTCGTTCCATTCTCTCTACATGTCCAAACCACCTCAACAACCCTCCTCAGCTCTCTGGACAATCGTTTTGGTAATCCCGCACCTCCTCCTAATTTCCAAACTCCGAATTCTCTGCATTATATTCACACCACACATTGACCTCAGACATGACATCTCCACTGCCTCCAGCCTTCTCCTCGTTGCAACATTCATCACCCATGCTTCACACCCATATAAGAGCGTTGGTATAACTATACTCTCATACATTCCCCTCTTTACTTCCATGGACAAGGTTCTTTGTCTCCACAGACTCCGAAGTGCTCCACTCACCCTTTTCCCTCATCAATTCTATGATTCACCTCATCCTTCATATACCCATCCGCCGACATGTCCACTCCCAAATATCTGAATACATTCACCTCCTCCATACTTCTCCCTCCAATCTGATATCCAATCTTTCGTCACCTATTCTTTTGTTATCCTCATCACCTTACTCTTTCCTATATTCACTTTCAATTTTCTTCTTTTACACACCCTACCAAATTCATCCACCAACCTCTGCAGCGTCTCTTCAGAATCTCCCAAAAGCACAGTGTCATCAGCAAAAAGCAACTGTGACAACTCCCACTTTGTATTTGCATATATATATATATATATATATATATATATATATATATATATATATATATATATATATATATATATATATATATATATATATATATATATATACATGTATATATACGTATATATATATATGTCGTGCCGATTAGGTAAAACTGGTCAATTAGCAAGAACTCATCTAAAATTAAGTCCTTTCTAAAATTTTCACTTATACGTTTAAAGATATATATTTTTCATTTATGTTAATGTAAGAATTTATAATTTTGTACCAAGAGAAACTTTGAAAACCTACCAAACCTTATTACAACAAGCGCAATTTAATTTAGCCTAACCCATGTAAGATAGCCACTAAATATTGTACAGTGGTACCTCGGTATACGTCCTTAATCCGCTCCAGGACCTTGGACTTATACCAAACAGAACGTATACCAAGCGAATTTTCCCATAAGAAATATAGGGAAAACGATTAATCCGTTCCCATGAAAAAAAATTGTTACTGGCAAATTATACATTGATGGGGTTGTATAAAATAATTTAAACACTGCTTAATACTAAAATATGTAATTTAAACACTGCTTAATACTAAAATATGTAATTTAAACACTGCTTAATACTAAAATATGTAATTTAAACACTGCTTAATACTGAAATACATACATAAATACAAAAAAAAAAATAGATGAAATGCAAATTTAATCTCACTTTACTTTGCTGAAAAGAGTCGAGTGCCTACTAGGAAATGTTATCGTTTGGAAGGAGAGTCCCCTTCTCTTCTGTCTCTTTTGCTTATTTGGACATGGTTGAATCTCACCAGGTTTGATTTTTACTAAAAATCTGTCCAAAGAACTTTGCTTCTGCCTTTTCCTCAGGATGTTTCGGAAATGTGACTTTGTCTGGTCATTTCAGACAATGCCATTACGGCTTGTTTGGGCTTTGTTGGGATGGTACTTCAATGCAAAGTTTTTGACGTCCATTCATTTGGCAAAGATTTTCTTGATTAATGAAGTAGTGGCTTCCTCTATTTCCTCTTCCGAGCCTGAAGGGAGTGCGTCCATCTTAGTCTTGTGCTCCTCCTCCTCAAGTTCCTGCAGCTCTTCAGTGGTCAGCTCTTCCCTGTGCCCCTCCACTAACTCCTCCACATCACCATCACTCACATCCATGGGCCTGTCCAGAGAGACAATATCCTCCACTATAGACACAGCCTCAAAGCCTTCAAAGTCCCTTTCAGCCACTGCTTCTGGCCACAAATTCCTCCAAGCAGAGTTCATTGTTTTGTATGAAACTTCCTGCCAGGCTTTGTCAATGAGAGTTAAGCAATGTGCGATAGTAAAGTGATCTTTCCAAAACACACTCAAGGTTAACTCTTTGTGTCAGAGTTAACTTTAAAGCACCTCTGGAATAGTGCTTTAGTGTAGTTTCTTGAAATAAGTCACGACACGTGGCGTCGTGACTCATTTTAACCCATACAAGTTCTAGCACACGAATCTATTCCAAACAAAGGTCGTATACCTGTCAGTAGTGGTCAGTATCCAGAATTTTTTTTGTGTGTTACGTTCTCTCCGAAATCAGAGATTTAAGAGTAAATGACTTGTGTGCACCAAGTCTGCCTTTTCTGTTAAACAGACTTCTTTGGAAATGTATTCTTCCTCAGAATTCGTAGATCACATGAATACAGATCGATCGATCGTTTCTATCCCTTTTGTTGTACTGTGATTTATTACCATAATTTGTAAAGCATTACATTAACATCTCTTACAGTCGATTACATTAACATCCATTCAATCAATTACATCCTGTTACCATTCCTGTGATTAGTTCTAAGTTATATGTGTGTTTGCTATTGTATAGAATCAACCCAGAGCCACCTGCCTGTTCAGTCTGTAGAGTTTGTATTGTATGTCAAGATGCCATACATAACATGACCAAGCTGTCAGTCGTGTTATTGAATCTATGTAATATACTTTGTAGTATATTGTAGTTAGTATCAGCTATATTATATATAGGATCCCTGTTCAGCTAGGCTCAGTGGCTAGCTGTGACGTCATGGGTCCGGGCATGTGAGCGCTTGCCCCCAGGCATCCTTCTCACTCCGTCCATAGGCATAAACTCGACAGGTAGGCTGGGCTTCCTCCCCTCACGACTTCTTCCAACACAAGTTACCAACCGACCTAGTGTGTGGAGAAAATTCTCCAAGAGGGGGGGCATCAGCCCTTTCTGCCCCTTTTGCCCTTACAGCCCCTTCGGCCCTTAGAAAAGGGCCAGACGGCGTGTCTGGCTTCTTGGTCAGTTCAATTAATAACAGATGAACGGACCCAAAGAAGCCAGGAGTCACGTTGTCGCTGAGCAGTGTAGCAACGAATGTATATGAGTGATTGAGACATTTGAAATAAATATGACTCTTTGCCATAGCAGGAAAGTTAAAGAAAACTGTTGTATCAATTTCTACACTTGACCTTACAATCATAAACTATCAGTGATCGAAATATTTAGAGAACACAAGCATTTGAATTGCAAGTTGTTGCAGTGTTTAGCAAGTGTTGAATTGAGCTTAGGTCAGCGAAACAAGGTGAGGGCAGGATCGGAGAAGGAGCGGGGATCACATTGAACTAACCAGCGACCAGGGAAAGGGGCTTACGGCACGGTTGACCCAGAAACAAAGATAAGTAGAGTGTTGTTGTTTACCAAAGTAATATTCCACATAGTGTGTATTACTTCAACCGACATATATCCAAACCACTCATGCAACATACCAAGCAAAAATTTTGCGTCCAACACGTATACCAAGTTGGACTTATTCCAAAGCGGACGTATACCGAGGTACCACTATACTTCTCTTCTTCAGTGTACACTTACAGTATTTTTATTTTTGTGTACATTTCTTAATAGCCTTTATTCATGTAATACGTATTTCCTTTCCGGTTTAGGAAGCCTGGTATGAGACAGGGTCGCTGGGACGATAATCTCCTGATATATTAACTAATAAGGATAATGTGTAATTAGCAAATTAATGCTGATGTATTGTTTTCCCTAAAACCAGGGCAACAAGAAGAGCTTTACTGTGGAAAGACGATGGGGACGGGGGGAGGGGCTGACACAGCACGGGGCGCCGGTTTTCTGTCCTCCCTCAGGATTTTTCCCCCAACTCCCTCCACGCGATAAGAACTATCAACATACCTTTGGCGCGCCGACAGATTTCTCTGGCACCTGAACTGTTGTCGTTGGGTAGGAGTGGCGATAAGGTTTGGAGTCGACGGACGTGTACATTCACCAGTGTCTAGATCAGCCCAATCACAGACTCCGTACAAGGCAGAAGGTCATCACAAAGCTTAGTGACGATTACTGGTGCTCAGCTTGTTGAATAAGCGCCAGCATTACACATTCAAATGAGATGAAATTTAGATTTTTCGTTGACTCGGCTAGTGTGCACTCCTCAACCTTCCCGTGGACGGTGCAGCAACAGCATATAGTAACAAAAGGTCTTAAGAGTTAACTGAAGTACAGTTGGATGCATATTATTTTTATTTTGCTACAAGCAAACTTAAGTAATTTCCTGAAAATTTCTGTTACCAATATTTTAATTAATAAATTACCTTAAAATATAAATCTTTGTATTGTGTAATTTAATATTCCTAAATAAGTTGACAGTCAAGTACCTAGCATTCGGGAGAGATACCATAAGGCTGACTGTATACTCTAAATTTAAATTGATCATCTGTGTATATGCCAGACTGCCAGCAGTAATTGTGACCAAGCCAGTGTGGTATCAAGACAAATATGTGAAATCACGTTTATTTAAACTTTTCCCGCTGGTGGCGTTTTTCATTGCTTAATGAGAGACAGCTAAACAAATATATATATATATATATATATATATATATATATATATATATATATATATATATATATATATATATATATATATATATATATATATATATATATATATATATATATATGTGTGTGTGTGTGTGTGTGTGTGTGTGTGGTGCCGATTAGGTAAAACTGGTCAATTAGCAAGAACTCATTTAAAATTAAGTCCTTTCTAAAATTTTCTCTAATACGTTTAAAGATATTTTTTTTTTCATTTATGTTAATGTAAAAATTTAGAATTTTGTACCAAGAGAAACTTTGAAAACTTATCTAACCTTATTATAACAAGCGCAATTTAATTTAGCCTAACCCAACTAAATATATTTTACATACGTTTACAATAATTTAATAATAAACAAGCACAATGAAATTATTGCATACACAAATTTTCGCTTGTCTTATTCGGCAAGAAGAGCATTGCTATTTAAGCCAAACTCGCAAGTTTTACCTATTCGGCAAGACATATATATACAATCATTGGCATTGATGAAAAAATGTATATTGTTTGACCTGACCTAACTGTTAGGCCTTTTACTACGTTACGTAAATAAATGTCCTGGCTCCTAAGGGTAAACAGCCTGTCTAGAGGCATGGAAACTATTAAACCACATAAACCAGCTTGTTCCTTCACATTTAAGCGTTAATTTAATGGTCAATACTTATATTTATTATAGGGAAGGACACAAAAACTAAACGTTAAAAAATATAACTATATTAATAGGAAACTTACATATACCACACACAATCAACCAACTACATACAAAAATCACCAAAAACCAGTAACCTTTACCAAATACTGGCATTAGCTCACTAGCACACTGCTACTAGTGGTTAAAACAAACATAAACAGGGAGACTCCATGGCCCTTCCCCTTCTGCCGGCCTCTTAGCCTACAGGCAAAACACTACACTAGTACTCTCCCGAAACTTATAGGCATCTCCTCATACTAGGGCCTTACAGATAAACATGGGAGCACCAAAACCAATGGCCTAAACTTAATCAAACTCACCATCCCTACTCACACAAACACCAAACCATGACGTCTTTCTTCAGCTGCCGCTGTTCTCGTACTCTCTCAAAAACACACCTCTGCTGCTCCTGTCCTGGCTACTCTTCACGACTAATACCTAATACGCGTCCGGTTTCAGAACAAATTCCGTAAACTAATTTTTTTAGCCAAATAATACTAAATATATCATAGATCAGTTTAATATTACTTAAAATAAATAATACATGTATACTTTATTTCGTTATGTTTACCTCACTGAGGTAAACATAACATAGTGGCAGGGGTGCCACTAGCACGTTGAGGGACAACACAATAAGTGTGAGGGGCCCAAGATTGTTCAACTGCCTCCCAGCATACATCAGGGGGATTACCAACAAGCCCCTGGCTGTCTTCAAGCAGGCACTGGACAGGCACCTCAAGTCGGTACCTGATCAGCCGGGCTGTGGTTCGTACGTTGGACTGCGTGCGGCCAGCAATAACAGCCTGGTTGATCAGGCTCTGGTCCAACAGGAGGCCTGGTCACAGACCGGGCCGCGGGGGCGTTGACCCCTGGAATTCTCTCCAGGTAGACTCCAGGAGGTGATGTCATCGAAAATTTGCAATTTACTAATATAATACTTAGAAATATCCCAGTGAATTAGTGTGAACATTGACTCAAGAAATCGACACAGATGTAAAAAACGCACCAAACGAACGGGTGGAACCCATGACAGGCCGGTGTGTTATCCTCTGTACCATGCCCACCTAATAACATTTATCCAGCTAGGTGTAAATTATTATTATTATAATTAAGGGGGAAACGCTAAACCCATAGGATTGTACAGCGCCTGTGGGGGGATGTGGAAGGTATTCAGGCTTAATTCAGGGAACTGGAGCACAGATCCAATTCCCTAGATCAAGTGCCCCTCACCAGCGTCGAGGAACCTTTCCTGAGGGGAGCTAGGGGTAAAGTATTTCTTTATACAACAGGTCATCATGGATCACCACGATGACCACAAAGAAAGTTTTTCCTGACTAATCTCACACCAGCATGGTTGTGGAGCGCTCTAGCTCCAGTCCCTTCAAAGCCGTTGTGAATGACTCATTAGGCCGTCATGGGACAGTTACACACAAGTCAGCATGATAGTTATAGTGCTGGCCTGCCATGGCTTCCAGCCTACGATCAGTGAATTGTTGCTAAGCCGCACGAGAAATGCTGTTGCATGTTTCCCGTTTTTTTTTTTTTAAACTTTTTCACCCAAATAATTTTCGCTTTACTTGGCCCTGAAGGACAAAAGTAGTGTCTCGACGAAAGATTCTTGCTCGAAGAAATTGGAGCTTTCCTTCCTTTCCTACAATAAAGTCTGAATGTGTCTGGTGTTGCCCAGTACTGTGTCTGGTGTTGCCCAGTACTGTGTCTGGTGTTGCCCAGTACTGTGTCTGGTGTTGCCCAGTACTGTGTCTGGTGTTGCCCAGTACTGTGCCTGGTGTTGCCCAGTACTGTGTCTGGTGTTGCCCAGTACTGTGTCTGGTGTTGCCCAGTACTGTGTCTGGTGTTGCCCAGTACTGTGCCTGGTGTTGCCCAGTACTGTGTCTGGTGTTGCCCAGTACTGTGCCTGGTGTTGCCCAGTACTGTGTCTGGTGTTGCCCAGTACTGTGTCTGGTGTTGCCCAGTACTGTGCCTGGTGTTGCCCAGTACTGTGTCTGGTGTTGCCCAGTACTGTGTCTGGTGTTGCCCAGTACTGTGTCTGGTGTTGCCCAGTACTGTGTCTACTGGCTGTGTTGCCCAGTACTGTGCCTGGTGTTGCCCAGTACTGTGCCTGGTGTTGCCCAGTACTGTGCCGGTGTTGCCCAGTACTGTGCCTGGTGTTGCCCAGTACTGTGTCTGGTGTTGCCCAGTACTGTGCCTGGTGTTGCCCAGTACTGTGTCTGGTGTTGCCCAGTACTGTGTCTGGTGTTGCCCAGTACTGTGTCTGGTGTTGCCCAGTACTGTGCCTGGTGTTGCCCAGTACTGTGCCTGGTGTTGCCCAGTACTGTGCCTGGTGTTGCCCAGTACTGTGCCTGGTGTTGCCCAGTACTGTGTCTGGTGTTGCCCAGTACTGTGCCTGGTGTTGCCCAGTACTGTGTCTGGTGTTGCCCAGTACTGTGCCTGGTGTTGCCCAGTACTGTGCCTGGTGTTGCCCAGTACTGTGTCTGGTGTTGCCCAGTACTGTGCCTGGTGTTGCCCAGTACTGTGTCTGGTGTTGCCTAGTACTGTGCCTGGTGTTGCCCAGTACTGTGCCTGGTGTTGCCCAGTACTGTGTCTGGTGTTGCCCAGTACTGTGCCTGGTGTTGCCCAGTACTGTGTCTGGTGTTGCCCAGTACTGTGCCTGGTGTTGCCCAGTACTGTGCCTGGTGTTGCCCAGTACTGTGCCTGTTCTTCGACCTGCCTCTTCACTCGGGAATATTGGCTCGCATGTAACTTGGATAGTTTTTATATTTTGTATTTTAGTCTGCACCTTGTGGGACTTTTTTCTTCTTCATAAACTTGTATTTTTTTTTTTGGGGTGATTTGTAAGCTTCTTGGAGTATAATTTGAATATGTATTTGGAATTACGCCTTGTTGAATTTGGAAATTACACCTTTGCTACATTGTAACACCTTTGCTTATCCGTATTTTACTATTTTGTATAACCCCCATGGGTGCTGCCCAACACGACTCGACGAGTCATTAATATGAGCATAATGTCTTGTTAATATTTAAAGGATCATTCTTAAAGGACTTGATTGTGTAGAAAAGTTCCTCAGTATTGCAAAAGAATTTCGATAACTTGGAGATCCTGGTTTTTCCAAGAGCAGATCTGTCACTAAGATAATTCAACAAGTTCCTTGACTTTTAAAAAAATCGTTCATGTGACTTCACTTGATATTCCACACGTAGAGTAAGTTATCACCTTTTACTATTACCTAGTGGATGTGTTAATAACACCTAGTGGATGTGTTAATAACACCTAGTGGATGTGTTAATAACACCTAGTGGATGTGTTAATAACACCTAGTGGATGTGTTAATAACACCTAGTGGATGTGTTAATAACACCTAGTGGATGTGTTAATAACACCTAGTGGATGTGTTAATAACACCTAGTGGATGTGTTAATAACACCTAGTGGATGTGTTAATAACACATAGTGGATGTGTTAATAACACATAGTGGATGTGTTAATAACACCTAGTGGATGTGTTAATAACACCTAGTGGATGTGTTAATAACACCTAGTGGATGTGTTAATAACACCTAGTGGATGTGTTAATAACACCTAGTGGATGTGTTAATAACACCTAGTGGATGTGTTAATAACATTTAGTGGATGTGTTAATAACACCTAGTGGTGTTATTAACACATCCTAGTTTACTTTCTTAACACCTCATATATATATTAGCTATCTCCTCTCCAGCTAGGAGGGCATTTCCAGGGCTGACCTACATAACTCACATTTTTAAATTGTAGAATCAGTTATTTCGTACATCTTTGAAGTGTTAATATTTTAATCTTAGCTATGGCATCATGTGAGGAAATTAGATAAGCCAATTGTTATGAAGATCTACATCCAAGGTTGTTAAAATGGGTCTTTAATTTTTTTCTTTGTTCAGACTTCATTTTTTTTAATAATTATTACTTTTTTAATTTTTACTTATATTGACACATAACTTGACATAGCATAAGTTATGTGAAATCTTCCCGATGTGTACAGTGCATTACGGTGTACACTGCAGTGTTCAGATCTGTATTGTACTTAAGCTTCGTGCAATTAATACTGCATTGCTAATGCTTCCACCGTATATATTTGTCTTATTAGGAAAATATTGATGTCTGATTATTAAAACAATATTGATGTTATGCTCTACAAATTTAACATGGTAGTACTTGTCAGATAATGTTCTTCAATAGTCCAAGTGAATCCATATACATTAAAACTTGAGTTGACACTAACACCGTTGTGCTGTGTACATACTGGATGTTGAGACCTGCTACATGACACTAACACCGTTGTGCTGTGTACATACTGGATGTTGAGACCTGCTACATGACACTAACACCGTTGTGCTGTGTACATACTGGATGTTGAGACCTGCTACATGACACTAACACCGTGTGCTGTGTACATACTGGATGTTGAAACCTGCTACATGACACTAACACCGTTGTGCTGTGTACATACTGGATGTTGAGACCTGCTACATGACACTAACACCGTGTGCTGTGTACATACTGGATGTTGAGACCTGCTACATGACACTAACACCGTGTGCTGTGTACATACTGGATGTTGAGACCTGCTACATGACACTAACACCGTTGTGCTGTGTACATACTGGATGTTGAGACCTGCTACATGACACTAACACCGTGTGCTGTGTACATACTGGATGTTGAGACCTGCTACATGACACTAACACCGTGTGCTGTGTACATACTGGATGTTGAGACCTGCTACATGACACTAACACCGTTGTGCTGTGTACATACTGGATGTTGAGACCTGCTACATGACACTAACACCGTTGTGCTGTGTACATACTGGATATTGAGACCTGCTACATGACACTAACACCGTTGTGCTGTGTACATACTGGATGTTGTGACCTGCTACATGACACTAACACCGTTGTGCTGTGTACATACTGGATGTTGAGACCTGCTACATGACACTAACACCGTTGTGCTGTGTATATACTGGATGTTGAGACCTGCTACATGACACTAACACCGTTGTGCTGTGTACATACTGGATATTGAGACCTGCTACATGACACTAACACCGTTGTGCTGTGTACATACTGGATGTTGAGACCTGCTACATGACACTAACACCGTTGTGCTGTGTACATACTGGATGTTGAGACCTGCTACATGACACTAACACCGTGTGCTGTGTACATACTGGATGTTGAGACCTGCTACATGACACTAACACCGTTGTGCTGTGTACATACTGGATGTTGAGACCTGCTACATGACACTAACACCGTTGTGCTGTGTACATACTGGATATTGAGACCTGCTACATGACACTAACACCGTTGTGCTGTGTACATACTGGATGTTGAGACCTGCTACATGACACTAACACCGTGTGCTGTGTACATACTGGATGTTGAGACCTGCTACATGACACTAACACCGTTGTGCTGTGTACATACTGGATGTTGAGACCTGCTACATGACACTAACACCGTTGTGCTGTGTACATACTGGATATTGAGACCTGCTACATGACACTAACACCGTTGTGCTGTGTACATACTAGATGTTGAGACCTGCTACATGACACTAACACCGTTGTGCTGTGTACATACTGGATGTTGAGACCTGCTACATGACACTAACACCGTTGTGCTGTGTACATACTGGATGTTGAGACCTGCTACATGACACTAACACCGTTGTGCTGTGTACATACTGGATGTTGAGACCTGCTACATGACACTAACACCGTTGTGCTGTGTACATACTGGATGTTGAGACCTGCTACGTGAAACATGATGAAATTCACGGTTAAGGCTGATACTTGTTACATCAGTAAAACGTAAATACTGCATTCAGAAGGGAACAGTTGGACAGTTTGTGGCAGTGAAGGTGTCAACACATGAAGATGACAAGTCAAGACATATATAAAGCTGTAGACTGGTAGGAGTTTGAGGAAACAAAACATGACAAGGGAAATTAAATGAAACAGATATTGCAGTGAAAAAAAAAAAAAATCAGCTGAAAAATTTAAAGAGTCGGAGAACACTTAAAATATATAATGAATTTGCTAAGAACGCCTACGTGGATAATCAGCGCCTTGAAAAGAATGTAGATGATAGTATACTTAGTAGAATCACTGTACCATTGAACTCTAAAGGCCCCTTTTCACCACCATTCAAGTTCAAGACAAACGCAATTTTGTGATCTGATTGCTGAATCCATTACCTCATATTCTTTAGTACAGGAAATACACACATTTGTCCAAAATACTGAATCAGAAAAGAAATTATTAGACTGCAGTTTGCCTGGTAGTGTTGAGGATAAACGGCAAAAAAAAAAAAATTGTAAGTGTTTAGAGGAGGATTATATACACCCACATCGTTCTTCATCTCTTCAGTTGACAAAGGATCACAAGAGAAGACAGATAAATTTTGTTGCAGTATTGAAAACAATGAAATTGACTACTGTTAGACTACTTATAAATGCAAGGTAAATTGTGTGATATAAATGATGTACACTGTCACTGTCTATACCGTACTAATTTTTTTAGTTTACTGTATCATATGCTGCTCTTTATGCTGTGATTATAGATCACTAATATAATGCAATGTATTACTGTACATTTCTTAGTAAAGGAATAGTAATATAGGATTGTATTGTACACTGGTGTACTGAGATATAAAAGCCATACAATTTTTGGCAGCAGATGATTGGTCTGTCATTCTGTGTAGTACTGTACATCATTCAGTACACTACTGTACGTGTTTTTACTGTGTTATAAATAGTAGCCAATAATACACTTTGTGTTGCATAATATTTTCATACCAATACTAACCCACTGCAGTGCACTAAGTAGCATCAGATTTTCAGTTGCAGTAATGAACAATATTTTATTGAACTATAGTATAAAATGTGAGAGGTAAATGATCAAAGTCAGACTGAAGCGTCTCCATAAGTTTCTCTCTCCTGTGTGAGTTATATATTGTTCCAGTCACGGTATTGTGCCTTTCTATCCATTCTATAAAGTAACATTTGATACTATTGTACCATGTTTAGTGTTTACTCAGTACAGTACTTTGATACTAATAACAGAACATATTTCATTCTTCAGAACTTGGTTATGGTTTGTTAAAACTCACATCCTCTTATTTTTCTACCCTGTTCTGGTTATTATATTTTGTTTAGACAATTTATATTTTAAAGAAAAAAGCTGAGGGATAAACTTGAAGAAAGAAAGGTAGAAGATACTGCAGTAGGGGGTGACGTGTTAGTGCACGGATGTGCAGAACATTACTTAAATCTTCATGAAAAGAAAGCTTTCATGTTGCTGAATTACAGAAGTACTTTAAATTATGGAAAAATCATTCTCAGGACCAGAGGCTCACTGGTCGTAGTTCTGCATGATGACTTTGCTTGTCTGCATTACTCTCTTCACAACTATTCGGAATTATTACTATCTAAGAATCGTCTTCAGTCCATAGAATGCAGTCTTACTAGAGCTGTAACTCTCACTAGGAGCCATCAGCTGCTTCAAGCTTCGTCAAGCACAGCTTGACACCACAAATTCCAAAAGACACACGATGGAGTAGCCAAGCATACACAACTATTTCACAATTCCTGTTAGACACAGCAACATCTTGGGATCTTGATACAGGAAATATAAAGCTTCCTTAATATATAGGCAGGACCTACTTCCAGCTAGTGTTACTGTGGTACATGTCTACTCTGGTGTTGCTGTGGTATTTGTTGTCTACTCTGGTGTTGCTGTGGTATTTGTTGTCTACTCTGGTGTTGCAGTGGTATATGTTGTCTACTCAGGTGTTGCAGTGGTATGTGTTGTCTACTCTGGTGTTGCAGTGGTATATGTTGTCTACTCTGGTGTTGCTGTGGTATATGTTTACTCTGGTGTTGCAGTGTTATATGTTGTCTACTCTCACTAGTGTTGTGATATATGTTGTCTATTCTCACTAGTACTGCTGTGATATGTTATTTCTCTAGTGCTACTTTTGTGTATAATGTCTACTCTCACTAATGTTGCTGTAGTGTATTCTTTTATCTGTCACTAATGTTGCTGTAGTGTATACTGTTCGTGTGTGTGTGTGTGTGTGTGACCCAATTAATATTTGCACTAGTAACTCATTACAGTTGTGATCGGGTGTGGAAGTGTGAATTGCTCATTACTTTATAATTTGTTCATGATTGTAACCATCTATAAACGTAAGTAAATTTACTTACATGATTCATTACCTTTGTAACTTGTGACTTCATTACCTTTGTACCTTGTTCAACTATCAAAACTTTGGGGCCCAGTCCCTGGACCCATTATGTACCTCTGTAATCTTTTGACTACCGCCCACAGGATGGGTATGGGGTGCATAATAGATATTAAACTAAAAACTGTTATCTGTCACTAATGTTGCTGTAGTATATGCTGTTATCTGTCACTAATGTTGCTGTAGTATATGTTGTTATCTGTCACTAATGTTGCTGTATAATATGCTGTTATCTCTCACTGGTACTGTGTTAGGCGGCTTCCGTTCACTACTTAGTGCTCTTTCCTTATTGTAACTACGATAATTCTTGTGTAATCTACTCCTTTATCAGGAACGAAGACCGAGCTACCTGGTTCAGTTTCATTGGCGTTGCTTAGCAGTTCTCATTGGCGGAAGGTCGGGATCTGTCCTTTCATTTATGAATGCGGTCTGTCCCCAGGGAGTACGGAGGGGATGTGTCTTGTCAGGATTCATTTTTGTCTCTGCTCTTTTTCAACGTTTATATGGACTGTGGATGGGGATACCTATGTGCCTAGCTCCAGTAATAACCAAGGTCAACTTCCTTGAGCATTATTCTGTTTTAAAAATGAACGATAAAGGACTTTAACGATATATGGAAGACTGACAGTGGGCAGGGTGTTGCAGTGATTATATATGAGGACTTCTGCCCACTTACCAAATAAATCCTTAGTGTTTACTGCTGAGCACCATGCTGCCCTTTGTGCTCTCGTTGTGATGGACAACCAACGGAATTCCTGGTTCATTGTCTACATAGACTTGGAGTGCTGTGCTTGCCCTATGGCTCAGAAGCTCTAGAGTTGCTCAGCCATCTCCATTCTTGGTTAAATGATGTGAATTTCTGTTGTCCCAAGTCTTGAATGGGGACTATATCGAGAATACTCTACATCGGACTTCTGCTTCAAATCGACATTTTATGCAGCATACATGGATGTGTCCTAGCGAAGCGGAGGGCACAGTGAGCCCAGAGACCAGTAACACGTACACAGTTCAGCCGGACATAGGTGTCTGGGCCTCATCTTTCCACAAGACTCGTCACTGAGATAATCCTATGCAAAATGAAAGTAGAACACCCATATCTCAGCCATTTACTCCCGTCTGTGTCACTAAGGTTTGCCAGAGACAACTTACTCGCACATCCTCATTTTTATATATATTTTTTTAAATTAGCAGAGTAATTACAGGAACCTGGAATTTTTTAAAAGGATAACTTAAATATTAACAACGTGATTTTTTTAAAAACTGATATGCTATATTTTAAGCCTTGTGTGATTGTAATTACGGACTCTGAATGTTTCTTGTTTTCGAGAGTTTTGTGTGTGTGTGTGTTTGTTTTCAAGTATGGAATCTTTTATTGCATGAACAACTAAATGATATTTTGTTCTCGAAGCTCTGAAAATGTAAGATATTATTTTGCACGATGTATGCGAGACACATGAGTCTCAGCAGGCTGGCCACACCTGCTCTGCACGCTCAGGTATCGACGATCATCATCAAACGATCATCCGACCAGCTGACTCAACTTTGTTGGATAAGAAACATATGTTTCAACTCAAGCCGTCAGGTGTTGCCAGAACTGCGGTGGAGCTCCTAATAGTCGTGAACCCCTCACAGACACTCCTGCTTGTGGTGCACCCTTAGTCACTCCTACACTCCTGCTAGTGGTGCAACCTTACAATCACTCCTGCTAGTGGTGAACCCTCAGTCACTGCTAATGGTGAACACTCACACTAACTCTTGCTAGTGGTGAACCTCAGTTACCCTTTCTACTCTGGTTCATTCATCCAAAACTGTAACTACTCTCCATCGTTCATTCAAACTAATGCGTCCTCAGAGAGGAGGCATTAAATTCCGGTTAACTGGTTGTCCTGGATTTCTTCAGAAATGTTACTTTGTCCACAACTCGTCAACTGCAAAACCGCTTTTCTCCACTCCGAGCCAGCCTTATGGTCACTATCTTGAACACTATGCTTAACTGTCCACTTACTGGGGAATATAGATATAGTATAATATCCTGTGTGATATGTCAAGATATTAATAAAAACAAGATACCAGACATATTAAGCAAATTTCCTAAATTTACTTGCAACTGATAAATGATCTGTAGATATAAATCCAGATGTACTCCTTTAAATTCTTTTGGGACCTTGTTCCTAGGCCTTTTGTGTATCCATACGCTCTTGCGCTACCCTCCACAGATGGATACGGATGCACAATAAACTAGCAGCTTCGTCGGCAAAAATCTAATCCGACCAGACTGATGATGCTTGCTGGACGCTCAAGCCTTCTTCATGCAAAAACTTTCACCGTCTCCAAACTTTCATAGTACGACCCTCTTCCCTCTACCCTTCTGCTCCGGATAAATATACTCTCTTGGTTGTTGTTCTACTTCATTTCTAAATGACCACAACTCATTCCTTCCTCCACCCTATGATTTATACTTTTTTTTTTAACTCCTCACAGTATTATAATTTCTATGTTATTCTCTTGTTTAGCGCTTCATTTTTGATAATAATAATAATATGTTATTCTGTGCATAATACTCTCACCACATATTTATGTCAAACAATGAGTGCTCCATTTCCTCCATCCTTCTGCTAGCTGTAACGTTTAAAGCCCGTACTTCACACCCATACACTATACTTTGGTTCCTTGTACTCTTTGCCTCCATGGATAAAGTAACTTTGTCTCCACAGATTCCTCAGTGTACCACCTTTTCCTCGTTAATTCTATTATTCACCTTATCTTTCACAGACACATCTGTCGTCAAGTCTTCTCCCAGACATCTGAACTCATTTACTTCCTCCAAATTCCCTTCATTCTTATATCCAGTATTCTATTGCCTAGATTTTTTGTTGCTATCATCACATTGCTCTTTCCTATGTTTAGTTTTAATTTCCTTCTTTTACATACCCTCCCAATTTCGTCTACCAACCTTTGGCACTTATAAATAGAATATCTCAAAAGAACTATTATCGACAAATGACAACTGTGACAACCCCATTTTATATTAGATTAGTTATCTTTTAATCCCATACCTCTTCCCACGCCGTAGCATTCATTTCTTTTGCAACCCATCTATAAATATGTTAAACAACCATGGTGATATCGCACATCTCTACTGGAAAATAATTCTCCCCTTTCTCTTACATACCCTAATTTGAACCTCACTATATAATTCTTTTACTGTAACCTACCACTTATTCCATACATTTGCAGCATCTGCCAAATTGCTCTCCTCTCCAGCTTCTAGTATGCCTTTTCAAAATCCATAAATGCAGCAGGAAGTTCCCTATCATTATCTGAGTATTATTCACTTATGTATTTCAGTGTAAAATCTTGGTGTACTTCCCCCTTCTAAAAGCTCCTTGTTCCTCTGTAGTCCTACTCCGTGTTACCCTTAATTCTTTCAGTAATAACTCTTCCATACACTTAACCTGGTATACTCGACAGGCTTGTTTTTCTATAAATTCTTACACTTTTATCTCTATTTCCCTTACACACAGGAGCTATGCATACTCTCTGCCAGTACCTAGGTACCTTCTCTCCTATCATTCTTTTACCGAAAAAACGCGCCAGCCACTTAAAAACAAATTTACCATTTTTTGATCCCATCTATCCCAACTTCTTTACCCCTTTTTCAGTCTATCTACTGCTGCACGCCCTTCTCTTCACTATCATCTGGTTTTTCCTCACTCCTATAAGGTATCTGCGAATTCATGCCTAATGCAGGAATTCACTGCTAAATCCACTTATTCCCTAGGCTTTTTCAACTTATTAAGGTTACTCGTAATCTTTTTCTTATTCTCAGCAAAATTTGTGGATAAAGCTTCACTCTCCTATTGGCTCTTCTTTTGCACTCCCTCACCACTCCTTTAACCTCTTTTTTACTCATCATATTCCCCACCCTCTGTATATCACTTCTACATTGTAAAATCCTCTTAAACTAGGTTTTTCGCTCTCCCACCCTCTACCCCATTCCACCAATCCCTTCCCTTCCCTCTCTCACCCACTCTTTGACCCGCAAACTACTTCTACTACTACTACTAAACTAAGACTTCATTCTTAAATCTACGCAATACCTCGACTTCTTCTTATTACCCGTAGTCTATCGCAGATACTCCAATAGTTGCTTATATTTTATCCTATCTCCTTTAATTTATTAACTCACATTTCACCCTCTGACATTCTCCATGTACTCCGTCTACATCTTACTCACAATGTAGATACCACTTAATAATGACATGATATATTTGTTGCCTCTTTTAAACACATACATACGTACACATCCTGTAGTTTACCCATCAACCTTTTATGTATTAATACACTATCTAACAAACTGCTGTTATTACGCCCTATATCGTATCATGTATACTTATGCTCTTTTTCTTAAAATACGATTTACTTATTATCAAACCTCTCTATACAACAGTTTCTTTTAGTTCAGCATTTAGATCCCCACAATAATTAGCTCATTCCATAAAATTTGCTGTTAAATCTGAGCGTAACTCATTGTCTTTTCTAGATGTTTTAATTAAGGGGAACCTTGATTTTAAATTTCAAATTTACAGAAAACCAACAAATAACTGTTCCTTTGTACACTATTATTCTTCACATCAAGATAAAGTTAAACTGTCTGTATTCTCATCAGTGTTTTTGAGAGCTTTACGTGTTTGTAGTACAGAGTTCGTAGATGAAGAAATCTCGAATATTTATGAAATAGCTAATGATCTAAAATACCCAAGAAATGTAATTGATAAATCTTTTAAAATTGCTAGAAATACTTAATACAATTCAAAAAGGGTCAGCCACCAAGAGTAACACACCTAGCGTGGCTGGGTGCTTGGTTCTTGTAGGATTGTGTGGTTCAGTGGGTTAAGGCGTCATGTGATTTTCGCTCACCACGCGGCAGGGCCAAAACTATATGGGTTCGAATCCTCGGCTAGTAGCTGTTGTTATTGATATATATATATATATATATATATATATATATATATATATATATATAATTTCGCAAAAAATATTCTGAACATAACGAAAAAAAATGTTTCATTGTGTTTTTTTTTATTAAATTATTATAAACGTGTCTAAAATATATTTAGTTGGATTAGGTT
Organism: Cherax destructor; assembly: GCA_009830355.1. Classification (NCBI taxonomy): domain Eukaryota; kingdom Metazoa; phylum Arthropoda; class Malacostraca; order Decapoda; family Parastacidae; genus Cherax; species Cherax destructor. The sequence goes on from WNWK01002701.1 coordinate 194,872, forward strand.
AAACTTAATTGCACTTGTTATAATAAGGCTAGGTAAGTTTTCTAAGGTTCTTTTTGTACAAAATTATTAATTTTTACATTTACATAAATAAAAAATATATATCTTTAAACGTATAAGAGAAAATTTTAGAAAGGAATTAATTTTAAATGAGTACTTGCTAATTGACCAATTTTACCTAAAAATTATGCCCTTTCTAAAATTTTCTCATATACATTTAAAGATATATATTTTTCATTTATGTTTATATAAAAAGAACCTTAGGAAACTTACCTAACCTTATTATAACAAGCGCAATTTAATTAAGCCTAATCCAACTAAATATATTTTATGTAAGTTTACAATAATTTAATAATAAACAAACACAATGAAATATATATTTTTTTTTCGTTAGAATGATTTTTGCGAAATTATTACGTACACAAATTTTCGCTTGCCCTATTCGGCAAGAAGTGTTGCTATTTAGGCCAAAATCGCAAGTTCTACTTATTCTTATCAGAAGGAGCTTAGCTCCTTCTGATAAGAAGCGGATTTGAAACCCCGAACAATCTTTATAGATAGACGGCATTTCTAGTTTTCTTGCCGCAGTATATTTTTCCATATTACATATACACACAAAAATATATATATATATATATATATATATATATATATATATATATATATATATATATATATATATATATTATTATATATATAGGTACCACCTCATGAACTTTACTGGGGACCCTCATCCTCAGAGAAGACAATAAACGTACCTCAGGGAAAACTCGAGGTTCTCCCGGAGCTGTTTGAATATATTTACTAACTATATATATATATATATATATATATATATATATATATATATATATATATATATATATATATATATATATATATATATATATATAATTAGTGTGCGTGCGTGCGTGTGTGTATATTTAATATCGAAAAATAAACTGCGGCAAGAAAACTAGAAATGCCGTCTATCTATAAAGATTGTTCGGGGTTTCAAATCCGCCTCTTATCAGAAGGAGCTAAGGTGTATTGTTTATCACATCCGTGCAGAGTTCGTTGCTCTGCCACAAGTGTGCCGGGAATGCATTTTGCGGCTCGTTTGTGGTGGATAAGTTTTTCACAGTATGGTTTTTCAGAAAGATTGTTTCTTTCATCGTTATCTGTATTTCTGTCAGTTTATGGAGCTCGCTGCTTTTTTGTGTACCCCGTGCACTGTTAAAGTTGGGCTTGACTATATGTGTACCAAGCTTGCATTAATGGTATTACCAGTTTTCACAGGTACTTGTTGACAGACACGGCCTTATGTGTGTGCACGCGCGCGTGTGTACACCCAGTATAAATCGTAATGGACAACAGTCAACGAACAAAGGGAAAATTGGGCTGGGGACTCGAACCATGGTCCTCCTACGCGCGCACGCACACACACACACACACACACACACACACACACACACACACACACACACACACACACACACAGTTCCTCCTCTCCCTCCCTCCACCCCCACACAAACACTCAGGCAATCACACCACAAAACAACCACACAGAAATACATAGTTTTTCACTCTGTGGCATCTTAAAAAAAAAATGGGGTGCCAGAGAGCAGGACGGAAAACTAGGGGACTGGAGGATGAGTCTGCAAAGGAAGATTGGGCAGCAGAGCTCATGAAAAGGGAACATGAGTGGGGAAGGAAGCTAGAGGAGCTTAGCATGAAAATGGAGGAGATAGCTGCAGAAAGCAAGAAAATGGAGGAGAGGATAGCTGCAGAAAGCAGGAAGTGGGAGAAGAAAGTCACAACAGCAGAGGCTAAGATACAGAGATTAGAAGAGGAACTGAAAAATTTGAAACAGCCTAAAGAACTAAAAAGCAATGTGGACATGGTATCAGAAACTGCTACCTCAGACACAAAGAAGGAGACTGTAGAGAACGGAGTGAAACTGTATGCAGAGGCCCTATCAGACCATCGTGGACCCTCATAAAAAGAGAGGATCACATCAGGAACAATTGAGGGGAGTGTAGAAAAAGGTAGAGCTAAGCTATACGTAGAAGCACTAACAGACCACAGCAGTGCACAGGGAAAGTTAAGAAGGGAAAGAGACAAGCCACTGGGCCAAGGGATAACAGAAAGTGAAGAGATTGAAGAAAGGAAAGCTGCAATGGAGGCAACTAAATCGAATCAGGGGTTACATAGGGATAGGCAGTGGGAGAATGAAGAGAGAGATCAGTCTTTGTTTATGGGCTCCGGAAGCTGAAGGGAAACTTATGAAGCAAGAAGACAAGGGAGAAAAAGCAATTGAAAACATCATGAAAGCAATAGGAGAAGATGACATGACCCAGCTGGCAAATTTTCTGAGAATAGGGGGTTTGCAAGAGGAAGAATCCGGCCAGTCAAAGTGATTTTCAAGGCAGAATTGACTCGAAACAGGATCCTGCAGGAGAAAGCAAGACTAAGGGATATGTCAGAGTACCAGAGGGTGTATCTCGACCGCGACAGAGCACGAGAAGAAAGACAAAAACTGAAAGAGAGGGTACAGAGATAAAAGGAGGAAAGAGAGATGGACAGGAGAACCCAGACTCAGGAGGAAGCTCAAATACAATCACCTTCAGATGTCCCCCAACCTGGACAACCCCAATTCAACCAAACAATCTAACCCAAAACACACATGCCATACCCAATGCTCCCACCCACCTCATTACAAACTTCACCTTCACACCAACCACCCATAGTTCCTCATCAGGTCTCCCACATTCCCAACCCCAACGTACCCCCCAGACTACGGTTTTAGAAAAGAAGTTGAAGGTTTGGTATACAAATGCAGATGGTATAACAAATAAATGTGAGGAGTGGCATGAAAGAATAAAGGAGACATCCCCAGACATAATAGCACTCACAGAAACGAAACTCACTGGGATGATAACAGACGCAATCTTTCCACCCGGATATCAAATCCTCAGGAAAGATAGAGGGAGCAGAGGGGGAGGAGGAGTTGCACTGCTCATTAAGAATCGGTGGGGATTTGAGGAAGTGGAAGGAATGGATGGAATGGGCGAAAGGGACTACATAGTAGGAACAATCCAGTCTGAGGGCCATAAGGTGGTATTTGCTGTAATGTACAACCCACCACAGAACTGCAGGAGACCAAGAGAAGAATATAACGAGAGCAACAGAACAATGGTAGACACA